>CM043697.1:4952500-5552500 GCA_023935145.1 Bretschneidera sinensis | reverse complement strand
TTTATTTTTCATCATATCTGTCTCTATATGAGACTTATTTGTTTATTAATAATTTCACAATCAAGACTAATACTTTAGCATCTCAATCAATAAGAATCAATATTTAAAACAAATATAATGCATTAATTTAAATTATCTTTCTTTTTTTCTCATCAGATCATTCCGTATTATCATTTAAGAACATCTTCCCACATGCCGACATGTTTCAGCCAGACCGACTGCCTTCCTGGTCTTTTCGACTAGATCGTCTCCTTTTCCAGTCTTTTCAGTTAGACTAACTGCCTTCTCGGTCTTTTCAGCTAGACCAGCTGCCTTCCCAGTCTTTTCAACTAGATCGACTGTCTTCTTGGTCTTGTATTTTATGCATATGAGCAATAATATGAAAACAAACATACATTCAAGCATTTATTTTAGCTATTCAACTCTTTCTCAAAATTAATATTTTTATCATATTCATTAAATTATATTCTCTTATATCATATCTACTTTTCAATCATATTTTTCAGAAATTTCATAAAACTTCTCAATACATCTTTCATCTCTCTATCCTTTTTAAAATATAAATTCTTATATAATTAATATTCAACATACTTTCTAATTCCAAATCAATAAATCAATCAATTTTTATATATAACAGAAAATACATCATTAAATCATCATAATTCATCAATTTATTCAAATATCATAAATTCATATTTTTATTGGTCTCAATTCCCAAAAGTAAATCTAACTCTCCACGTTGCATTTAAAGCTACCCGTGGATCACCTGTTTGCCTTTCCTGCTCCTTTCAACAATTTCACCCGATTGCTGATCGTCAACACCTAACATAATATTTATATTAAAATTTTTAATTTATTCATCAATTCTTTTATAATTCATACCCTTTAAATTTTTACATCAAATTCCGGGTAATTTCATGTATGCTTAATATCAAAAATAAAATTCACATTATTGCCTTTTGTTTATTTTAAAGCTTCCCTCGAATTTCTTTAAAATTCTCCCATAAAATTCTTTAAAATTTCAATTTTCAACATTTTTTTCAGCCCCTGAACGTTTAAAGAGAGAGAGAGAGAAATTTGTTATAAACTGAGTTTTAACAAAACTAAACAAAAAAAAAATTAATTTATACCAAAACTGTATTTAATGAATCACCTTCTTTATATTTCCGTTTTGCTTGGGGTCTTGCATGCAAGAAACCAGCAATTTCAAAAACCACACCTGGACGCTTAGCGTCCAAGTGCTTTTTTTTTTCTTTGTAACCAAAACATTACACCTGATATATATATATATATATATATATTTTTTTTTTGTGTGTATGTTTCCCATTGTACATAATCATGCCACACCTTTTTTTCAAAAAAATTATTTCATTTAATAGTAATTCTTTCATGTATATATTATTTTGATTCAATGTAATGTCTATCGAATTACTTCTTTACCCTTACTTTCAGAATACAGGTATTACACTGGGTCTCTTACATAAATGATTCAGAGATAACCATTAGGGAAAATGACTTGGGTTATATGGAGTATGTTGTATAATCAGTTTTTTTTAGAAGCATTTTATTCATTTGACAAATTTTAGTGTACCCAACTGGAGGTGGCAATCGGGTCGGGTCATTTAGATCTGGGTCACTTCGGGTCACTGGTCAACTTGAGTCGATTCGGATTGGGTCATTTTGGGTCTGGCTATTCGTGTTCGAGTCATTTCTGGTTGTAGGTCACTTCGTGTTTCGGGTCAGGTCGGGTCGAGTTCAGATCGTATATGTCTCAGGTTGTGTCAGATCTCAGGTCATCTCGGGTTGGGTTAAGCCTGGTACGGGTCGTGTCGGTTCATCTTGGGTCGAGTCATCCAGGTCGGGTCATTTTGGGTTTGGGTTCAGGTCGTTTCGGTTCAAATCATTTTCGGTATTCGAGCAGGCTCAATATGACTTATTAGATTTGCTTTATTTTTTTTTTAATTCCGTTCTTCTAATTTTCGAGGAAATAATTTGAAATTCACTTTAAATTTAGATTATCATGTTATTTTTTTTAATGTTTTAATGTAATTAATTACAAAAATATGTTGGTAATAACTTAATATACTTTTTCTCATTTTAATATATTTAATTAATTATGGTTTGATTAAATACAATTCAAAATTATATATAAAAATAATATAAATATAAAGAATTTGATAAGTTAATAACTAATAAAAGATAAAATTAATATTTTCTTCATTATAATGATTGCGAAAACTGACGTGTACGATTTATATAAATATAATGGTAATTTTTTGTAAAATAGAAAATATACAATTATTAAATTATAGAGTGTATAAGATTTATTAATATTATCAATTTATTGCACTAGATGTTAATTGATAATGTGACACATATATGTAATTATGTGTTCTTGCATATTATGTAATAATTTCATGGAACCCTTAAAACATGTTAAGTATGCCAACATATTACATATAGCTAAGAGAAAATGGTTTTACAAAAAAAAAAAAAAAGCAATTACACATTTATACACTTGTTCTTAGGGGTGAGCATGAAAAATCGACGGACCCGACCCAAACCAGTGTAATGGGTTGGCGCTTTCAAACATTAGACTGAGTTTGAGTTAAGGAATTTTTGAGCCCGGCAGGTTGGGTCACGGGTTAAAAAACTTCAACCCGACCTAAACTGGTAACTTAGTCATTATATAATTATATTTTATATATATTTAAAATATACTTAGTTTAAGAATTGATAGACTACATTTATATTTTGTTAAGTTAGTTTGGATTGCAATATATATTTTGTGTACGTATATTTATTTGATGGGATACACTCATATTTTGATAAGTTAGTTTAGATTACAATATACATTTCGTGTGTTTATATATATATATATATATATATATATATATATATATATATATATATATCTTCTCATTTCATTTCTCTTTTCTTCTTAGAAACCCTTCAACAAAAAATTTTAGTTTTCATCAAGCCAAATAGACTTATAAAAAAAAAAGGCCAATTAAAATTTAAATATATGATGAGCATTTTTCTTTTTAATACTTTTTAGTTGAAGTAGGCCTTTTATTTTTGTAGTGAAAGTATTTTTTTTTTGGACTTTCAATATGTTTTTCAAAAACTTGTTAAATTGGTTTTTTTTTTATTCTGTGTCCATTCATTTTATATTTTTGGTATGATGAAACTTGGCTATAGAGATTCTAAGACCAAGTCTATACTAGTGTTAAAATTTTGAGGAATTTAATTGATCAAACACCTTTTAAATCTATTTTTTAAAAATATTTTTTTTTGCTTTATTTTAAATTAAAGTTGTATGAACTTTGTGTGAAGTGATTTAAGGTACTTAATTTGTAAATGATGGCTTAAAAGATTTAATTAATTCTTGTATGGATTTGATTTTAGATCTAATGAATGATGAATAATTGTAGTAAAATATTTTTTCTTACGTAATATGTTTACATTAATTTTCAAGTGAAAAAATACTAAACCGATGACCCAAACTGACCCTAACCGATTTGAATGGGTTGGATTGGATTGAGATTTCTTCAACCCATAAAATTGGATTGGGTGAGATTTTTAAGCCAAACCGCCCATGCTAACCCCTACTTGTTCTACCTATGAATTAATCACATTTAGAGTTAATTATATGTAACATTAATTAGTTATTATTGTTGAATTTAAGAGAGGAAGTGAGACAATACAAAAAGAAGAATTGTATTGAATGGTGTGATTTACTTACAAAGGGAGCTATCCTATTTATATAAGCTAATAGGAGAAGTAAAGCTATACACAACCAATGTGGGACTAAGCCCATATAATACATTAACATCCTCCCTCAAACTCAAGGCGGTAAGTGGGAGGTGAACTTGAGTTTGGAAACCAGAGAGTGAAAGCGTCCGGGTGGATGAGCTTTAGTGAAAATGTCAGCTGTCTGATCGGCTGAACTGACGGATTGTAGACGAACCGTATTCTGGAGAATGTGATCACGGATGAAGTGGATATCATTCTCGATGTGTTTTGTACGCTCGTGAAAGACATCATTGTGAGCGATCTGAATAGCACTCCTGTTGTCACAGTGTAGGATAGTGGCAGCAGGAGAAGAGATACCCACGTCAGCGAGTAGCCATCGAAGCCAGAGAAGTTCTTGAGTTACATCAGCCATGGCACGATATTCAGCTTTAGTACTGGAGCGAGCAACCACAGTTTGTTTCTTACTATGCTAGGAAATGAGAGAATTACCCAAAAAGAAACAGTAACCAGTGGTTGAACGTTTGTCGGTGGGGTCTCCGGCCCAATCGGCATCAGAATAGGCTTGTAAAACGGGGGCAGACTGTGCTGAGAAATGAAGCCCATGAAATAAAGTACCCTTGACGTACCTAAGAATGCGAAGAACAGCCGAGTAATGGGTGGTCCGAGGAGCGGACAAAAACCGACTAACCTGATGAACGACATAGGCAATATCAGGGCGAGTGACAGTAAGATATATAAGACTTCCAACCAGTTGACGATATAGAGTGGCATCCTGAAGAGGTGAACCATCGAGTGGGGTAAGTCTGACATTCGGCTCGAGAGGAGTAGTGGCAGTGGTTGAGTCAGTGATCCCAGCCTTGGAAAGGAGGTCCGAGGCATATTTGGCCTGAGAGAGAAAAAAATCCATCAGAATTAGATGAGACTTCGAGGCTAAGAAAATAGGTGAGCACGCCAAGATCTTTCATCTCGAATTGGCCACTGAGAAACTTTTTGAGTTCAGAAATACCATGTAGATCATCTCCAGTAATAATCATATCATCCACGTATGGTAAAAGAATGATATTACCATTGGTAGTATGACGGATAAACAGAGCTGAATCATGAGCACTCGGTGTGAACCCAAACTGATGAATGGTAGTGCTGAATTTGGCAAACCAGGCACGTGGAGCTTGTTTCAAACCATATAGGGCACGACGAAGGCGACAAACTTTGTTTCGAGGGGCATCCAAGCCGGGAGGTGTATGCATATAGACTTCCTCAAGAAGATCCCCATTGAGAAATGCATTTTTGACATCCATTTGAAATAGTGTCCATCTTCGAATGGCGGCGACAGCAAGGAGTGTACGGACAGATGTGAGTCTCGCCACTGGAGCAAATGTCTCTTCATAGTCAATGCCATATTCCTGAGCAAATCCCTTGGCAACAAGTCGGGCTTTATATCGTTCAATAGAGCCATCAGAAAGTGTCTTGATCTTAAACACCCATTTGCACCCAATAGGAGTTTTTCCAGGGGGCAGATCAACAATATCCCAGGTATGAGTTTTAGCTAGGGCCTGAAGTTCTTCATCCATTGCTTTCTACCAAAGTGGATTAGTACTAGCCTCCTTATAGGATTGAGGCTCATGCAGATGAAGTATAGTGGAAAAACAATGATAATCACAATGGTAATCAGCAAGATAAGAAGGGGGATGAGTTACCCTGGTAGATCTGCGGGGGTGATCTGGAGGATGGCTCTCAGAGGAAGTTGGTGCAGACTCATCAGACATAGAAATATCCTCGGGCACGACCGATTGAGTCGGAGAGGTGAGGTCAGTTGAGGGTTCTGGAGCTGGAGCTGGAGCTGGGAATGAAAGGGGTGATATTGGCTGGTGATTCGGAGGTGGACTCAACAGTACCTGAAACTGGATTCTCAGGAAATAACTCAATAGATGGATCAGTAAAGAATCTGGAGTTAGTGATGGTTGACATGTCAAATGACCGTAACGAAGAGAACATTTGATGTTCCCAAAAAATGACATGACGAGAGATACGAAGAGTTTTAAAAATAGGATCCCAGCACCGATACCCCTTATGTTCAATACCATATCCAATGAAACAACACATATGAGCCCTTGGTTGTAATTTGTTGTGTTCATGTGGTTTGAGAAGAACAAAACAAGCGCAACCAAAGACTCTGAGGTTAGAGTAATCAGGAGATTTACCGAAAAGGCGCTCGAATGGAGACTGATTTTGGATTGTAGCGGAAGGGACACGATTGATTGTGTACACTGCGGTTAAGGCAGCATCACCCCAGAAACGTTCAGGACATGATGACGAAATGAGTAGAGCACGAACAGTGTCAAGAATATGTTTATGTTTGCGTTCGGCTCGTCCATTTTGTTGGGAGGTTCCAGGGCACGAGCGATGGGGAAGTGTGCCATTTTTGTGAAGTAGGTTTAGAAAAACACGGTCTTTATATTCCATTGCATTATCTGAATGAAAAATTTTGATATTCTGAGAGAATTGAGTTTGAATAATAGAAGAAAAATTAGAATATATTTGAAAGAGTTCAGATCTGCTTTTCATAAGAAACAACCAAGTATAACGAGAATAGTCATCCACAAATATAACAAAATAACGAGCACCACCCATGGATGTATGAGGAGAAGGCCCCCCAAACGTCAGAATGTACTAAATTAAAAGGTGCAAGGGAAACAGACTGACTCTCATTAAAAGGTAAAGCTGATTGTTTTGCAAGTTGACAATGAATACAATGAAAAGACTCATGCTGAAGTGATCCTAACTGACCACTAGAAATAAGAGAACGTAGAGGGCTGGATGAAGTGTGACCTAACTGAGAGTGCCACAATTCCACAGGAGAGAGTGCTGGGATGGATGCGGCTGATTGGTTTGGTGATGGTGATGATGGGACTTGGAGATGAGTAAGCTCAAAGAGGCGTCCAACTTTACGGTCGGTTCCAAGGAGTTTTCCTGTCTGAGGGTCCTGCACACGACAACCAGTAGAAGAAAAATGCAAATCAAGTCCAAGAATACTACTGCTGTAGCCACTGATGCTACACCAACTTCATCCAGCTCTTCACCTGATTGGAGTGGTTTATGCACCATTCTTACCGATGCTCTAACTAAAACTGGTAACAATATAGCCATGTCAGCTACACCAGGTACATCCCGATGGTATTTTGATTATGCTTGTTGCAATCATATGACTTCTGATGCCTCCATATTTTCCTTTAAAACCCGTGATGAGCATGCACCTACTATTCACACTGCCAATGGATCAAATATGTTGGTCAGCCACACTGGACGTGTTGACAGTTCTCATCTATCTCTCCCTGACACATATTTGGTTCCTAATCTTACGCTTAACCTTATATTTGTTGGACAACTATGTGATCTTGGACTAAGCCCATATAATACATTAACAACATGCATGGTCAGCGGCCTTTTATCAGCCACAAAGTACTTCATAATATATTAATATGGCATATTTTTCTGTTAAAATGAGTTCCTCTCAGATCTGTATGTTGTAATTTCAGGTGAGTACTTATGCAGTGCTTGTTGAGGATGTGCTTGAAGTTGTATCAGACACATTTGTTGTGCATGAAGCTTCAGCGTCACACATACAAAGGCTTACAAAGGTACCTTTTTGTTCATAAGGAAGATGCCATAGGTTTTTGCTGATGTTAAAAATATCTTGTTTCCACTAAACTTTGCCATTTAAGATTATCTTGCCCATAAAGAGTGTATGTGGGCTAGTTCTTTTTTCAGCCCCAGTAAACCCTCATCCTTTTATAGATTTGCATATGCATGATCCATGTAAACTTTCATATAGATATTCAAGCAAGCACGAAATTTGACTCCACAATCACTCCTGTCTAGAGCTTGTCGTGTAAGGCTTGCATGTACATGGAAAACATATGGTATAACATTTTGATACATTTTAGCAATTAGTCGTCGTATATTAATGTTTGTAGCAGTAACTGGATCCCGTGATTGTTTGTATGTGCTGGTTAGTGAGATTCATTTATAAATTTTAATGGCTCTTTGAGACTCATGAAGTGACTCTGTCATGGCCTGAATGTCTCATGCTATCTAGTGTCTGTGAAAATTGACTTTGTCCATTTGAGAAGTGCCTCCGTAACTCAACTCTTGTTAAACTTCTTGGCTGACTGTTTTTGTAATTTTCCCTAAAAGGCTCCAGAGCTATTTTTTCCTCCCCACACCCCCCCCCCCCCCAAAAAAAAAAACAATAGAAGAACCAAGAAACTCATTAGAGATAACAATAGGGTGGGTTTGGACCAGGTACCCCTTCCCCTCCAAATTTTCCCCTTACTCGCCCCTATGCCCCCCGGTATACATAGTTACATACACTTCCTTCATCCCCATCCTCATTTTGATTTTTCACCCGCACCCAACCCATCGGGGAAAAATGACCTCCAAACCCTCTCCATTAGGGTTGGATTTTACAGGTACCCGACAGATATGGGTAAAATTACCATCCCTGAAACTCATACTTGCTTGAATGTAGGATTGCCCACACAGGTACTATTGGACCCCCAAACCAAAGGCCTTCTGCTATATACCTATAACTACATAGTTATAGAAGGTAGCATATGTAGTATGCAACCCTTTTGCTTGTGAAAAAAGTTGAAACCTTCCTATCAGACTCTCTCTTAACTGATTTTTTTGAATAAAACAAAAATTGTATATTGCATAATTACACCTTTAACTAAAAGTTCTATATGTTGACAACAGGGTTTTTGGGATGCTCAGAATGTGGGAACTTCCATAGATGAGCTTGGTGAATATTCTGACTTTGAAAGTCCTGATAGATTTGATCGCAGTCGGAGCACAAGAAGAAGTTCCACTGGCCAGAAATCCCATCCAAAGATGAGAGAAACAGAGGACGATTGGGAGCTTCCATTAGATTATTTTTGATCTTTAGGGTCTTGATGCCTTCTGATTTCTCTCTCTTTCTTTTAGATGTATGTATATATTGAAGTCTGGGCGATATTTTCTCTTTTTCTTCATTCTTGTTTCTGTTGTCTGATGGAATAACCGGGTATTAATCCGTACAGTTAATTCTCCGATGGGATGATAGCTGCTGGTCATTTGAAGCTGCCTTCATACTGTTACCATGTTATATTTAGCAGCTATGTTGTATATATATAAAATTATAGGATAAAAGAACAAGCCGAATAAACAATACTTATTGTTTGTGAATTGTGATATTGACTTTTTCTGCTGCTTTGCACCTAGTATTTTGTGGAAGTCCCTTAAAAACTTTCCATGAATTATGCATTGATGTTAATTTGAAAAGGATTGGAACCAAAAGTGGAGTTGAAAATTTCATTGAAAAGTTGAGAACTCCATGTCATAACAGATAGCAGCTGAGGACTGGGCCAATTAATTAACATATTTATTTGTGTTGATTCAGTTTTTTTAAGTTACTGAATTGTTTTTTTTCTTAGGAATATATTTCATATATTGATATATTTTTTGACTCATAGGATGTGAGGATGACAAACCAACCAAATTGAGCAGTTGAGGCAAACCCTTTTGGAGGAAGAATTTTGGGCCGTTCATTTCTATTTTATCAATTTATCAAATTTGTATTTGATCAATGAATATTGTATCTTAAAGTTGTTCTCAACTATCTTATTTTTAAAAAGAAAAGTATGTCATCTTTTAGATATTGAACAAACTTGAATATTGTATTTGATGGGTTGATTGTTCATATTTTATCAAATTGTGAAAACTATATTGTATTTTTTATTTTAATTTTTAAGAATTTATTTAACAAACTAGCATGACATGACCAGATAAAGAGTGTTGTCATGTTTGATCGATGATATATAAAAAATACTAACATTTTAAAAATAAAATAATATTAATTATTTTCAAGTATTTGGTGTGTGCTTAAAAAAATAGATTTAGTAAATATGAGAAATAAAATTAATTGTAGATATTAAAATTTAAACTGAACACTGAAAACAATTACAAAAAGGTGTAATCCAAACAGTTTTCTATTTTCAAAACAGTTTTCAAAATAAGATTATCCAAACAACATTTCACTGAAAACAACTGTTTTGGAAACAGTTTTCGAGTAACAGTTATCCAAACATGTTTTCGGACATTGAAAACTGAAAATAGTTTTCGAAAACAGTTTGCAAGTTGATAATTGTTGGTAATTTTTTTGTCATAAATTATTTTTGGTAAATTATAACAGCTTTATGGTTTAATCACTCTATTAGTGTCAGAAATCATCATTTGAAAAAAACCTTCGTATTTTTATTGAAAAAATTATTAAATGTAACATCATAGATCTTCCAGTTACAGTACGTAATGCTAAAAGGAAAAATTAATGATCAATACAAATTTGTTCATGTTCAAGTCATTAAGCTGAAAAGAAAAAAAAATTCCATAACCTCTTGATAGTATTCGAAACAAGGACGAGAAAAATGAAAAAAAAAAACAAATAACCAATCATTAGAAAATCATTAAAAAAGGTAATCAGAAGCTTTGACATTTAAAAGCCATGGAATGAGTCAACGCCATAGAATATGTACTGTAACTATTGATACTTTCATTTGTGACTTTAAAAGTATCAAACTTGCTTTGAGTCTAACATTTGAAACATCATTTGATGCTAACGAAATGATTAATTTTTTTGGCCAAGGAAGTAGTCCTCTGTTCTAATAATCATTTTAGCAGCTATTTTAACCGTACTTTGTGTGGGCTGGTTACTAGTGTGTGTATATATGTATATATATATATATTGTAAAGTTAAACTACACCACGTTAATTGCATGGTTGTTGTATCTGATTGAAAATTTAACTAATTTTTTAAGCTTTGGTGACAAAAACTTTATTAAGTTTCTTTAGAGTCGTTAATTACGTTGGAGAAATTATATAAAATGGTAAAGAATTGATTGAAATATTAAGAAAAACATAAGAGTTAATTAAAACAGTAAAAACAGATAACTAATATTTTTGCCCATCAACGAGCTTATCCGATGAAAAACGTTACATCACATAGGTAAATTGAAGTTTTAATTTTTGTCTCTCTCTTCCATAATTACTACTTGGACATCCTAACAATCAGACGAAACAAAAATAATGGACAAAAGGGTTGGCTTCCTATCACTACTCTAATTAAAAACCATGTTTGGGAATTTTTAAATAAAGAAAAAAGTTTTGAAGATTTCCCTGTAACCATCCAAAATCTCAAAGGCTCAAACCTGTCAATTTCACTAACACCTCAAATTGGAAGGTTTTTAGGCTTTTCTTAGAAAAATGAACGTGTTCACCCTTTTTTACTCTTCTTTATTTTATAAAATTGTCAAAGAAAAGAAAGTTATCAACCATTCATTTACTCTTTTTCTTTACCCTTTCTTTCCTTTATAAACCATTCATTTCCTTTCTTTCAAAACTTCCAAACACACTAAACACATTGGTTTCTTCGAACAGAGACTTCTCTGCTTCTTGGGTTTTGTCGCTGCTTGCCCCCTATACGGTATGTCTATGCCCTTTACTTATCTATTATTCCTTTGGTACTGTTTTATTATAATATTTTCTTTTGTATTACTATTTGAATATCAGTTTCATTTTTCATGAAAGGTGTATATAATACAGTACTTATTTGATGTTTTCATTCATTCACTCACTCACTCATTCATTCTTTTTCTTTTTTTATCACTTGAGCTAGTGCTATACGGTTTGTTTGGTTACTAAGAAAAGTTGTGAGAAACGAGACAAAAGATTTAAAATTTTAATAATATACACTTCACTGATCCTCTAACTAGATGCATGCCACTTCTATTTTTCTTGCATTTTCTTCGTGACCAAACAGAATTTTGTGTTACTATCTCGCGGAGGAGGGTTTTTATAGGAAATTAGTGTGGTGCATTTTTGGGCATAATTTAAGGGTTTTATTGTGATTTTTACTGAATGTGGTTGGCTGCTGAAAGAAGGGGAAAATAGAAAAAAATTGATTTTGGGTCTCAATGTTTCGTGTTGTCTTGGTGAGTGAAAAATGGAAATCCCACTTTAAACAGTTGAATAAAATCATTTTGAGGCTTACTTGGGGTGCACGCAAAAATCTAAGGCTGTAAATTTCTTTCTTTTCAGTTCTGTTCTCAAAGCAACCAAACATTGGACAACATTTCCGAGCTTATTTAGGAATCAAATTATTCAGCTCTACTTTATCAATAAAATTAGTTGAGATTTCTTTATAATGTTGTAAACAATTTTTTTGCTAAGAGGGGATTCACATGTGCTGTGCTTTGGGTTTTTGATTTAGCAACAAAAATGATGACAATTTTTTTCAATCTGGGTTCACGTGAGGAATCCAAGTTTTAGTGTGGATGGTGACTTCATGGCTGGGTTTTGCCAGTTTTATGACATGGACTTTAGATTGTATGCTGAACAGATGATGGATTGAAATTAAATAGGAGTAAACAAGTTGCAAACTTGCAAGTCAAAAATTTCTTTAAATATAATATTAATAATCCATTTGGTTTCCCAGCAATCAGAGTAATAATAAGAAAAAACGTTGAGTCTCATGTTTTAGTTTGCTCTGTTTTGAAAGGCCTCACCTGACCTAAAGCCAAATAGTGGTGGAGCTCCCCTTTCATGGCTACCAAATAATGAATAATCACATTTATAGTTTCTATTCTTTATACAGATACAGCAATCAAGGTTGAGCATCTAGGTGCTTTTAATTCTTTTGAAATCGGGGATGGGGGCTTAAATGAGCCTAAATGGAAGGTGGTGCTCTGTGGATGCATCTCTTTAGCGAAACTTATGGAATATCCATGTCCTGATTATAAGTTTATGAAAATATTAAGTATTTCCTTTGTCTTCCCATAGTTACCGGGATCTGTATTCCACTATTGGAAGTGCGATCCGGATCTTACGTTCCGATTCGTGGTGCATTCACGTACCAGATCTTTAAAATTGGTGATCCAAAATTTTCTAAAGACTTTTAGCTAAAAATTAAAAATATATATTTCTACACACAAGAAAGGTGTGTTTAGTGATTTTACTATTTTGTCAAATGTCTAATATCTTTTAAATTATTATTATGCACACATTTCTATTTAAATTGTACTTAAAAATATATTTAATATCCTGATTTTATACATTTACTTATATATAATAAAAATCATTTAAGTATACTCCAAACGTACCACGTATGGGATGGGTAACGTACTATGTTTCCATATTTGTACCACGATCTAGGGCATACCGAGGAAGAAAGTTAACTTTTTTGTTTGGGAAGCGTCGTGGGAGAAGATTCTAACTCTTGACAATTTACAAAGAAGGTGGAAAGTGATTGCAAATAGGTGCTTCATTTGCAAACGTTGTGCCAAGTTCGTCTTTCATCTCTTGGTAGAGAGCTCTTTTGCGAGAAGTTTGTGGGAGATGAGTTATAGGATTATGAGAATATCTTGGGTGTTTGTGGGTTCCGTGTTGAATAAGATTCGGGCTTGGAATGATTTAAAAGCTCCCAAGGAGGTTAAGAATTTTTGAATTTAATTCCACGTTCTATTTTTTGGATGGTATGGAAACAAAGGAACCAGAGGGCCTTTGATGGTGTGGAGAGTCTTTGTGGGATTATTAGGGATAGTTGGTTTAGCACTATCAATTTTTGGGTTAGAGGGAACTTCTTTATAAATAGTGAGGACCTTCTAGATTTAATGGATTTCCTTCATTGTAATTAGCAATTAGCTTTTTGGTGCACCGCCATGATGCTTTTCTAACAAAAAAATTTAATCATAAAAAAAATGTTTATGCTGTTGTAATTTATCAGAAATGAAAGCGGCAAGTTAGCCTATCCAGAAAATTCTGAGGTACAATTGGGTAGAGAAACAAGTTCCATTTGTTTTCACATAAAGAAAAATCTTAATTTTTGAGGGTTCGATTTGTTTCTGTTTCCTTACCTCAGCAACCAAACAAAGCTTAAGCACGCTGTTTTCCAGGACTAATAAACCCTGGAACATGAACTTCTCCTGTTTTAAACAAAATTGTGCACTAAACCATGCATATCTCTTCTGGCTGAATTCTTAATCTTCCTTTTACTGACTATTCGCTCATACAAAGTATATGAATATACTCTTCAGGAAACTGTTTTTCTTGTGGTGGAGATCTGAGAAGCTTTTTGCGAATGTAACATCTTACAATTTTGGTATATGAATAATAATCTTCTTTGATTGTCCTGTATGATATTTTATGTAATTAGTAGTTTCATTAAGTTGCTGAAGCTTATTAGAATGTCACAAAATTTCTGAGTACATTTGTCTAGTTGATTCAAGACATTGCTTATGTTGCGTTTTGCTCAGCTAAATCTCACCCCATGGATACAATTGAGAAAAGTTAGTCACTAGAAACTGGTTTTACCTATTCAAGTTAATCTTTCCTTCCTGACAACAAATGCTGTTTTCCTTCTTAAGGATTCAATGAGATAGAGGTAGCTAGCTCCTCTGAGGTTGAGGCAGTTATTGTCTGTTTTGCTCTCTTTATCATTTCTTATCACTTTCATGGGTACGCCAGGGCCAGCTGATTGCAACACATCCACAATTACATCATACATAATTAATCTAACAGCCCTAATCGCTGCAGCTTGGGTGTTGATATATGAGGCATGGAGTCAACAGAAACAGGTAGTCGCTGAGGACAATTTGAGGTGCCCATTGACTTGTATAATTGGTGATGGCCACCAATGAGAGAATTCACAAAGCCTTTCATGCAACGAGAGCATTAGGTATTGCTGATGAAGAGGTGAAACCGGTGCTGAAGCACCTGCTGAAAGTGTTTGATAAGAACTGGGAACCTATAGAAGCAGAAGACTATCGGGCACTCATAGATGCATACTTTGAGCTTAAGGAAAGTAAAGTACTTATTTTATTAATCTTGCGATGCACTCTTATATTTGAATTCTCTTTTTCTGCCTTTTTTTTTTTTATATATATTCGTCCTACTGTTTTATTTGTTTTACTTCTATTAGTAAGTAGTAGAGAAATATACATAATTTATGATGATGGTGGCTGGACTGACCTATTAACTGTACTTGTAGTTTATCTTAGTTGTAATAAAAACAGTTTTTTTTTATTTAAATGGATTTAGTTCTTAATCTTTTCTTGACAGGAAGTAGAAGACAAAGTTGGAGTCATGGAGCATGATGGATCTGAACGACCATCTAAGAAATTGAATATGGGAGAGCAGGAAGATCGTGCTTCATCTACAATGGACAAATCAAGCCAAATATTAGCTCTTGAAGATCCTCAACAAGGAGTTGTAGAGTCATCTCAACAATGTGCAAGGGAGAGAAGAATTGAATCTGATGCTATAGTGCCTTACAAGCAATTTAGTGACAAAGGGAAGGATCCAATTTCATCTCATGTGGCCCCTATAGATGGAAGGTCAATTGCTAAGAAAGCATCCTGTGCGGTGTATCTGAAACAGACACCGGATGAATCTGGCTCTTCTCATGGTTGGAGGGAAATTGTGCCC
Organism: Bretschneidera sinensis; assembly: GCA_023935145.1. Classification (NCBI taxonomy): domain Eukaryota; kingdom Viridiplantae; phylum Streptophyta; class Magnoliopsida; order Brassicales; family Akaniaceae; genus Bretschneidera; species Bretschneidera sinensis. The sequence goes on along the minus strand of CM043697.1, from coordinate 5,537,230 downwards.
GATTCTAATCACAAAAAGGAGTTGATTAAGCCAAAAATCGAGCTGTCCATTAATGGCTTGGCACATCCTGCAAAACCTATTTCTAAAAGTAGTAATCCTGAAACTGATTTGAACAATAATTCAAACTGTTCTGGGAGTTCAAATTCATCTAATCAGGTAAATGTTTGGCAGCCAATCAGTTGTGATCAGAAGATCCATAGGATCAGTGACATAACAAAAGGTACAGAGAATGTGAAAATTTCATTGGTAGATGATACTGGCAGCGAGGATCCACCAAAGTTTACTTACATTGGACAGAATACAATTTATCAAAATGCTTATGTGCATGTCTCACTGGCTCGGATTTCTGACGAGGATTGCTGTTCAAGCTGCAAGAGAGATTGTCTTTAATCATCTGTACCATGTGCATGTGCTCGTGAAACTGGTGGAGAGTTTGCCTACACACCAAATGGTCTGTTGAAAGAGGAATTTCTAACAGCTTGTATTTCTATGAAACGCGAACCTCAGAAGCACCCTTTTGTTTATTGTGAAGACTGCCCATTAGAGAGGTCTAAGAATGAGTACGTGCCTGAAAATTGCAAGGGCCATTTGGTCAGGAAGTTCATCAAAGAATGCTGGAGAAAATGTGGATATACCATGCTGTGTGGAAATCGAATAGTACAACGAGGGATTACTTGTAAATTGCAGGTGAAATTCTCCTTCGGACCTATTGCAACATGTTTAGTAGAGACTTGATTTTACTTTCTCTATTTGTTAAGCTATATATTATTGCAACCGCATGGGCCGAGCGAGGAATTTTAATTTGATGGGGGCAAACTTGTATACTTTTTATAGGATTAAAATTTTTATACATAATTAATGGGAAAAAAATTAACTTTGGGGTGACGTGGACTGTGAACTGGTTTCTCTATTTCCTTGTCATCTTGATTAAAATTTTGTCACATTGTCTTTTGTGGAGTTTCATGGTAACCTTATTTTTTTAGACATTAAACTGTATTTCCCTTTGTCTTTATTAGACTATTTAAAACATGTCATGAGATACCTTTGTGATATATGGAATGAAAAACAAAATGTACGGTAATGCATAGTGCCGCATAGTGATCAATGATTTCAGACCCAAAGGTACAATAATGCATAGTACCGCATAGTGAGCAATGATTTTAACGGGCAAATGCACAGTAATGCATAGTGTCGCATGGTGATTAATAATTTCAACCGTCAAAAGCACAGTACTGCATAGTGAGTATTCGCAGTAACAAAAAATTCCTATAAATAGCCCTTCATTTTTCCATTTCAAAACAGATCTGAAATAGATCAACAGAGAGGAAAACAGCTGTGTATACAAAATCTTTGTAATCCTTCAATTACTAGTGAAAGCTTTTCTACTGCTTCTGTGGACGTAGGCCTCGAAGTAGACCTCATATGCCAAACCATGTAAATATTTATCTTTATGCTCTCTCTCCATTTATATTTTTGGCAATTATCCATATATCAATTATTATGTATTATTTACTGCTATACAAAACACAAATCTCCTGAGGTTCACGTACTTGGCACATTTTCGGCATCTAAACTTTGATTGTCATTTATGACAAGTTCACGCAAACGGATGTACCTTATAAACTAAGCTTGCTTATCTAACTGGTCTGAAGTTAGCTTCATCTACAAGTCTATGTATCTTCATGCTCTGTGTGTTAATACTTGTGATAAAAAAAGTTTTCATCTGTTACTTCTTCATGATATGTAGATACGCAGTATGCTTTCATGTTTCAGGTCTTTTCTACTCGTGAAGGTAAAGCCTGAGGTCTTAAAACACTACAGGATTTGCCTAAAGGAACCTTTGTTTGTGAATATGCTGGGGAAATAGTGACCAACACAGAGTTATATGAGCGAAATATACAAAGCAGTGGCAGTGAGAGACATACATATCCAGTGACACTAGATGCAGACTGGGGATCAGAAAAAGTTTTGAAGGATGAAGAGGCCCTTTGTCTGGATGCAACTTTATACGGAAATGTTGCAAGGTTTATTAACCACAGGTAACATTTTGTTCTAGTGGTTGTATTCATTTAATGCTGTTGATGTCTTCATTTTTCAGGCCATTGCCCATATTTTGAAGTTAGGTGATCGGAAGCACAATTTCTAAAGAAGCTATTAAATGAAGCAAAATTATATTTCAGTGTCACACTCCCTCTTTATCCTGCTTATTTGTCTATTCATTCATTTATTGATTTTTTATTCAAGAAATTGTTATTGAAGCCCTCACTCAGTTTATCTAGCTGCGATAAAGGTCTAGCTGAGTTGTAGCCTGATAGGATCAAGCTATGACAGATGAGAATTTTGTTCACTCATATATTCTGTATAAAATCATTGAGTTTGTTATGGGGGGAGCATCATCTTTGCAAAGCTTCTATTAGGAACAAACTAGAAGCCTAGTCCAACTTAATAGAGTGACTTGAAAAAGTTCATCATCGTACAAATTGAATTCTTACTTTTGGTAATGTTTACAATCTCCTTGAATGAATAATTTATTGACTCCCCCACCCCCAACATAGAAAAAGAAAAAGAGAAAGAAAGGAAAAAGAAACATTGTACCTTAGAAATGGGTGTTATGATAGAGAGATCGTAATGTCAGTTTGTTGTAGAACCGTCTTTCAGAGATTATTATCTGTTCATGCTGATTGGTGCAATTATCTCTTCTTCTTTTTCTTTTAAAAATTATTTTATGATTTTCCTTTTTTCTTTCTTGTTCTTTATCAACGTATTTTCCTTTCTCTTTCTTAAATATTGCAGATGCTTTGATGCAAACTTGATTGATATTCCAATCGAAGTGGAGACCCCTGATCGCCATTATTATCATGTATGTATCTGCTAGCTTCATTTCCCAATGATTTTTGTTTTTTTTTGTTTTGTTTTTGGGAGAAGAATCAACCCCACTGTAAAGGGGAGTGTTAGTATAAACAATCTAAAGAAATCATAAGACCTTGTTTGTGTTCCTCATGTGGAGCTTGCCTTTGGTCTCTAAGGGAGGAAGCAACTCCTAGCATAGGAATTGTTAGTATAAACTCATTTTAGAAATCATAAGAGCCTGTTTGTTTTTCCAATGTGCAGCTTGCCTTTTTTACTACAAGGAAAGTGAATTCTTCGGAGGAGCTAACATGGGTATGTGGTCTTAATGAATCTAAGTATTTTTCATTTGCAAATCTAAATATTTGGTTTACAAAAACCTCATTGTGTTTTGGTGAAAGTTACAGTTTGAAAACCCTACACTTGCATCCCTGAAATTTTGAGGACACAAACTTAGGTAAATATGCAATTTTAGAGATATAAACGAAGGTTTCAATGGATTCTCAAGATACAAAACCATCATTTTTGGGTTGGAAGTGTAGTATTTCAAAGTAGAGGACATGTAATTTCCATCTAAACTTAAGGATGTTTCTTTAATTTACCCAATTAAAAATGTTCAATTACACTGCTTTTTCATTTTCGTAGATTAACCCTAAAATATCTAGTATTAGTGGGATGTCATGCTACATTGTTATTTAGGAATGGAATTTTTACTACAAGGAATATTATATCATATTTGAGCAATAAATTATTCATATATTTCTCCTATTCCCCAAATATAATTTCAAGTCTCTTTCACTCCGTGAGTATCTCAATTATTTGTCTTTTAGTTTTTAATAATTTTTGAAATTTTGAAGCCCATTTAAAATTTGGAATACTAATAGAGTTCAAAAGACTTGAAATTATCTATGGGCATTAAGTAGAAGTGAGCATGGGTCGGTTTGGGTCGGGTTATCCTAAAATTTCAACCCAACTCATTCATATTGGGTTGAAAAAATTTTAACCCAACCCAACCCATGAACTCATCGAACCTCAACTCAACCTAATCCATTCTAATCGGTTTGGGTCACCGGGTTTATATATTTCTTTTACTAAATAGTTAAACCATACATATTACATAACAAAAAAAATATTCTATTAAATCCAAAACTAAATCCATTCATATTACAAGTAAAATATGTATGTCTGACAGCACAAAGAATATTTGATAACATGGAAAAGAGAACAATTGTCTCATGGACTACAATGGTTGTAGGCTATGCTAAATTTGGTTTTTTGGATATTGCTAAGAAGTTTTTTGATGACATGCAAAATAAGGATGTTGTGCCATGGAATGCCATAATTGGAGGCTACGTTGAAGCCAAACTTGGTAAGAATGTTTTGGCATTGTTTCATGAAAAGCAAGCGAGTAATATAGAGCCTCATGAAGTGACCATGATCAATTGTTTATCTGCATGCTCACAACTTAGAGCCCTTGATGTTAGAATACGGATTTATCATTATATTTAAAAACACAATCTTCATCTGAATGTTGCGCTTGAAACTGCTTTAGTTGACATGAATTTAACTTACTTTAGAAGACTGTTCAATTACGAAAGAAATCTGGATTTATGGACATTTGTTAACAATATATTTTAGTAACTCAGCATTTGCTAGCCGTGCTAGTGCTTTCTCACTAATCAATCTAATTTTTGGACAATGCTTTAATGCACTTGAAAGCGACATAAGGGCTCTTAAAAGGTCATAAAGGGGTAAATTGAATATTCTATAATTTTTGCAAAAAAAACTTCCAACAAGTTGATATTAATAAGCTTTATCATACATTCAGCATTTCTTCCATCAACATTATTGTACATCTTTTTGGAATATAAGTTTATCTGCATACATGTTTATTTTATAGTTACAACGATACAAGAAGTTAAAATTTTGTTAGCATAAGTTAATTATGCATCAATTTATTCTGATTGAAGTTATGCTTATGAATAATAATGAAAACTATTTTATAACTCAAAATCAATATTTGTTTCTAGTGTAAATATTTGAAACTAAAATCTAGGTAATTGAAAAAAATGAGATTTGTTTGGATATTGGAATATCTGCTACATATAATTTTACAAACTAGTAGTAATTAAAACAAATATTTTATGATTATATATTTTACAATTATATTATAATTATTTATACACAATTTTATATTCAATAAATATAAAATATATAATTATATATTTGACCGGGTTATCGGTTTGGGTCGGGTTAAAAATTTTGAACCCATAACCCAACCCAACCCATCATGTTCAAAATATTTTCAACCCAACCCAACCCAATCTCTAAAAATATACAACCCAACCCAACCCATTATATCGGTTTGGGTTAGGTTCGCGGGTCAATCGGGTTCCATGCTCACCCCTAGGATTAAGAGAACCAATAACCTCTGATACAAATATACATATATTTTTATAAGCAACCTCTGATACAAATATAAAGTTCAGATTTTAATTTTTCTTTTTTTATCAAATATCTTTTATATAATCCTCTACGGTAGGAATAGCCTTTCTTTGATCTTCCTTTGACCCTCTCAATTTATAACGAAGACGGGATTAAATCCCAGATCCTTAGCACAACCCCTATGAGATTTACTAGCTACTTGAACTAACGGACCTTTAACTTGTAACGACCCGTCCTAGGCTAGCCACCCCTGAGACAATGTCGTCACATTTTGAAATCCCAACACGACACATATATGCAACAATACAAAAATATATCAACTGAAAGTAAAAATTTCATCCAATCCTTAACTCTTCTAAGAGAAAATACATCATTATCCTCATTTCAAAAACAATATATGCATATAACAAAATGCATAAAAAGATTTTTATTTCAAATGTTTGTTTCTTATTTCTTACAATGTCTGAGGACTTGACCACGGGACTTACTTAAGGTAGTTACTCTACTATTAGCTCTAAACTCTATATGCCCTGTCCACTGCCTGAAAACTTTCAACAATGAGGAGTGAGCTTCACAAGCTCAGTGAATTAAATTTACTAGAACTACTCGATTATATACTTTCAATCACATCTTATAATTCAATTGTTTCTAATTTACCAATATAAATCATCTATTTCTTCACAAATAATCATTCAATCTTTCAAATAGTCTTTCTATATTCATTAATCTATTATCTCAAATAAATCAATAATAACATACTATTATAATTTCAACCATTTATTAATCTCATATTAAATTAATCATTAAACATATCAATTTTTCTTCTTATATATTTAATCATCTTGGGATTATCAATTTAATATCATTGTTTACCTTGTTATGAGGTTCATAGCATATAATCAACCAATCAAATAAATTTTTATCATATCATACTGTCATATTTCTTTCTCATCATATTTGTCTCTCTGTGAGACTCATTTTTCTATCAATAATTTCATAATCAAGGTTAATATTTTAGCATCCCAATCAATAATAATCAATATTTAAAACAACTGTAATGCATGAATTTAAATTATCTTTCTTTTTTTCTCATCCGATCATTTCATAGTATCATCTGGGAATGTCTTCTCACATGTCGATATGTTTCAGCTAGACCAGCTGCCTTTCTGGTTTTTTCGGCTAGACCAACTGTCTTCCCGGTCTTTTATTTTCAGCTAGAATGGCGTCTTCCCGGTCTTTTATTTTCAGCTTGACCGATTGTCTTCCCGGTCTTTTATTTCATGCATATGAGCAATAGTATGAAAACAAGAAGACCAGCTGTCTTCTTGGTCTTTTATTTTATGCATATGAGCAGTATATATGGAAATAAGCATACATTTAAGCATTTAATTTAGCTATCTAGCTCTTTTTCAAAATTATTATTTTTATTATATTCATTAAGTTATCTCCTCATATATCATATCCACTTTTCAATCATATTTTTCAGAAATTTCATAAAACTTTTCAGCATATTTTTTATTCATCCATCCTTCTTAAAAACATAAATTCTTATATAATTAATATTCAACACACTTTCTAATTCCTAATCAATAAATCAATCAATTTTCATGTATACCAGAATATACATCATTAAATCATTATAATTCACCCATTTATTCAAATATCATAATTCCATATTTTTATTGGTTTCGATTAATAAAAGTAAAGATAACTCACCACGTAGTACTTTAAGCTACATGTGGATCACCTATTGTCTTTCCTGTTCTTTTCAGCAATTTCACTCGATTGCTGATCGTCAACACCAGACATAATATTTATTTTAAAATTTCTATTTTATTCTTCAATTCTTCCATAATTCGTGCCTTTTAAATTTCGACATCAAATTTCCGGGTATTTTTATGTATGCATAATTTTAAAAAATTAAAATTCACATTATAACCTTTTTTTTAATTTTTCTTAAAGCTTCCCTCGAATCTCTTTAAAATTCTCCTGTAAACCTCTTCAAAATTTCAATCTTTCAACTTTCTTTTAGTCCCCAAATGTTTAAAGAAAGAGAGTAATTTGATAGTGTAAACTGAGTTTTAAACTAACAAAAGCTTAATATTTATTTATTGTTTTTTGTACTCAAAACCGTAACACCTGCAACTATAGGTGTTCTACATGCGTTTTGCATGGTATACATCCAAAACTTGGACTTCTAGGTGATGGCCCCCTCTTTTTTTAGTTTTTAGCAGCAAATCAGCTACACCTTATCACACATCCAATTTTTTTCAAAAGAATTATTTTATTAAATATTAAATCTTTCATGTATATATTATTTAATTCTATGTAATATTTATCAAATTACTTCTTTACCCTTATTTTAAGAACACAAGTATTACATAACTTCACAAGGAAGTTACATTCCCAGATTACATCCTCTCTTTCCTGTGGACAACATAAAATAAAGCATGGAATGGTCTGTCTTCAAAAGTTCTTAGACCTTATTTGGGAATTAATTAAATGCAACATAAATCACCAAAATATAATGTTTTTAGACATTTTAGCTCAAAAAACTTTTATGTTTTGGTGATTTAAGTTGCATTTAAGCAAATACCCAAGCAACATCTTATTACTCTTGTTTTTGATACTTTGTTCTCGCTCTTATCATTCCCAAGATAGATCTAGTGTGTCCTAGAAAAGATTGCCAGAAAACTTACAACAAGGAATTAAGAAGCCATTCTATGGAATAGGTTCAGTTAAAATGTTTAGACTAATCTTCCTCCTTTATACAAAAAAAAAAAAGATACGAAGGCTTTACTGAGTTAATTATTGGTATAATTAACTAATTGAGTTAGGATCTTAATCTTAAAAGTGGAACTAGTTATGCCTGAACTCTTGACACTTGTATTATCCTATGGCCTTGGCTCCAAACTATGTGTAAATTTAGGTAATTCTTTATTTTCTTATAAAACTAACGAGTAGATATTAAAAGAACTTAATGAATGCTGAGTTGAGAGTGCTGTTGCGGTCAACTTGTTATGGTTATGTTCTAGGTGTTATTGTTATTCCCATGAGTAATCTAACACACACCAAACACAATAATTTACGAGGTTCGGCAATTTACCTACATCCCCGGGCAGAGACAATTGATTTTGTATATTGAGGAGGAATTACAAAAAGAACTCTCTCATTACACCTCACTCACTCTCTATTGAGTATAATGATCACTCAGTTGCTCTATTTTTCTTGATTCTGCAAAATGCAAAGTCATCTCTCTATTTATACATGAAGGAGGGGAATAAATGATAGAGAGGAAAAAACAAGGGCCCATCACATGGGCTCATTTCTTTTCCACCTAAAGGTGGATTGAACTCTCATGGCCACCAATTTTTTTTCCACCGAAAGGTGGATTCTGCAATAATTATGCTGGATTTGTTGCAGAGTTATTCAATAAGCTGCTAAGAGAGAGAGTCAACAATGGCTGCTGGAGATTGAGCCACAAATCCCACAAATCTCCACCTTGGCGAAAATCTCATCGCCTACACAAATCAACTTCCTGCCAAGGCGCCCTAAGACGCCATACACCCTAGGTGTTCAATACTACGAGATGTGGATCAAGTCCAAACAGTGTTGGAACTTGACCCCAGTAACGATTTTCGTTAACATGTCCGCCGGATTATCTGCTGTAACAATTTTCTGAAGTTCTATATCCCCTTCTTCCAAAATCTCGCGAACAAAGTGGAAATGGACATCAATATGTTTTGTGCGAACGTGATGCACCTGATTCCTCGCCAAGTGGATTGCACTCTGACTGTCACAATACACGGTAACCTGTTCCTGCTCAATGCCAAGGTCTGGTACCAATCCATATAACCAAATGGCTTCTTTGATGGCTTCTGTCATAGCCATGTACTCAGCTTTCGTAGTGGATAGCGCAATCGTGGACTGCAATGTAGAACGCCAACTTACTAGTCCTCCTGCCATAGTGAATACATAACTAGTAGTGGAACGACGTTTATCAAAATCACCTGCATAATCGGAATCAACATAACCAGCTACCAGATGATCGACTGCATCACTTCTCTCGAACTTCAAACCATGGTCCACAGTCTCCTGAATGTACCGTAGAATTCATTTGGCTGCATGCCAGTGTGCCTTTCCTGGATTGTGCATGTATCTGCTCACCATACCGACAGCCTGAGAGATATCAGGTCTCGTGCACACCATCGCATACATCAGGCTACCAACCAAATTTGCATAAGGGAATTTTGTCATGTAATCCTTATTCGAATCACTGCTGGGAGACTGCGCTACATTGAGCTTAAAGTGTGGGGCCCACAGAGTGCTAACTAGTTTCGAGTTCTTGTCCAAGCAGAAACGCTGCAGAACTCGCTTCAGGTACTGCTTTTGAGTCAGGTGAACTGTGCCCTTCGCCATGTCTCTGGTAATCTCCATGCCCATAATTTTTCGTGCTTCTCCCAAGTCCTTCATCTCGAATTCTTGGCTCAACTTAGCCTTCAAACGATCTATCTCCACCTTGCTTTTAGATGCCACTAACATGTCATCGACATATAAGAGCAAATAGATGAAGGAACCATCTGCAAGTTTCTTGAAATATACGCAGTGATCAAACTAACTGCGTGTATAATCCAGATCTAACATGAAGCTGTCAAACCGCTTGTACCACTATCAGGGTGATTGCTTCAATCCATACAAAGACTTCTTCAGACTACAGACCATCTTTTCCTTACCAACTTCTTTGAACCCATCTGGTTAGGACATATAAATATCATCTTCCAGGTCACCATGGAGAAATGTTGTCTTTACATCAAGTTGAGCCAACTCGAGATCAAATTGGGCCACCAAAGCTAGCAAAATGCGAATCGAAGAGTGCTTGACGACTGGAGAGAACACTTCATTGTAGTCGATTCCCTCCGTCTGAGCATAGCCCTTGGCTACCAGTCTAGCTTTGTAGCGTACTCCATCTCTGCTTGTTGGATCCTCCTTCTTAGTAAACACCCACTTACAGCCAATTGCCTTTTTTTTCTTTGGAAACGGCACAAACTCCTAAGTCTGATTCTTGTGAAGAGACTGCATCTCCTTACCCATAGCTGTCTTCCAATCAGCCCACTCAATGGACTATGCAGCTGCCCTTTAAGTGGTAGGGATATCATCTCTAACTGTTGGTAGTGCATATGTGACGTAATCTTGTAGACGAGCCGGTTTAACTAGCTATCTCCTCGGTCTGTTGACTGCAATAAATTCAGGCTGTGGTGGAGGTGCAGTGGTTGGGCTATCATTATCGACATTCTGATCATCCTCCTCCTCCTTATCTACGGCTGAATCATCTACATATACTGGAGCCTCAAGCTCCACCTTCTACGAATTCCTGGCTAATTCGCTGCTACTGCTGCTGCTTTCACTGGAGCCTTCATGATTCTGTGGATGAAGCATTTCAGACTCGTTATTTCAGACTCGGTGAACTTCACATCTCTGCTGACAATGATTTTCTTTGACTTGATGCACCAGGGTCTGTGCCCCTTCACACTTGTGCTAAAGCCCAAGAATTTTGCTTTCTTGGCTCTAGGTTGAGCTTATCTTCCTGAACATGATAATAGGCAGGACAACCAAATATATGAAAAGAATAATAATCAATAGCAAGAGTACCTTTCCACATTTCCATTGGTGTTTTCCCACCATTTGCAGCTGCGGGTAATCGGTTAATCAGGTGGCTAGCATAAACCAAAGCTTCAGCCCAAAAACGTTTCCCAAGTTCGGCACTCAGAAGCATACACCGGACCTTATCCACCAAAGTCCAGTTCATTTGTTCTGCCACCCCATTTTGTTGCGGGGTCTTCCGCACGGTGAAGTGTCTGACAATACCCTCTTTTCGGCATAAGTCAAAGAATGGATCCTCTCTATATTTTCCTCCGTTGTCTGATTTGAGCTGCTTAATCTTTCTGTCGGTCTGGGTTTTCATCAATTTCTTCCAATTTTGGAAGATCTCCAATACTTCGTTTTTGCATTTCATCGTGTATACCCACACATGATGATAGTAATCATCAACAAAAGTAACAAACCAGTGTCTACCGCCAATAGATGCTTTTCGGGATGGTCCCCAAATGTCAGTATGCACATAATCAAGAATTCCCTTCGCTCGATGAATTGTAGTGCCGAACTTGATCCTGGTTTGTTTTCCCATAACACAATGCTCGCAAAAAGATAACCTGCAAATCTTGGCACCTTTGAGCAAACTCTACCTTGCTAGAATCTGCATGGACACGTATGTGCCAAAGTCTGGTCGTGTCTGCATCAGTCTCGTCTAGCTTCTCACAAACTATGGAAGCTCCACCTCCAATGGTACTCCATTTTAGGAAGTACAGGTTGCCATGCTTCATTCCCTTCATGACCACGAGAGCTCCTATTATCACATTGAGGACTCCAGCTTCAATGCTGATTCTGAACCCTTTCAAGTCCAGGGCTCCGAGTGAGATGAGGTCTTTTCGCAAGTCCGGTGCATACTGAACTTCTGTCAACAGCTTGATAGTTCCATCATGCAACTTCAAATGGATGGTGCCTATCCTCTTTGTCTTACAGGCAAAGTCGTTGCCCATAAGTACTGATCCACCGTCAATCTCTGTGAATTCAGCAAACCATTCCTGGTTGGGACATATGTGATAGGTGCATCCGGATTCTAAGATCCACTTGTCATATTGGCACATGAGTGAAGATCCGGTGAAAGCAAACTCCTCTTCATCACTGGCTGTGTTGGCTGTGAAGGGTTTATCCTTCTGCTGCCCTTTTAACTGTGGGCAATCCTTCTTCTAGTGTCCCTTGTTGCGACAGTAGGAACGCTCGTCTTTGGCAGGTCTCCGTCTGTCTGATGGACCACGAGATCTGCCATGAGACCTTGATCGAGAATTTCTCCTATTCCCCTTGCTTGCAGGCTGCATCGTTTTCTGATCTGCCTCAAGCTGCAAAGGCTCCGCCAGAAGTATCTCTGTGTATCTGTTTGTCTATCTTGCGGCACTCATTGTTCTGAAGTACACTAGATACTTCGTCAAATTTAATATTTTCTTTTTCATACAACAGTGTGGTAATTAAGTGTTCATATATGTCAGGCAAAGAGTTTAACAAAAGCAAAGCTTTATCTTCATCTTGAATTTCGAAATCCAAGTTTTGCAAATTGGATAAAATTTTATTATAATCATTTAAATGTTCGGCCATAGATATACCTTCACGAAACTGGAACCTGAAGAGCTTTTTTTTCAAGTGGAGATGGTTTTCTATGCTCTTCATCATGTACTTGTCCTCCAATTTCTTCCAGAGTACCTTCGCATTTGCCTCCTTCATCACGAAGTACTTCTGGTCCTTCATGAGGCAAAGTTGAATTATGCTGCAGGCCTAGCGATTCACTTTTTCCCAGTCTACATCCGTCATGTCTTAAGGCTTCTCTTTCAGGGCAATCTCCAAGTCTTGCTAGAACAAGACATCCCTCATTTCGCACTGCCACATGCCGAAGCTTTTCGTACCATCAAACTTTTCCACCTCAAACTTTGCATTGGACGCCGTACTCCTTCGCGAGGAGCTGCTTGTTGTAGAGCTGCTCGGTGTGGTGGTATCTGTATTCTCCACAGATCTCTGTCTTTCTTCTGCCATGCTAAAATTTTCCCGCTATCAGAAAATCTCTCCAAAGGCTCCACTAAGGTACAACGACAACTTAGGAGCAAAATTACCAGAAACGGAGACCATAGTTGTGTCTGGAATGGCCGAAAATGGAGGGAACCAGTTTGAACTGGAAAAAAAGTGTCAAAATCGGATCGAAAACAGCAAAAAATGAATACGGTCAACGCCAGTCAACGTCTGGTCAGCAGTCAATGCCGGTCGACATCTGGTCAGCAGGTCCAAATGCTGGTCGGGTCGGATTTGGATCGGGTCGGTCCAATCAACCACGGGCTGGGCCTTTCTAAATGAGCTGGGCTAAATGAAGTGAACTGGGCTGGTTAACTCTGGGCTTGACTAGTGGACTTGGGCTGGGCTTGTGGCTTCTGGATTGGGCCAAGTCAAGTCTTGACTAGGCTTTTTGATGTTGGGCCGGGCCTCTACAATTTGGCTAGAGTAAAAAAAAACAATGGGCTGGTCTAAGCAAAATGGATCGGGTCGGGTTGGACCGTACAGAGTAACCAACCGAGTCGACTCAGCTACTGTTCTTCTTCTCCGCGGAAATTCCAAATATTTAATTCAGAGTTAAGGCCGCGTTTGACAAAAAAAACATAAAAAAACAAGAGCTTTAAATGGCTGCTACGGCCTCGTTTTAGCTCCAATTTCGACGTATAAGATACCGTTGAACTCGTATCGACGAGCTCTGCCCTCAAACTCTAAATTTGAGGTGTTCGAGTCTGGTCAGATTGTGAACCTAAGCTCTTATAGCATTTTTGTTATTCTCATGAGTAATCTAACACACACCAAACACATACAAACACAATAATTTACGAGGTTCAGCAATTTACCTACATCCTCGGGCAGAGACAGTTGATTTTTGTATATTGAGGAGGAATTACAAAAAGAAATCTCTCACTATACCTCACTCTCTCGCTACTGAGTATAATGATCACCAGTTGCTCTCTTTTTCTTGATTCTGCAAAATGCAAAGTCATCTCTCTATTTATACATGAAGGAGGGGAATAAATGATAGAGAGGAAAAAACATGGGCCCATCACATAGTCTCATTTATTTTCCACCGAAAGGTGGATTGAACTCTCATGGCCACCAATTTCTTTTCCACCGAAAGGTGGATTCTGCAATAATTATGCTGCTACGGCCTCTGCAATAATTTGACCAAAAAAACATAAAAAACGAGAGCTTTAAATGGCTGCTACGGCCTCGTTTTAGCTCCAATTTCGACGTATAAGAAACCGTTGAACTCGTATCGACGAGCTCTGCCCTCAAACTCTAAATTCGAGGTGTTCGGGTCTGGTCAGATTGTGAACCTAAGCTCTTATAGCATTTTTGTTATTCTCATGAGTAATCTAACACACACCAAACACATACAAACACAATAATTTACGAGGTTAAGCAATTTACCTACATCCTCGGGCAGAGACAGTTGATTTTTGTATATTGAAGAGGAATTACAAAAAGAAATCTCTCACTATACCTCACTCTCTCTCTACTGAGTATAATGATCACCAGTTGCTCTCTTTTTCTTGATTCTGCAAAATGCAAAGTCATCTCTCTATTTATACATGAAGGAGGGGAATAAATGATAGAGAGGAAAAAACAAGGGCCCATCACATAGGCTCATTTCTTTTCCACCGAAAGGTGGATTGAACTTTCATGGCCACCAATTTCTTTTCCACCGAAAGGTGGATTCTGCAATAATTATGCTGGATTTGTTGCAGAGTTATTCAATGAGCTGCTAAGAGAGAGAGTCAACAATGGCTACTGGAGATTGAGCCACAAAATCCCACAATTATTGGCTTGAATCTTCTTGTGTATCTATAATTGTAGTTTTGTTCCATCCGTAAGAAAGATTAGAGCTGCATGATTCTTCACAAATGTGGTTAGGTTGGGCAGGTTGGCTAGGTAACCTAGGTTGGACGTTGAACTGCAAGCCCAAGTGAAGGGAAAAGATAAAAGTGTGATCTTGAAATAAAAATTGTTTAAAGGGCTTTCACCAAACAACTCTTAACTTCATTACTTTTTTATTTGCAACATTGTCATTTCAAGCATGCTGACCTACCTGTTAGTTGTTACTATATACTTTGTTGGATAGTGGTGTTGATAACTCATGCTTTTTAAATGCTAATTATATGAAGTCTTTTATTTTGTTGATCCTAAATTTCTCATAGTTGAAAGTTGAAATTCAGTGAAGATACTTGGATTTGCTCATTGTGAAATGATTTGCCTGAATACAACTGCAGGATTATGGGATAGACTTCAATGACCGTGATCATCCTATAGAAGCATTTCAATGTTCTTGCGGAAGTGCATTTTGCCGAGATGTGAACCAAATAAGGTTAGCATTATTAGGCATCCTCTTAAGTCCTCTGTATTGATGCTAACAAAATGATTATTTTTTTTTGGCACAGGAAGTAGATCAAGTTCTTTACTGCAGGGATGACAGTTGACTAGGGGAGCAAATGCAACTCTGCATTGAGCAGATGATTTTCAATCATTTTAGCACAAATCCCATTATTCCTGAAAGGAAGAAAGGGAAATTTTTCATTACTCGTTCAGAACTTGGGATAGAGCGGAGATTGTTGTGGAATTGGTATGAGGGTCATTTTAATGGGTTGGATGTGCAGGGTATGAAAACTTATGATTTTCAATCATCGGGATAAATTTTCATTACTCAGTTAAGACATTCTCACAGTTTTGTTTCCCCTCTCGAGATTATGTAAACTTATGGGGTTCAGATTTGTAGCATAACATTTTTGGTCATATTGCTGTTTTAGGGAATTCTCAGCATCTTTTTTAAATAGAGTGAACTATTTGCAACTTAATAATTGTTGGTAATTGAAAGAGAGGGTCTTAAAAAGGTCATGTAAATTATTTTGGGTAAATTACAATAGCTTTATGGTTTAATCATAATTACAATCCACTGTATTAATATCAAAAATTAAAATTTCCCTCCAAAATTTTATTTTGTAGTTCATCCAACTCGCTCACCAACAAAACAAAAAGAAACAAAAATGTGTTTGTGGCATTCTTGTGCCCTAAGAAATGTCAAGAATGTCTCTACACTTCTTTTTCTTGGCAATCAATACCAATTAAAAGGAAGAAAATTGGTACTTGATGCATATGGCCGATGGGAGAGAGCTTTTCTTGGTGAAGAATAAAAGGTTAACTTTAACAAGAGGATTTGAGTGTTGATCCAGGGGAGTTGTTCTTCATCTGTCAAAAATCCTTGACCACTTGTTTGCATTTTAAACAATGAGGAGAAAAATGTAAAAACAAAAACAAATAACTAATCATCAGAAAATCATAAAACAAAAAAGTAAACATAGGACAAATCGAAAATTTCACTGCTCCATCTTGAGAAAATGAGCAATCAGAAGCTTTGACATTTAAAAGCCATGGAATGAGTCAACCTCATAGAATATGTTATTTATGACTTTAAAAGTATCAAACTTGCTTTGAGTCTAACATTTGAAACATCATTTGATTTCCGAACATATATAAGAAAGTGTTTGCATCATTAAGATGAGTTTAATTTTATTTAATTTTCCAGAAAATTTTCTAAACCAAAATCCATGTTGGTATCTTTAAGATGAGTTTAACATCAACATCCAATAGTTCAATTAAAGAAAGTTAAAACCATGCCTGGTAAAAAGCGAAGCTTCGGACAACGAGCATCATGTACATGTTAACAAATACTAAGCACTAATCACTTCAAACGGATAGCATAAAAAACTTACACAGTGGGGAGGCATGAAAAATCATTGCCAGAAAACTTCCACATTTTTTCGACATGATTTATCCTATTGATTCTATACAAACCTGACCAAATTTCCTGTGAACTTTTAGATTCAATTAACTTAATTTGCAATAGAGATAATGGTGGTGAGGGTATGGAATCTGGGTCTCTTACATAAATGATTCATCCCATTGATTCTATACATTTACCTGCCAAATTTCATGTGATAGATTCAATGAACTTAGTTTGCACTAGAGATATTGGTCGTGAGGGTATCGAACTTGGATCTCTTACATAAATGATCCAAGGATAACTACTAGAGAAATTGACCTGGGTTTCATGGAGTACGTTTTATCATCAGTTGTTGTTGTTGTTGTTTTTTTTTTTTTGGGTAATTTAGAAGCATTTTAATCATTTCACAAATTTTGGTGTACCCGACTAGAGGTGGCAATCGAATCGAGTCATTTGGACTCGGATCTTTTCGGGTTATGGGTCATTTCGGGTTGCATGTCAACTCAGGTCAGTTCGGATTGGGTCATTTTGGGTTAGGCTATTCGTGTTTAGGTCATTTTGGGTTGTGGTTCATTTCGTGTTACGGGTTAGCTCGGGTCGGGTTGGGTTCAGATCATATAGGTCTCAGGTTGTGTCGAGTCTCGAATCATCTCGGATTTGGCCAAGACTAGTGCGGGTTGTGTCGAGTCATCTTAGATCGAGTCATTCTGGCTCAGGTAGTTTCAGAATCAGGTCATTTCAATTCGATTCTTTTTTCGGTTTTCGAGCATGCTCGATATAACCCATTAGATTTGCTCTATTTTTCTATTTTTGTTCTTTCAATTTTCAAGGAAATCATTTGGAATTTTCTTTAAATTTAGATTACCATTTTTTTTTATGTTTCAATGTAATTAAGTTTACAAAAAATATGTTTGTAATAGCTTAATATACTTTTTCTCATTTTAATATATTTAGTTAATTATGGTTTGATTAAATGCAAATCAAAATTATATATGAAAATAATATACATATAAAGAATTTGATAATTAATAACTAATAAAAGATAAAATTAACCTTTTCTTCGGTATATATGATGATGGTGAAGGCTGACGTGCACGGTCTATATAAATATAATGACCATTTTTTTGTTAAATAAAAAGTATACAATAATTTATAGTACATATATTAATATTATCAATTTATTGCACTAGATATCAATTGATAACGTGATACATATATGTAATCATGTATTCTTGCATATCATATAATTTCGTGGAACCCTTAAAACATGTTAAGCATATAAATATATTACATCTAGCTAAGAAAAATGGTTTTACAAAAATGATAAGCAATCACACATTTACACACTTGTTCTACATAATCACACTTAGAGTTAATTATATGTAACATTAATTAGTTGTTATTATTATTTAATAAAAAGAATTACAGTTATTGTTACTAAAAGTTAAAATATAATATAATAAACAATCAATTTATATAGTCTCATACTAAATTAACTTTTGTAACGGTTGATAATTCATTTATATTTGTTATATTTAACTAATTTTATTTTTTAAAAATATTTTAGAAAGATTGAAAAATTAGTTTATATAAAAGATAGAGAAGATTCGAATAGTCAAACCTATGAATCTGAAATAATTTCTTTTTTCGTTTTGACCACATCAGGTCGGGGTCGTTTCAAGTTTGGATCATGTCAGTTTCGGATCGTATCAGGTCCGGGTTGTTTTGGGTTTGTGTTATTTTGGATTTCGGGTCATTTCAGGGTTTTGGATATTTTCGGGTTCAATCATTTTAGATTCGAGTCATTTCGAGTTTCGAATAACTCAGGTTTAGGTTGAGTCAGGTTTTATCATACTATTTTAATATTTCTTTGTACTCAAATAGGGTTTGATTCGAGTTTTCGGGTTTGATCAGATATTGCCACTTGCATACCCGACGATGGAATGACAATTATTCACATAAAATTTAAGGTGACGAACTAAAAGCAAGACATAGGAAAGAAATCAACTTCCTGATAACAGAACTTAATTTAGTCCATGGGGAGGAATAAGAAAGAAAATAAAAAATAAGGAGGAATCAAAATTTAAATACTCTCAACTAAAGAAACAAATATATTGAGGTTGTTTGACAACTAATTAAAACATGTTTAAATCAATAAATTCAACACAAAAATTGTTTAAATTCATTGATTTAAACACGCTTTAATTAGTTTTCAAACATGTCTTCATCTTAGTGATGGGAAGATAGCCAACTATAGTGTCGCCAACAAAAAACACTAGAGAAACCCTTTGAAATGTTGAGACCCAATTCAGTGCAAAATCCCAGACTTGAATAGTATATAGAACATATCAATAGAAGTCAAGAATAAAAAAATATATAATATGAATATGCTGAAAGTCCAACTCTGCTGTTGATTATGGGCAATCCTTCAGGACCCAAAAATTAAGCAATCAAAGAGTGATTTGTTTAAGCTTCATTTCCCAATTTTAGCATAAAGTTATTTTAGTCATTATCAAAAATAAAGTTTATTTTGTTAAATTCTAAAGTTGTAAAACCTAGATAATTAAAGGAGATGATAAGAATATCCACATTTTAACATATTGTTTCCCTAGCTTTTGATTGAAAGCACATGGTGATGTGCCCATTACACCTCGATATCCTTATAATTACAACTCGAGCTTTCAGGCAGTTATGTTGTCAAAATTTGTTGACTGCCTTTGTTATCCTCTTTATTTGTTCAATCTAAACATCTTGATGTCTTAATAATAATTATGAGATGGTGTTAGGATCCCAAATTTAGGAAGCAAAATAAGAAGAGAAAATTAAGATAGAAAAGTTATAGGTAGAAAATGATAGGGGTGGCAATTCGGGTTGACAGGTCGTGTCGAAATTAGGTATAACACTAAATGAGTCGATATGAACACGACGCGATTATTAATCGTGTCAAGAAAACCCAACACTAACACGGCATGTTTATTAAACGGATAACACGACACGACACGCTTAATCCATTTAATAAACGGGTCGTGTTAAACACGACAACCCGACACGACATGACCAATATATTAGACACGACAACCCGACACGACACGACACGACTAACATATTAGATACGACAACTCGACACGATTAACTAGACACGACCTGTTTATTACATAAACAAATATAAGTTATATTACATAACCATCTATCTAATCAATTATAATCCAAATTCCAACATATTCATGATCCAAATACATAGAAAAAGTCTAATTAATAATATAAACATTATCTTTTCAACTATCAGATATATTGAGAGAGAGGAAAGAGTTTGTAGACTCTGTGATGCGTCACTATTGAGTGAGTCTGTGAGAGAATGTTTTGTGTTTGTGATGTGGTGAAAAAAGAAATTAGGGTTGATTTTATACACACACTAATAATTTTTTTTAATATAATAAACAAATTTTTTAAATGGATTATAAACAGGTCATGGGTCATAATCATGTCAACACGACTCATCAGACCCATGAATTTAATCGTGTCATTTCGAGTTGACGGGTCAACCTGCGACACGACATGATTTTTATGTGTCATAATCGTGTCGACACGATTACGACAATACTCAACACTAACACGCTTTATTTCGTGTCGGGTCGGATTCACGTGTCGTATTCAAAATTACCACCCATAAAAAAAGATAAGGATTGAAAAGAACTGAAAAGGATTTTCACTTTTCGAGTAAGCGGAGAACTCCAAAATCATTCAAGAGAATGCCCAAGTTAATTTTTATTTCATTCATACCAAATGCTATAACACCATTGCAAGAGTAATAACATGTAATTACATTCTAACTAACTAGTCAACCACTAGTAACCAAACTACTAACAATTAACATATTGTTTTATTCAATTAGCTAGTTCTCTACTATTAATTCCATTCCTAACAGAAGATTAAGTGGTAATCGACAAATCGAGTGGTAACCGACGTAGGAAATAAATGAAAACTTAAAGTTCTCACACGAATTTTTTATTGACCCATCTCTATATTGCACAATGATTGGACAAAAATATTGGGTATTGCACTAGAGATATTCCACCATAAGTTTTTCAAAACTTTTCTATGGATTCTTTTTTCTGTCAAAAGTTGAAGGCACACTGTTGTTGGAGTATATATGGTACGTACTTACTCCAATGAGTGATATATTTAAATAGGAGTATCTCTTTTTGGTTGGTGTATATGTATTAACACAAGTGAAGAGAATTTTTAGAGAATTCATACAACTGTAAGGGGATAATTCATATTGAGGGAAGGATAGATCAAACTTCCTCTCCAGATTGTTCCATTCCGTAAGAAAGATTAGAGCCGCATGATTCTTCACAAATGTGGTTGAGTTGGGCAGGTTGGATAGGTAACCTAGATTGGTGGTTGAACTGCAAGCTCAAGTGAATGGAAAAAATAAAAGTGTGATCTTGAATTAAAAATTGTTTAAAGGGCTTTCTCCAAACAACTTTTAACTTCATTACTTTTTTATTTGCAACATTTTCATTTCAAGCATGCTGAGCTTCTTGTTAGTTGTTACTATACTTTGTTGGATAGTGGTGTTGATAACTCATGCTTTTTATATGCGAACTCTACGAAGTCTTTTATTTGGTTAATCCTAAATTTCTCAAAGTTGAAAGTTGAAATTCAGTGAAGATACTTGGATTTGCTCATTGTGAAATGATTTGCCTGAATATAATTGTGAAATGATCTTCTTGTTACAGTACATAAAGCTAAAAGGAAAAATTAATGATTAATACAAATTTGTTCATGTTCAAGTTTCCATAACCTTTTGATAGCAGAAGCTTTGACATTTAAAAGCCGAATATGTTATTTCCAATCACAAGACACCAATTTTATTTATGACTTCAAAAGTATCAAACTTACTTTGAGTCTAACATTTGAAACATGATTATGAATAGAGGTGGCAACTTACTCGAGTCGGTTGTAGGTTATACTGAGTCACGGATCGTTTGGGTTGCAAATTACTTCGGATCGGATCATTTCAATCACTAATCATATTGAGTTTCGGATCATGTTGGATCTGGTCAAATCGAGTTTCAGTCATTTCGATCTCGAGTCAAATTAGATGAGATCGAATCAATAAAACAAATATTTATACTTAATTAAAAATATATTATTTGCATATAATGCAACTAAAAGAGTTATAAGTCCAAATTCGTAAAAATAAATTAATAATAAATCAACGCTGAATTTTTTAAACAATATATTTAATATATTAATACAATATGCAATATTATGACTCTTAATCTTAAAATTAAGTCTTAATTAATCTTTGACACTTGGTCCACGAAATTATTCTCACTAGTAACGTTTTATACCATATTTTGGAGATTAAATTTTATATAATCACTTCGTTTCCTTCTATTTTTCTAGGACAATTACAGTTACAATTTTATTGTGATGTGAAGAACAACTTAAAATATACTATTCTCTTTGATTTTTGATTTGAAGCTAATGATATTAATAAAATGTTGAATCATGCAAAATCAACACATATAAATCAAGAATTAATTAATTATGATATAATTTATTTTATTTGATAATTACTCAAATAACTATTAATTAGTTTAAAAAGTAAATCATATTTTTTTACTTTTTATTAAAAAAATATAAATTCAGTTGTTTTGAGTCAGGTTATTTCATTTTGGATAGCTCAGACCGAGTTGGGTTCGAGTCATGTTATTTTAATGTATTTTCAAATCGGTTAGGATTTGAGTCGAGACATGTCAGATTTTACCACCTCTAAATTTGCGAATGTACAAACATCAAAATCCAAATTAACCATGCAAATAATTCAATTGGAAGGTCCTTTTTATTCTTATTCTTTCATTTTTTTTTTTCACTTATATAACTCATGGAGATTGATATTAAGTATTACCTGTATTAGCACAAAATTATGGAGCAATTTCTAGAATTTACTTGAGAGGTATATAGCTCCTTATCATGGAAAACAATCATAAATGGAAAAAAAATCTTAGTTGCACCGGATACAAATCAAGAGAGTTACATAAGTGAAAACTTAACAGATAATTTTTATGAATTTTATTAATAATAACAACTGTGTATGTCTGACTTTATTAATAAAATTCTCAAAAATTACCAGTTAAATTCTCAACCAAATTACCAGTTAAATTCTCAACCAAAATATTTACATCCGATACAACTAAAAATTCCTCCATAAATAAATAATATATTTATCTTTGGTTGATATAGCGAACCCTTACGTGGCAGTTGCTTGACTTGCTTCTACCATCACCGTAGAAGTGATCAAACCTCAGGCCAATTGGTCAGGCTTTTAGAAATAAACTTGTTGGTTAGGTTGGATCAGACTTATTTTCAGTGATTTTTGTTTTTAAAATATCATTTATCAATTTTACAATTAAAATTTAAGCATTTATACAAACAATTTCATTATTGTAAGTTTCAATTTACATATATTATATTATAATAAATATTATTTTCGGGCTGGACTCAAGCTTTTTCACATAATTTTAAGTTTCATTTGAATGGATTGGACAGGGGTAATTTTAAAACTAATTGTAAATATATAAGCCTTGAAAACCTAAATAGGCCAAAAAATAGAGATAAAAAAGATTTTATTACTTATTCTAATATCCAAATATGCCTTACTAAGCTGGGTTTCTTGGCCCACAACCCAAATCCATATCGGCCCACCTCTCACAAACCCTAGCAAGAAGCATTGTGGTTCACTTTTTCTTCCCATATATAAACCCTTTTAACACCATTGATCCTGAAACTCTCTTCACTAGATCTCTGCGTAGCCGGTTACGTCAACCATGTCGAAGCGAGGTAAAATCTCTCTTTCTTCCTCACTATTTCGTTTATATTCGGATGCGTAATTGTGTACAGGTGTACGCATGAATATAGGATTTCTGTATTTCTATGTTTGCTTGCGGAGAAATGTGAAAAAAGTAAAGGAAGTGAGGTTTTTAATCTGTATGGTTCATTTGGTTGCAAAGATTGAACTACTAGAATATGTTATATTGCTTAATTTTACATAAACTTGATTCAGTAGAAGCTTTGCTTTTGCGGGGTCCAAAAACTCTGTAATTTTTTTTTGTTTTCCCCCCTTTTCTCAGCTGCAAAGCAAATTGCATTAAGTTCATGTTTTGGTATTCTATGTTTATTCTGCTAACAT
This sequence comes from Bretschneidera sinensis, assembly GCA_023935145.1. Classification (NCBI taxonomy): domain Eukaryota; kingdom Viridiplantae; phylum Streptophyta; class Magnoliopsida; order Brassicales; family Akaniaceae; genus Bretschneidera; species Bretschneidera sinensis. The sequence goes on along the minus strand of CM043697.1, from coordinate 5,513,324 downwards.
GTATCCGTCGGATGAGTTTATTGAATTTGAGCAGTTAAATTAAAAAAAAAAATTCCTTGGTCTGTTTGGCAGCTAAGGAAACTTAGAAAATGTAATAATTGAAAAGCTGAACTAAACTTAGCTCGATGCATGAATCGGATTGATTGAATTATTTTTTCAGTGTATTTCGTAATTATGTTGGCCACAAGATAGAGAGAACAGGTTAGTTTTGTAATTTTATTTTCCTGATTTTCGTTTGCTGATTTTTAGGACGTGGAGGATCTGCTGGGAACAAGTTCCGGATGTCGCTGGGTCTGCCAGTGGCAGCGACAGTGAACTGTGCTGACAACACGGGGGCTAAGAACCTTTACATCATTTCTGTGAAGGGAATCAAGGGTCGCCTCAACCGCTTGCCCTCAGCTTGTGTTGGTGACATGGTGATGGCCACTGTCAAGAAGGGGAAACCTGATCTCCGTAAGAAGGTTTTGCCTGCTGTCATTGTGAGGCAGCGCAAGCCATGGCGCAGAAAGGATGGAGTTTACATGTACTTTGAAGGTTGTTATCATATATATATATGCGATTTTGGTGTAACTATTGTTTTTGTTGCTGACAATGTCTTGAAATAACATAAAATAAGGGTGCTTATGTTTCTTGTGATTTTTTGAATGGTGTTTAATGACGTTAAAATTCCAAACTTCTATGATGAATGTGTTGCCATATTTTGAGTTGTTTCATTTGTTTGTCGAGCTGATTTGGGTCTTAGGTTTATCAAACATAATCAAGTTTTAAATTGTGGTAGATTCTGAGTGTTGTTTTCTCTTGTAATAATAAAGGTGCTGATGTGAGAATTTCAGCTACTTTACATTGAACTGTCTTGTGTGTTTGTTTGAGAGTGTTGTGTGATCAGTAGTTTCCTAGGAGATGGTCATTCTGTTACAATTTATCTGACAACGGGTGTTCTATGCAGATAATGCTGGTGTCATTGTCAATCCTAAGGGTGAAATGAAAGGTACGGAGATAACTGTATCTTCATAATTGTTTTTGAACTTTGATTTACTAAAATTAAATGTTGGCTTTAATTGATAAGATTTACAGAAAGTTTTTGCCTTGGCCTTCGTATCTTGCTAATATTCAATGCATTGATGGTACGTGTATTTTTGTTTGCCATTTGGATATTGATGTCAGTGATACTCTCTGGGATGTGGTAATTGTTACCAAGTTTTCATTGCCAGTCTTGTTGCTGTTTAGTTTAAACATGTTGTTAGGATTTGGATGTGAGATATTGTAGGTATTGATAAGTGGATTGAGATGAATGACTTAAAGCCTTGAGAGCATGGTATTTATTTGGGGTCAACTTGGACTATGTTAGGGAGTCTATAGTTTCCTTAGGGTCTGTTTTGTTGGAGGTAGTAAGGTGGGATAGGACTAATTAATCCCACATGAACAGTTTATCCCACATTTGGTTGGGGGTTGACTATTCATGTGGAATCATGGGCTTGGGTTTTTGTGTTTAGATTTCCAGGGTTTGTAAGAAAATGGGATCATAGAAATGATGAACAGTTCTAGGCTGGGGTATTTTGATATTAGGCATGTTATCTTAATTTAGTCCCAATTCAGCAATGTCATGAACCAAATATAGTATTAAGGTATTATCTATTTATTCCCCTTTATTCCCATCTCATGTGAATCCTAATCTTATCTAATCATGTCCGCGAACGAAACGAGCCCTTAGTCTATAATGTGGAAGCATGCAACAATGCATAATTTACGTAATTGCTTAGAATGTGTTGGAGCTTGTAGTGATCAAAGCACCTCCCCCCTTGACTTATCGTAGTAATTTAAGAGCAAAATCAATTGTATAGGTCGATTAAGAATTAGGAAATATTAATTCTTTTTTTTTGATAAGCAGAAAATATATATTTTTTTAAAGCTTTGTTAAGCACACTTATTGTAAGGGATGTGATCTTACAGAGTAGTGTTATATTTTAATCCAACCAAAATGGAAGAACAATGTGGCATCATGACGGCATTACGCCCTTGTTCCGATATCAATCCGGCCAACCTGCCTTGTTCATGGCTAGGGAACAAGATTTGGGGTTTCCACATGCATTATCATTAAAAGAGCATGTCTCATTTTAAAGTAGTGGGGATTGCTACACACTTGCTAGCCTCGTATTACTTTCCCATAGTGACCTATGTAGGACTTGTTAAGCAAAGTGAATTTTAAGTACAACTAGAGCATCCCTTGTGAGATTTCTGCTTATAATTGTTCAATATGAAAAAAAATGATTCTCTAAACAAATTATTTCACTTGGGATTTTTTTCTTTTCTTGATGAAGCCTTTTCTGCATATTGCTTTTATGGATGCAGGATCTGCTATTACTGGACCAATTGGAAAAGAGTGTGCTGATTTGTGGCCAAGGATTGCAAGTGCTGCAAATGCTATTGTTTAAGTGTTTGATCTACCATTTTAGACTCTTTAATTGGTTTGTTTGGTATTGCTAGACATTGTTTGGCTTAGGTGACAAATTTTCTTGTGGAAGTTTTGAACTTACCCAGAAGGTCATGAGTAATGCCTGTTTAGCTAAAATGCAGAGCTTTTTCTCTTTATGAAACTCAGATCTTTTATATTTTTATTATCATATTTATATATCCTCGTGTTCTTTGCCTTCATGCTATTTTATCAGATGAGAGTAATATCATGTACAGTAGTGGGACATACTTGAATAGCAGTGGTCCCCATACAATGTTCTTTTTTCCCAGAATGCTTTAAACCTATCTGCTTATAGTTGCTGCAGTGTCTCTGTTTATAAATATAACCTGAAAGAATTTGGTTTTGGGAGTGTAGTTGGTGATGGTGCCGCAAATGTTATACCAAGAAGATAACCTGTTCTTAGACTGGAGCGTATTCGTCTTGGGTTTCCCTTATGTGAAAGGACTTGTAAGAAAAAAAAGGGAGTAAAAGAAGATCATCAGTTGTGGATCATGGGATTTATTTTTGGGTGCTATAGGATTCTTTACTCATTGTGTGGATGCAGGTTAGCCCTTCAACAAGGTAGTTGAGTCATAGTTTTACTCAAGTTCTCCCAAATAGATTAATATCCAACTTATTTAATATAAGAAATCATATGTGATGCTTTTATTTTTCATGTTAGGTGAAATGTTACTGAGTACGTTATATCAGTGTTCATATGTGATGCTTGTATGTATCCATTTATGTTTCCTAGCACAACTGTGATTGTGAATTCAAACAGGACACCAAATGTGCTTTTTGATCTGAGCCCCCTGGGACTGAAAGAAGGTGGAGAAAAAAACAACCCAACATTTCATCCATGAGCATCCCTTCTATTTATGGTGTGGACTTGGATATGATTTTAATGTGTTATCGACAGCTCTCCTGTATATCCCTTCTATTTTTGGTGGGCTTTGAGGTTCTTGGTTGTGCTAGATGAGATTGGTTTCTGGTTGAGTATGATAGAATTTGATGAGCAAAGATAATCTCTTAAAAAGGGTTAAAATTGACACCCTTTGCTAAATTTAATAGAAAATTTGAGGACCTGAATGCCAAATTAGTTGGTGAGGCATGACATGTCAAGACGTTACGTCACAATGCAAATCAGTTCCATGTTATAAAGGTTGTTTCAAGGTAGCATAAGGAGACAGAACTTAAGGTTGTATAGCTTTTACTTTTTAAATACCTCTTGCATGCCAGGCCAGATGTATGAACATCCATTTCGGCATATAAATCAGTTTGTCATAGAGATTTACGTCAAGGATTATTTCATTTGGCAACGTTATTTGAAGAGATTACATGAAAGTTGAAACAAATAAAAAAGTATTATTCTTCCAATGACAATTCTGTTTGCTAACCTCTATTGACAATGGACCTGAAACATTTCAGCCATGAACAAATCTTGACCTTGTATGAGGTGGGTGATGAGATCACTGAGCAATTGTGTGAGGGCTGCTGTCAACAAATCAGTGGTCGGTCTTATATTTGTGAAATTTGTGACTACAATGAGTTTGGCTTCCACAAATCATGCACTGAATAATTGCCTGATGAGATTTTGCACCTTCTTCACTCGCAGCAGTGCAGCACCATCTCACTCTTATGGCTAAAGCTCCTTTTGATGAGGTTTTCAAATGTGATGCATGCATGTATATTTCCTACGGATTCACTTTCCACTGCTCTGAGTGTCGGTTCAACCTTGACATAAAATGTGCTTTCTTAACTGATCATGAGCCCCTTGAGCAAGCAGGCCAGATATTGAAAGACGGAAAGAAAAACAATTTTTCATTTCAGCCACAATCATCCACTTACCCGCTTCAAAATTACGGGGGAATTGAAAGATAGATGCAAATTGTGTGATCAAATGCTCTCAAGTATATCATATGGTTGTCTTGATTGCAAATTGTGCCAGAAGAAGTCCTACACCTGTATCATCCATTACACCCTCTTCGACTAAATCATCCTCGTGAATTTGGCCTGTGCAATGCCTGTATGCATATAATTTTGGACTTGTCCTATGGCTATGATAAGTGCCAGTTCTACCCGCATTTTAGATGCACTAATTTGCTAATACTAATGCCCACTCTAAAATTTGAGGGTCATAAGCATAATCTTTCACATTTTGTGGGAGATAACTTTTTCCTGTGTATATAGCCTGTGGTACTGATTGCAGTGATGATGGCTCCTTCTACCTCTGTGTGCAGTGTCAATTCAATTTACATGTCAAATATGTTCCAGTACCTTCTACTGTTAAACATAGATGTCACTGGCATCCCCTCACCCTCATGGATTCATTTGTAGAAGATGATTCTGGAGAATAGTACTGTGATGTCTGTGAGACAAAAAAGAATCCTAATCATCATGTTTATTGCTGCAAAGAACGCACATGTTGCTCATATTGAATGTGTGATCTCTTAGGTAAATCCGCTTTAGAAATACCTTGCCATTGATCATCACCTAAATCTCGAAAAATGAAGCTTCCAACAGCATCCCCTCTTTTAAACAACATTGCTTTTTTATTTATTTCCTTTTCGACAAATGGTTCTACTTCACTCTATCTAAACGTTGCACGCATCATAAATTGGCAGACAATAGTATTGTGTAACTAGGTGCTGCTGTTACTTTCTATATTTGGCTGATTGCTACATTTATTAGTCAAGCCCTACTGATTTATATAGTGGTTATTCAGGATTTCAGTGCCTGACAGCCCCCTCCCCCTGCCCAAAAAAAAAGAAAAAAGAAAGGGAAAGCTGGGATTTCAGTCTAAGAAGATTGGGTTTATATACACGTAGTTCTGCATCTTAAGCTCAAAATTTATCATGAAATCACTCATATATATATGCATGCTTGCTTTATCAGGAAGGAAATTCAACAGAGATATTGGAGACCTCTGGCAAGGTGAATATGAAAGCCTTGCTAGTGGAAGATTACAGAGCTAGAGATTGATGCAAAATAGCCTCCTCTTGTTAAGCTGAATGAATTTGAGGTTTGAAAAATCCTAGAGTGAGCGAGCATGTGACAGAATGGAGAGTTAGGTGAAATATCTTGGTTCTCAAGATTTTATTCCCACTTAATGAAGTAGTGTGATGATTCATATTTGACATAGTGTTAAATTAAATATCTTTTTAAGTCACAAAACGAGGGTGGGATAAAATGGTATTAGAGTTGATTCAAGCCCACTACTATGTGGATATGTGGTATTTGAATGTCTTAACATGTCAAAATCTTTGGTTTGATTTTTTTAATTTGTGCCAACGAGGATAAGTGTAATGGTGAAGATCTTGTTATATATAAGACATTATCTATGAACCCAAAAGTAACTTTGTTAGTATTTTCGAGTGATGGGTCCGTAGTGTTACAAGTAGTGTCTAGTACTTCTCCAAATTTTTCACTATCTCATGGTTCTCTACCAATTTTTTTTTTATTCAGCAAAGAAAATAATTGAGTTATCAATTATCCCAAAAACCTAATGAAAAATAGTTTAACTATTCTTTTGTTGAGTGAAATATTAATAAGCTATCCACGTTAATATTAATAAAAACAAATTTCACATATTAGGATCTAGAACTTCAGTATTGTATATGTTAAAGAGATAATTAAGTTACCTATTATCTCAAAACTTCAAACTAATAAAGAAAGGTCTAACTATTTTATTATACTCTAGCAATAACCAACCTACAAAAGATACATTGATTATTAACAAATTGATGGAATTTTTGTTTAAATCCCCACAAGGAAGAAACTAATTGGTTTGGAATAAGTGGTTTCCTATTTTATAGTTGTTTAAGGAGTAGTAGTAGTAGTGTCCTATATTATTATAATTTTCCTAATAGTATTAGGAAAATCTTCTCTATATAAAAGGGATACCAAAGAAGGTTTAAGGCACATTCATAATTCTAATATACAATGAAAATTGGAAGGATTTACTATTAGAGCTAGGTTGAGAGCTTTGGGTGTATTGGGTTGTCAAGTAGAGAAATTACTTACAATTAGAGTTAGGTTGAGAGCTTTGATTGTATTGAGTCTTTTGGGTTGTGAGGTAGTGAGAGTTTAGCAACTTTGTTATTCCTAAAGTTGTAATCGAAGATTAATAAACCAGTGGGGATAGGTTTGTTGGTGGATATTGGAAAAAAAATAGTCAAACTACATTAATTCTTGGTGTTCTTACTCTTTATTTTAGTTCCCTATTTAATTATTGTGGCTGTGTTTTTGTCTAAAATTTGAGTAGGTGGATTTTAGAGATAAAATCCCAACAAGTGTGTTGGGCTAGGTATTGGCAGCAATTGTCTCGCGGTGGAGGACTAGGTTGGGGCTAAGTCATAGTCGAAACATGGTAGTTTAGTTGATTTGAGTTGCACTCTAGCGATAAGCTATAGCTTGTGGTGCAGTGATAGGCGCTAGATCCTAACAATTGGTATCAGAGCTAAGATCACGGGTTCGATTCCCAGCGGTAGAATTGTTGGGGGGTAGATTTTTGGGTCAGGTGTTGGCCGCAATTGTCCCGTGGCAAAAGTCCAAGTTGGGGCCAAGTCACAGTCGGGTTTAAGTGATTTAAGTTGCACTCTGGTTATAAGTTATAGCTCTTGGCGCAATGATAGACGCTCGATCCTAACAATGCAGTATAAGAGCTATTAATATTGAGCTATTTGATTAAAGAAGATGGATGGTGGTATGTGTATTAGTTTTTTTTCAATTTCGTTATCACCATTTTGTTGAGTAGTATGTTGATTGAGACATAGTACTTGCCACTCGAAAAAGATGACATGGTCACGATGTTAATGGTGGACAAAGAAGTTTGGATGGATGTGGAGGTTCTCACGATACCTCCAGGGAGAGATAAGTTGAAGAGGTCAAGTGTGTTCGAGGATGAAGAATTGTTCGTGAATATATCGGATGATGAGCCAAACAAAGTGATGGAGTTGAGCACTTCAATGAAAGTCGAGGAAAGATCAAGATCCAAGTCTCTAGATTTTGCAAATAAGGAGTGCATCTATAATGAGGAAAAAAAAACACACAAATGCAAAGCAAGGCCACGATAGAGGACTTGGATGAGTTGAGTAGAATAAATAAGAGTGATAATGGAAATTCTAACGAAAGTGATGAGATGTAAGTTCTTGATGGTTCACAAGTAGTGATGAGAGGTACCATGAACAAAGAAAACTTATATATTTTGAATGAGATGATAATTGTTTCGAAAAGTAAGCGGATGAGATGAGAAGACCAAAAAAAGATTGCACTAACCAAAGAAGAAAGTCAAATTCGATGATGAGGTGGAGAATTTGAGCCAATATACAGATCTTTTAGGATTTTGGCTCAAATCTTCACAAGGAGACTTCTAATTAGTTTGGGACGTAGTGGTTTCCTGTGTTGTTATTTTTTTAGTAGTATTAGGAAAAAAATTTCTATATAAAGAGAGTATCAGATAAGGTTTAAAGTACACTTATAATTTTAATATACATTGTAAATCAAAGAGGTTTATTATTAGAGTTAGATTGAAAACTTTGAGTGTATTGAGATTTTGAATTGTCAAACTAGAGAAAACACTTACAAGTTTGTTAAAAGTGGATGTTAAAATTGGTGCATATGTGGATGTGAATAAGTCATTTCGATACCATATGTAAATGCCCTCCCTAAATTGGTGCATATGTGGGAAGGTGCCACTGGTAGTGTTAAAGTTAATTATACCTTATATAAATAAGAAAGTAATGTTATATTGACCTGCACCTTTTCATTTAGTGGTCACTTTACTTTGTTAACCTCTTTTTTCTTTTTCTTTACAGCTTTCTCTAATGAAAATTTGAATGTGCTTTCTCCATTGATGTTGCGCCCCAACAACAGAAAGTTGAGAGATTGAAAGATACGGAAAGGAAAATGATCCACCATTATATTTCAGCCATGGCCATATGATCATGGAATGCAAGATATGTGACACAAATAATGTTATGCAATAATATATTGGTAAGAATCTCTCTAGTTGTAAAGGTAATAAAGAAATTATACGAATAATAAAAGGTAAAAAAAAAATAAAAATATTAAAGGCCCAAATTTGTATCTTCCTGAAATCTACTATTATCATTGTTGAGTAGATCAAGAGGAGATGAATTGAATTTATAAAATTTCAACTGTGATTAGCATAAATTAATTAATCAGAAAAGATTAGATGCAGCAAAAAAGACAAAGATTATGAAGAAAAAAGAAAAGAGGGACAATGAATTTATAGTGGTTCAATGATAAACTTACGTCCACTTCTTCAATAGCCTCTTGGTTTACTGAGTTCCACTAAAATCACTAAAACACCAAATACACTTGCTGTTTTCGGGTACTAAACTGACCTTTACACTGATTACTCTCAGACTCAGTCTCTAAACTTTTCTTACAAATCTTAATACAGAACAATCTTTCAATAAGAAACAAATTTGTCCCATGATTCTTAGTTTTTTTAAAATTGAATTATTTTTTATTATATATTACTTTTTAACAATTTACTGAGGCGCGACACTTGTTTTTTTAAAGATGATTTAAACTACTATGAGATATATTTTCTCAACATGTCCCGACTTGTCACGTCCAGCATTCAGTAGCCCTTCTCTACTTGTCAAGATATTTGTACTATAAGAAAAAACCCAAAACTCTACAAAATGTATCAAAAATTAAAAAGAACAATATCAAAATATAGATAATTTTTTTTGTAGAACTTTAACTTTTCTTTTGTCCTTTAATCTTATGAGAACATGGTGAATTGTCTCATAATCCTTAGTTTTTTTAAAGTTGAATTATTTTTATTATATAATATTTTTATCGTGAAAGATGCCAAATTGAATTCAAAATATTTTCTGTAAAAAATTATAACCAATGGATTAAGCTTATGATCACAACTTATTTGATTTGTCTATTATTTTCACATGCTTACTTTTATCGAAGTGTCTATAAAATGGCCGATGAGATCAAGGTTGAAGTTTTAAGATTATAAGGTCTCATATTCGAATTTCACAGTGTGAGTTATTTATTCAATTTAAATCGATTATTTCTCACTTTAAGTAAATTATAATAATATTATTATGAATTTAAGTTATAATAGTATTGTTAACTTTTGAATAAATAATGCGATATTATAATCATATAAAAAATCTTATCAAAATATAAAGTCTATATATGGACCATAAAAGTTGAGCCACTACTTTTATTTTACATTATTTGTGAAAAATGAATCCTTTTTTTTTTCAAATGTTGACATTAAAGTATTCAGTGTTTTATTCTCACACTAAACAATAATGATGGTCTCCTAGCCTCATCCATCACAGAGTCTCTTTGTATTATGAGAATTTTTTTTAATTATTGATTCTTAAAATTTTAAAATCTTATGAGTAAGATTTTTTTGAAATTTAATTTTTTATTATTCATATATATTTAAATTTAAGTTATGTAATAAAAACTTTAAAATGTTTTTAGTGAAAATAATTTTATTTCGATAAAGCATTTCATATTTTTATAATTTTCATTAACATGACATTATTTTGTATTAACTTAACATTTTAATCATAACTACAATAAAGATTATCTTTTTTAAAAAAAACATTATGAAAATTGTAATTCTCTTCTTAGCTATATGGTGGGAGTTAATATATATATATATATATATATATATATATATATATATATTACAAGAATGATGATTTTCATAAATTTTTAATTTTCATAAATTTTATCAAACGAACAATCAAAATTTTGTTAACTTTTAAAAACTTATAACTTTCACATTAATTTTTCATGTTACAAATAGATCTTAATAAAATGAATGTAGGATTTGATTTCAAGTCTCATATTCGAATTTCACAGTGTGAGTTATTTCTTCGATTTTATATCGATTATTTCTCACTTTAAGTAAATTATAATAATATTATTATGGACTTGAGTTGTAATAGTATTGTTAACTTTTGAAAAAATAATGCGATATTATAATCATATAAAAAAATCTTATCGAAATATAAAGTCTATATATGGACCCATAAAAGTTGAACCACTACTTTTATTTTACACTATTTGCGAATAATGAACCATTCTTTTTCTTAAAAAAAAAAATAGACATTAAAGTGTTCGGTGCTTTATTCTCACACTAAACAATAATGATGGTCTCCTAGTCTCATCCATCACTGAGTCTCTTTGTATTATGAAATTTTTTTTTAATTACTGATTCTTAAAATTTTAAAATCTTATGAGTAATATTTTTTTAAAAAGTTAATTTTTTATTATTCATATATATATATTTAAATTTAAGTTATGTAATAAAAACTTTAAAACATTTTTAGTGAAAATAATTTTATTTCAATAAAGCATTTCATATTTTTATCATTTTCATTAACATGGCATTATTTTGTATTAACTTAACATTTTAATCATAACTACAATAAAGATTCTCTTTTTTTAAAAAAAAAATTATAAAAATTGTAATTCTCTTCTTACCTATATGGTGGGAATTAATTTTTTATTTTATTTTATATTTTACAAGAATGATGATTTTCACAAAAATTTTATCAAACAAACAATCAAGATTTTGTTAATTTTTAGAAACTTATAACTTTCACATTAATTTTTCACATTGCAAATAGATATTAATAAAATGAGTGTAGGATTTGATTTCAGGATTTTGGTACAACTCTACAACCAACAAAAAAAAAAATAGCATCTAAATTAGCTCATATATATATATTATTCTACTTTTATATATTTTTTTCATTTTTTTAAAAAAAGTGATGCAATAAAAAATTATGTATTATGTGAGAATTATAAATTCATGAAATTTTTTATTATGTGAGAATTATTTTTGAATTTCTGGAATACGCACATAAAATTGTTTTGATATTTTTAATTTATTTTAATTATATATTTTTGAGCTTATTTATTTTCAAACGTTTAGTTGATGTGGTCCAATCACGTGACTAGCGTGTGATTGGTTTGTTACTTAATTTATATTAAAAACACATAAGGAATACACATTTGTTGTTCTTTAAAGCCTACCTAATTATCCATTGCGTGCTCCTCTAAAGCCTTCCTAAGAATTTTTGTTCTTTTTCTCCAGTTACTTTTTCACTTTATCTTTGTGGTCCATATTATCATTAACAAGAATTCTCCCTTCACGCCACTGCAGATCTCTTTCTTCTTCCTCACAAATTGATCTCTCTCGATTTTGGTGATAAAGGAGGTTTTCTGATTTATTTCTTACTAGAATTTCAGTTTTCAACTTCTTTTTGTGTGATTACAACAACAAAAAAAAATCTCAATTTTTTTATTTAGTTAACTTACCATTGTTCTGAGTGTCAGCTCAACCTTGACACAGAATGTGCTTCTTACTCAAACCCGAAATTTGACAGCATGCAGAGATTGAAAGACAGAGAAAGGAACAGAATTTTCCATTTCAGGCACAGGCATGCGCTTTCCATTTGTAAACATAGGGAGTATGGATACACTTGCGAGATTTGTCATAGTCGTCTCTGGGGCATATCTTATGGTTGTGTTGATTGCGAATTCTTCATTCATGAATCCTGTGCAGATATGCCACAAACAATAAAGCATCCTGCTCACCCGTTACACCCTCTTCGGTGCCTTGATTTCACTCAAATGGATTCATACCACCATTGCAATGCTTGTAAAACGTTCGAGGACATCTACTTTTGCTGTCATGAGTGTAATTTCAACCTCAGTGTTGGGTGTGCTTATTCTCTAATGTGCACCTTAAAACATGAGTGTCACCCACACGGTCTCTTATATTTGGCGAAGGATTACACCAACTACTCAGAATATGCTTTCCCGTGCTACACTTGTGGTGCGGCCGATTGTAGAGAAGATGGAAACTTCTACCGCTGTGTGCAATGTGATTTGAATTTTCATTTCGAATGTGTGCCAATTCCACGTGTTATTAAACATAGAAATCATTTGCATTCCCTTGCTCTTATAGATTCATTTGTCGAAGATGATTCTGGGGAGTATTATTGTGACGTCTGTGAAACAGAAAGGAACCCAGAGCATCATGTGTACTGCTGCGAGGAATGCCCATTCGTTGCTCATATCCATTGCGCTCTCTCTGAGGTAAATCTCATATTTCAGTCTTAAAAACATTTTGATTTCCAGAAGAAATGTTCATTCCTTGTTAGCTGTTATAAGCTATTTGTTTTATTTAATTTTTAACTCAAAAATAGCTCTACTTAATTGATTAGATGATGCCCATGTGTGGCAACTGTTTGGTGTAATTAGATGTGGATCTTACCGTCTTTGAGCCTCTAATTCACAGAAAAGCTAATCATTTTTATTGGTTTTAACAATCTAGTTTTGGACCAGAAAAATTAACAAATAATAATACGAAGAGAGTAATGTTTGTTAAAATTTTAATATATTACTTGCAATGTAGTTGCCATTCAAGATAACATATTTGGTAAATATTTCATCTTCAAAATAATGAAGATATTATATTCACTTCTTCAGAAAGAAACTTCATCAAAGATGGTGTTCTCCTTGATTCCCTACATAGAGGGTGCAGAATCTTCTAATACAGGGGAGACCGTAGTGCAAAAAGGAATGGAGCTAAAAGAAGCAAACCAAGAGACTAATCCAGAATACAGCGGTCTTAAGGTGCAGTGACAAAAGCAACACAATAAATTATGTGAAAATACTAGTTGTTTAAACTGTTCTTTTTTTTAATTTTTATGTGAGAATGATTTATCTTCATTAAAGAGATGACCCAAGAAAAAGCAACAACATCCCTTATTCCATTATAATTAACCATATACTATTGATCAACTCCTTTACACTCTGACATGCAGATTCAACATGTCAGCCACCATCATGCCTTGAGCTTATGCGAGGAGATGGTGAATGTTCGAGATCAACACTGTGAAATGTGCAGATTAAAACCACATGGTCCAGCCTATATGTGTGAAAGTTGTTCATTTTTTGTGAACAAATCATGTGCTGAATTGCCAACTACGTTGGTAAAACATCCTCTTCATCAAAACTGCACCCACCATCTCATCCTCCTTAAACTGTCTCCTAATTTTCCCAAACCTTTCATATGTGATAATTGCCGAGATATTTCCAAGGGTTTCAATTTTTACTGTCAAAAGTGTCAGTTCACTGTTGATTTAAAATGTGCTTCTCCAATTGAAAATGAACTTTCTAATTATGCTCAAGTCCGAAGAGTAAAAGAAAGAGAGCAAAAAACCAGTATAGTTCATTTCACCCATCCGCATGCATTGGCCTCCGCTAATGACACAAACATTGATATAATGAAAGCATTGCAGTGCAAGACTTGTGGGGATCCTATCTTTGGCCAAATCTATTGTTGTCTTAAATGCGAGTATTTTTGTCATGAATCTTGTCTTCAATATCCAAAAGAGATGCAACACCCATTTCATATGCCACACCCCCTTCAACTTCAACTACTCGAATACACTCCTTATTTTTGGCGAAAGTGCTATGCATGTGGATTGAGAATTTCAGGCTTCATGTATTGCTGTAAGAAGTGTGACCTCTATCTCCATATAAAATGCGTTGTGCGCAGCCTAAGACATAAGCGCCACAAACATAATCTTTATTATTTTCACGGAGAGTCTTATAAAACTCTCTATTATTTTTTTGGAGAGTCTTATAAAGATTTCTTATATTTCTTCCCTAACGATTTCCTTTGTAATATCTGTAATGAACATCGTGGTAATTCATTTTATCGTTGCGAGGAGTGTGACCTCAACTTTCATTTGAAATGTCTTTCGTTACCGTGTATTGTTAAACACAAACGTCACTGGCATCCTCTCACCTTAATGGATAAAGTGGTGGAAGATGATTTTGAGGAGTATTATTGTGAAGTTTGCGAGACAGAAAGGAACGCTGAGCACCCTGTTTACTATTGTAAAGAATGTACATACATCGCTCATATTGAATACATAATCTCATAGGTAAACCCACATTTTTATATTCTTTTAATTAGGTTTTAAACATCATTTAATTGCTTAGATCGATATAATAAGTATTTATATCAAATATCTGTAGAGACCCAACTGTATGTGTGGATGTGCTGGTTAATAGCTATAAAATTATTAGTCTTGTTCAACAGTAGTTATTTTACAACAGCACATCTTTTGGCTAAATTTAGTATTTGTCTTAATTATCAGGATACATAAGAAGTATGGTTGCATTTGGCAGAGGAAGAGAATGATGCAAAGCAAAAGAAAGCTATATAACAAGACCTGATGCAGAAGGACGACTTGACTCTACCTTATTGTTGTAATTATTAGGAAATGCATTAGTAATGTCTGTATAATTCATTTTTTTAGTTGGTTTTCAATAGTGTCATCTTATTTGTGATTTGGATCATAAAATATTTTATACCACGGGGTCCAATAAAAACAAATTGAATAAATATATTGTATGACGTGGAAATTCAATTTTGCATTAAATTGAATTATATTTCACAAAATTAAAAGAGTATTTAAAGAGTAATGGAAGACATTCCGATACTGCTTATTCAGTTATTGAGGGATTGACAGAATAAAACTCAGTCATTTTAGGGTAATAACCCAAAATTTTGTTCAGTACCCTGCGGCTTCAAATCTTCATTAAACATAGCAAACAAGTTGATCTCTATAGCAAACCCAGGCCTCTTTGGTGTGCCAACTGGAGATGAAACATGAGCAACCAAGTTGTTAAAATAGGTTTTAGCATTGAAATAAAAAAGGCAAACAAAAGGCCATTTGCCTTGTGGCAATCAAGAGAATATTTCATCCTTGTGCTGCTTTGCGCGCGCCTTTGGCTCCTAACCCTCGGGTTCTTTATCCAATCACGAGCTCCCCAGGATTCACTCTCGATTTTCACGCAACTATAAGTAAGATTCCTCAGTACCCATTTGGAGTTTCGAGCTCCAAGTTTATATATCGATAATAATTTTGATTGATGTGATTGGCTTTTTAGCATAAATTCTGTATTACCCGGTTTCCAAATTTGTTAGTTTTGGTGAATTTTAGGGTGATTTTAGTTTGTTTTTGTTAAATTATGAAATGGTTGCGTCTCTTTTTGATAGAGAATAAGCTAATTTATTGGTTACTGTTCGATAGATTTGCTTTTGATGGTACTGGGGTGTTATGTGTTGTGGTTTATATGTTTTTTAGTTTTGTCTTTGATGTTTAAAGTGAGAAGTTGTTATTTGGAGTTGTTTTGGGATAGTGGATATAGGTCCCTTTTTGTGGAACATGATGGGTTTGTACTAAATTGTTCATTTGTAATGGTTTTGAGCGTTTGTTCTAAATGTCTTTTCCATTATTGTTGTTGCTCAATATAGATCTCAGCTTCTACAAATGATCTTACAATCTGAAATTTGAATACTTTCTTATTGTATCTCTGTGTATAATACTGACTTTTATATCAATCACGAATAAAATTCTGCTCCTAACGGATTGAGTTGGATAATGGAGACTGGTTGATTTGATATAGTGAGGGTTCATACTAACTGTATTGCTTTTCATTAATCCTGCTGCACTCTTCTGGTTTCTTAAAAGCCATATACCTTTTCGCATGGTGGGTACATTTTGGTTCCTTTTGCACTGATTCTATATCTTATTTATGGCCTTTCTGCTTCAATTTTTAGATGCTTTAGCTTCTTGGCGAAGGCATTTTGTGGTCCCTGGGCCAAAAAGTTTTAGTTCTTAAGTATGGAATTTCTGCGACAAGAAGGATCCAGTTATATATGGCTACTAGTTTTTTTCTTCTTCTTCTTCTTCTTCTTCTTTACTTTTGTTTGTGGATAAGTGATAAGATTTTGGAGAAAAACATCTGTTGAAATGCAACGAATGTACAGAAGAACTATAGAAAAGGTAGAATCCCCAAATGACCTTACACATTTATAGCCTCAAGTGCAAAAGAAAATCAGAAAGAAGTAGAAAAAGAAAAAAGAACAACCTTGAGAGAAAAAAAAATTAAGCTTGTTATTTTTGAAGTATGGTAAGATTTTTCATTCAGTTAGCATCTCATCTGCATAGAATCATCTTCAGCGTGTGATATTTCGTTTTCATTGATGGCTTACTTCGTTATTTTCTTCATGCAGGCACCAGAGTCATGCTCTTTTGATATTAGTGGATTTGTAAATCAGCAACTATGGGGTTTGAGAAACTCTATTCAATGGATATTGTGTTAGGGCAACAAAGAATAAGTTTATTAGCAAGTGGTTGATTAGCTGACAGTGGTTCGTGCTCTTGTTATATAACAATAGTGAGTAGCTTCAGGTTCTCTAGATCTGTGTCTTCATCCTTTCCAGTTCTTCCTACACATATTGAAGAGAAATATCCGAAACTGCCCGACTCTTTTCAGGTTTCCTCAGAAAGGGAACTGATGACAAACCCCATATCCTGTCAGGGATCTCCGCTAGTTCCCTAAGTAGGACTGTAGGGAACTTGTTTTCATCTTCTCGATTCCCTAATGATATGCATCTTTCTTTAGTTTTACCACATGAAAGGAATTCCCAAATTTGTCAATTCATTCCTCAGTCAAGAGATGAAACATCTTTCATCCAGTCATCAAGGGATGGAGCATCTTTTCCCCTAAACCATACTTCCTATTCAGAAATACAATCTACAGCATTAATTAATCTCCCTGAAGAAAACAAGGATATATCTTGGTGTATAGATTCACTTCATGATTTTCTTGATTTCCCTGAAAATGTACCTGTCCAGAATGCCCATGTGGAAAGCAGTATAGGTTTCATGGCATCTGAGGACCATTATAAGAGATCCGATTGGCAGGAGTGGGCAGATCAATTGATCTCTGTTGATGATGCTCTGGAACCAACTTGGAGTGAGCTTCTTGGGGAGGTTAATGTTCAAGGTCCCAAAACAGAGGTTTGTTTTCGTTATCTAAAATGGATTTAGCATCTGTGAAGCAATGTCATAACCTCACCCCCCTCTTCTTTTTTCTTTTGGATGAGTACGTTGTCTGAAAAAGACTTTCAATGCTCTTTCGTTAAATGTTTGATGCACATGGAGCATGTCTTGCTGAATTGTGTCATTTATCTTTTTTGTTTCCTAGTTATTTCCTTTGTTGAAAAAGATAATCATAGAAGAAATTGAACAATGTACCAGATGTTGAAACATCTCCGTACCCCCTGATGCAACAACCTAAAATTCATCAACATGAGCCTGTACCGTCTGGAGAATTTTTGGCTGTTGCAAACCCATTGTCTAATGCACCTCCAACCAAGCCCTGAATGCATTGGACCCCAGAACTTCATGAGACGTTCTTGGAAGCTGTCAACCAACTTGGTGGTAGTGAACGTGTGTAAGCCTCTTAATTGTATTGTGTTACTTAATCCCATTGTGACTGAGAAATCATGGAACTTCTTACTGCATTGGTTTACAATTTAAAATTGCAGGAGCTACTCCAAAAGGTGTTCTAAAGCTCATGAATGTTGAAGGTTTGACCATATATCATGTAAAAAGTCATTTACAGGTTTGTCTATATTCAATTTTTTTCCCTTAAAACAAGCTGGTTGTCAGTTCCAATTAGTTAGCCAGAAGTCTTTCTTTCTTTTTGTAATTTTCAGAAATATAGAACAGCGAGATACAAACCAGCTGTCATTAGAAGGTACTAGCTGTTGCTTTCTTTTATTTCCATTTTTTATGTCTGCATGAAGCTTTGACCCTTGGATCTTGCTAGCCCGCATAAGAAACTTCTGCCATTAGTTAAACAGATTAACCCTCTTTGCAGTACTAAGTCAGCCTTTGTTGGGTGCATTTTCCTTGTCATGTTACCAAGAAAATAGTAAAAAAAAAAAAAAAAAAAAACTAGTTGAAATCATGTTGTTCTCTTGTTGTGCAGGAGCTTCAGCGAAGAAATTGACTCCTATTGAAGAAATGAAATCTCTAGACTTGAAAACGTAAGAAATTTTGGAATTCAGAATGGATTTATGCTACTGGATTATTTAATTTTCATCCTTCAAATGAAAATGATGTTTGAGAAACAAAGAAAAACGGAAGAGGCCTCTTCATCCTAGATGATCCCTCTGCTCCATCCTCAAGTATATTGCAGCCTTCCCCGACAAATGACAAATCAGAAGCCTTGGAGCATGAGCATGTCAAAACAGGGCATAAAGAAGGTTTCCTAGATGTGAGCAAAAAGCAAAAAGCACCTGAAACCAAACCTAGTGAGGATCTGGACCCAGATCTTGGCGAGCCTAGTTCCCCACCCAGAAAACGAGCTAGAGGCGATGAAACAGCAAGATAACCAGCAACTCATGTAGATGACATGCTAAACCTAGATGGAGGGCATGCAAATCATTGAGGGATGAACTTTTAAGTATGTAGTTTTCTTAAAACTAAGAGATTACCATGCTCCTTTTGGGTATATCTGAATTTAGCAAAGACACCAAGGCCCCAGTTTTGATTTAAAACTCTTTCATTGCACACAGCTTATTCAATAGGTCCAAAACGAGAATTTGAAATGATGAGAACGGCTATACATTTTTTTTTTTCCGATTTACAGTAGAAATAGAAAATAAAAGTACTGTGTAGTTGGTAGAATTAATCCCACATGAAAAATTTAACTTTATATTAATAGTTATCTTTCGTTTAGTTGGAGAAATTTATTATTCATGTAGAATTAAGGTGGGATAAAATTTGTTTTAATGTCTCATCTTTTCACATGGGATGGAATCTATTCCACGTATGTAGACTAAAATTTTTCTTTTTATTATTTTTACTCTTGAATAATAATAATAATTATTATAATAAAAAAAATAATTGTTATAATTATTATAATATTATTAAAATATTTTTACTATAATAACAATATTTTTAATAAAAATAAATATTAAAATCACTAGTAATATAATAATATGATTGTACTTATAATATTATTATAATAATATTGATAATAATATTATTTTTATAATTATAATAATATTATAATGATAATTATAATTATATACTAATAATTATTATTATGATTATTAATTATAATAATATGTATTATAATTTTGTTGATAAAAATACTAATTTAGTAATAACAATTTATTATTATAATAATAACTAAATTTTAGGGTTTGTAAAAAAATTTGTGATTGTTAAGGATGATGAATACTATTAGGGTATTTTGATGCTTAGATTTCTTATCCAACTTTAGTTTTAATCCAATAATCTCATGAATCAAACATAGTTAGTATTAAGGTATTACTACTTTAATCCATTTTTATCCAACAATCTCATTAGCCAAACATAATATTAATGTATTACCATTTTAATCTTGTACATAAACCAAATAATTTTTACTATGAAATTGGACATCAACGAGTCCAGATCACTCGATTTGGACATAATTTAAGTTTTATATCATGATAAAGTCACATAATTATGTGTATTTTCATTAATAATGTGTTATATAGTGTTTTTAAAGGCAAAAACATTGAACGAGGCATAAACCTTAAAAAAAAATTGGATCATATGCTTTTTGGGACGTTTGTGATGTTTTAAAAAATTAATAATTAATTAAAATAATTAATAATTAGTATTCAAATAAATTTAAATAAATTAATTATCAATAAATTTTAATACTTTGAGCTTAAAAATGATCACTAAATCAAAATAAACCCTTACTCTCCCTTTTTTTTTTATTTGTAATAAAACATCAAAATGATGTCATTTTGATACTTTGCTCAATTTTTTAAATTTTAGTACTCCACAACCTTTTGAAAATCCCCGCCTCGGAAATTCAGACATAAAAAACGAAAGAACTTGACAAAAAAACATGCGTTTTTTGGAAATCAAACGAGATGTACACCTCAGACATCCATGCGTAAAAAATATATACCCTGACTAAAAGAACATTCGACTTTGAAAGAGTTATGTTTTAAAAAGCTCATAGGTATTTCAGTGCCATTTTGCCCCTAGACAAGTTCCGATTCTATCTTTTAAAACACAAGTGTTATAATATAGTAAGTACGTTTTAGTAAAGTTAATGATTGAAACATTAGAATTGAATTTAGTTGGAATTCAGGCTTTTTCTTAACCATAAGAGTAAGCCTCAATTTTCGTTCAATTATTATATTTGTAAAACTTCAATTTTATATTATTAAACACAACTTTAAAAAGGTGAAGTAAATTTATTTTCAAAAAAATTAAAGTTATGATTATTATTAAAAAATATTTTTCATTTTTTATTTTTATTTTTAACACTTTTTTCAATAATTTTGATATTCTTAATATAATTTAGAAAATAATACTTCTCTTTTTAATATAATATTAAAAAATATAAAAAAATTATTTGTTTTTTATTTTTTTCTAATATTAAGTAGAAAAAAAAGTTTTTTAAAAGCTTCGAAATTGTTAAAAAAAATTATTTTAGAAAATGAAATATTTTTCAATCTAAACATGTTTTAAGGATCTACTTGATTAAGAAGGAAGAAATGAACTTACGAGGGAGATTATAATTTAGTATTTAAAATTATTTTAAAAATATAAATTGGTTTTTGTTCGAGTATCTTACTTAAAATTTTAAATAAGTTATAAAAATGTTTGATAAAAAAAATATTAAAATCAATTATAATTTGTAACGGTGTAATGAACAAACAGAAATTTTAGGGAAAACTGAAAATAAAAAATATTAATCAAAATCAAATTAATTATAAGTAAAACTAATTTTCTCAAAATTCAATTATTTACTCTTAAAATTATAATATCTGGGAATAAGCTGAACGGTGAAACCTCTTCTTTGGACATGATTTTCACAATTATGAGCTCAACCTCCCCTGCAACCCAACTCTGACTGATAAAAGGAAACCAAAATTTCAAAAGTTTAGAGAATTAATTTGAGGAGAGAGAGAGAGTAATTGAGCGAGGAGATGTTGTTTCAGGTAGGAGGGCAGGGAACGCGCCCCACGTTCTTCGAGATGGCCGCCGCTCAACAGCTCCCCGCCAGTCTCCGCGCCGCTCTCACTTACTCCATCGGTGTAAGCTATACTTACACCTATACATATATGTGTATTGTTGTTATTTGGTTGAATTTTGTCAACTTCCTTTCTTTCTCTTCTTTCAAGTTTATATGATAGGGAATCAATCTATTTGAGACACGCATTTCCATTTGGGTTTATCAAAATTATCACTTTTCTGTGTAAATTTGACTTCAGAAATTTGTAATTTGTGTTTATGGATTTTCTTTTTGTTTTCCATTTATGAAATAATGAGAGCACCACTATATTTGAGAGACGCATTTCCATTTGGGTTTATCAAAATTATCATTTTTCTGTGTAAATTTGACTTCAGAAATTTGTAATTTATGTTTATGTATTTCCTTTTTGTTTTCCATTTATGAAATAATGAGAGCGCCACTATATGCTGATTAAGAGTTTAGGTGCTGCTGCATAGGAAAAAAAGAGTACTGCTGCATAGGAAAAAAAGAGTTTAAATGCTGCTTGGTAAATGTGCCTTTGTTTTCTAGTTTCATTTAGAAGAATTGAATTTTAGAAGGAAGAAGGGCTTCAAAACTATTTTGATGGATACAATTACGCGCTATTAAGTCCAATTACTGGCACAGTTTTCCTTATCATTATATGACTTACTGAAGCATCTTTTGCACTTATATATATCATACACACTAACACCTCAACTATGAGACATAGTTCAACAGCTACAGATGCTAGTACCCAGAAGACCAAGAAGAAAAGAACTACAGATGTTGATGAAATGATGGCTTTTGCCACTGCTTCACTCGATACAAACCAATGGATCATATCTACTGCTGCTTTAGTTTTAAACTTGATTGTTGCTTTTTACTTATGATAAATTTTTCGAGGGTATTTATGATCTTATAGGTATTGGCGTTGAGAAGACCATTCTTCCATAGAGTGTTAGACTATGAAGATGAATTCTTTGCTTTACTGATGCTGATTCTGGAGAGTCATAGCTTACGAACTACAGGTTTCTTTCAATCTGTTATGTTGTGTCTTGATTTCAGCCTTTACTTAATGTATTATGTTTTGTGTGGTTTTTGCTTGTAGCTGGAAACTCAGTTCTTTTATTTTAGTTCCTTAATGTTAATGGTCTAGTTGTTTGCACTTTGGCTGTCATTCTTCACTCTTGTTTTTATGTGCTATTGTTGCTATCAATGTTATCTTGAACACTTGCTGCTAATGAACAGGAATTTATATTATCTAACAACACATTTTTGTTGATATGAATTAATGATCCTTTTCTTTTCCTTCAACATCTCAAATTCTCAATGATGGTAGAGGATGTAGTTAATATTGGTATGTGAAGGGATATATGAATTTGCCCCATCATTGGATGGTTTGTAGTGTTATACCCTTTGTGGTCTAGTGGGAGATCATGAAAGGCCCCAAAAGGGAACTGGCGTGTATACATGTCTTAGACCTAATAATTTGTTTGAAATGAGTACTAGTGTTGCATCTTTATAGCTGATTATATAAAATAGAGTTCTTTCTTTATGTCATTTTATTGAGAAGACTTCTTAGCCAGAACCAACCAGGTCATCCTTCTTGTAACCGTATTATTTGTTTTAAACGAACTAAAAAAAAAAAAAAAATCATATAGACGCCTTCTTATTGTTGTCCCATCGCATTGCAAGCTATATAAAATGTCTTTTCTATCTTTTTTTACCAGGGGGTGTCAAATCTAGTTCTATAAGCTCATCTCAACTTAATAAGCATTATATTTTCTTTTGTTAAAAGGAACTTAAATAAGCAT
Source organism: Bretschneidera sinensis (assembly GCA_023935145.1). NCBI lineage: Eukaryota > Viridiplantae > Streptophyta > Magnoliopsida > Brassicales > Akaniaceae > Bretschneidera > Bretschneidera sinensis. Next base: position 5,490,110 of record CM043697.1, on the reverse strand, counting down.
TAATCCCAAACTATTTGGCATCAGTCTTATGTGCTATACTCATCATTTTTTTTTTGTTTGGGGGTGGGTTGACTTGGGTTTGGGAGAGTGGGTTTCATAAATTATAAAGAAGGGTGATTGGCACTGGGGGTGAATACTGGATGGGAAGAGCATTGACAATTGTTGATACGCATTAGAGACTGTTAATGCCAAATCTTATAGGAAGTCAAGATCTTCATTAGCTGGCTTTCGCTTTGTTTATTAGCATCTTTCTTCTACCTACTTATCAAAGTTTTCTGCTAGTTAGCCTCTGCATTCTGGCTCTTGATTAATATGGTTTTCAATTTCTGTTCTCTGTCAATCTGATCAAGTGTTCATTCTTTTTCAATTGAAAGAATTCTTTTTCTGGTGTTCATTGATTAGGACTCATGCTTTTGTGTGTCAATCTTCTTCAGATGCTTCTTTTGCTGAATCACTATATGGTTTGCGAAGGAGGGCAGTGAAAATAAGAGTGAAAAAGGATTATGCTCAAGTGAACACTAGTGATGGGATTCATCACTCTGGGTTAGAAAAGAACCAACGAGTTCTTTCAGTTGCATTTCTGGTACTTAATATGCTTCCATTTTCTGATTATAATATTGCTGAGAAAGTTTTGATTGAATTTTCATTAATTAATTCTTCCCAAATTTCTGGAGATCTGTAAACTTCTTGTGCTCTTGCTTCAAGTAACTCTCTTTTTTGAAAAACGAAAACCTCTTATTTGATATCTTTCCTTCTAGATCCATCGATTACTGAGATTTCTGTATGCTAGCTTGAAATCTAATTACATGATTTTCTGTGAGGTACAATTATTCAGAAATTCTATACTTCACTTCCAGATGCCTCACATATCAGACCAGTTAATCCACACAATCAAAGAAGTGCATTGCTTATGTGTCTTAAATCTGATATTCGATGCAATGGTCTTCTTGCTATACACTTCTTCATGATCAATAATACTTGTGCACTGACTGAACCACTGAGCCTGAATATCCTAAAATTTTCTGCATGTGTGCAAAGCTGTTCTTTTTGTCACAAGCCATGAAATGGTTTTACTAATTGCATCATCACTTTTGATGCTTTACTGATAACCACTCTTAAGAATCATCTTACCATCAACAAAAGGTTTTGATTTGTGCATCTGTCAACAAAAGGTTTTGATTTGTGTATCTGTGCAGGTTGTCTTGCCGTATTTTAAGTCCAAATTGCATTCAGTCTATAACAAAGAAAGGGAAGCCAGACTTCAAGCAAGTTTATGGGGAACAGGCGATGAAAGATTTGATGATGCTGATTTTCATGATGGAGGAGAAGGTTCTTTTTTATCAAGAGAGAATGTGGATGCAGAAGCATCAGTTAGAGCACGTTTAATGGAGAAAATTCAAAAAATTGTAGCTGCCTGCTACCCATTGATACATGCCAGCAGTGAAGGTACATACAGCTCTAAGTTCTTCTTGTGTATCTTTATTTGTCTCGATGCTGTTTGTTTTCTAAGTTACATATTTTATTAGGTATGTAGTTTAAATTGAAATTATTTTTAATCAAGGTTGGGATCAGTGGTGATTAATTATGATACCACAATTATTCATCATTGGTTGCTCTTCTAGTGAAATAAGCACTAATCATGAAACCGTAATTAAAAATCTTCTTATATATTGATATTTAATATATTTTTCTAAGTCCATTAAATTTCTGGAAGCTTTTTTGATAAGTAAATTGTATTAAAAAAAGCGCACCAAGGGGGGGTGCAACGTGCAACCCATGTAAAAATCAATTTTTTTTTCTCTTTTAAAAGAGAAAGTTACAAGAAAATAAAATTTTCCTTTGTAGAAGCTTGAATATTGCGATTGTAGTTTTAATTGGAGTAAATTATTTCTATGTTATTTTATTGGCACATGAACTCTTACTTTTAGGCATATATGTGAAGTTCAGTGTTGCTTTGGTTAAAGTTTGATTGCGTTGAACCTTTAGTCTTCTTGTGTTTTTCTTTGAACTTAAGTTGCTAGTGTCTATTTAAGAGTTTCATGTTTAATTAAAGGCTATCTCATTACAAGTGTTCTCTCTCTCTTTTATTTTTTTTTTATGGGTAAATTCACTAAAAACACCAAAAGGGGAACACCAGTTTAATTAAAGGCTATCTCATTACAAGTGTTCTCCGTCTCTTTTATTTTCTTTATGGGTAAATTCACTAAAAACACCAAAAGGGGAACACCCGATGGGTTGCCTACAAGAGAGAACAAAGAATTTTTTTTTAAAAAATAAATCATTGGTCAAGAATGCTACCAGTGTATTCCTGACTACAACGCAGTAGTTGATGATTGGAGCATCTTTTGCCTTTTTCTTTTTCTTCTTCTTATCGATAAAAGATACTCCGTAACACAGATGCACAAAAAGGTGCAAACTCATGTACAAAAGATACTATGTACAAGAAAAAAACTGTATAAACTCTATGATGGAGAATGTATGGAAGATTACATATTGGGTTCTAATGTTATGCGATGTTTTGTAATTAAGGGGAATTATGTAATTTTTGTATTAGCGATATTTAGATAAGTTATAATATCTAAGAAGCACCGTGTTTTATTTACAAAATTTGTAGTTTGAACCAAAAATCGAAGTGTTGATCCATCAAGTCTTAAGACTTTTAAAGAACCCTTCAACTTCCTCGAAAGCTCTTCTATTCCTCTCTCTCTCTCTCCAAGCCAACCTAAAAATATCTAGGGGAATCAAAGCTATCAACTTTCTATTTTCTTTGCATGCCTAAATGGTTACCAAAATCTTCATACCCCCTTAGAAACACGATTTCGATACTACGTCGGATTCGTGATACGTTCACTCACCAGATCCTCAAAATCAGCTATCCTAATTTTTCTTAATAATTAGATAAACAAGGTATTTTTAGCTATAAAATTGAAAAACAAAAATGAGGTCTAGATTCAAGAAAGCAAGAAGATAATACTCATTATTTATTTTAAACATGTTGGAAGAAATTATGTTTATTGATTCTATGGTTGTCAAACTCATGTTATCTTCTTCACTATTATAGTGCATAGAACTCTTTATCTAAATTATACTCATAGATACATCTAATATCTTAATTTGATGTATGTGCTTTTACATAATAAACCATCTAAGTCTATTCCTAGCGTACCACATACCGGGTGGGTAACTTACCACGTTCCGGTACCGCAAACCAGGACGTACCGAGTTTCTGGTAACTATGTGTCCGACTACGCCCCAAGCTCCTTTCCACCGAACCAACATATACTCATATACTCTTAACACCGAGAGTACCAAGTTCCAAATCCTCCTTGTCCAAGAGGAACCCAACAAAAGATGGTTCACCGCCTCAGCCTTCTCTTTGCAAAGAAAGCATCTACTGAAAAGAACTTCCTACTTATTTTGAAGGATCTTTTCTGTTTCAAGCAAGTTACTATAAGGCACTGAAACTTGAATCAATAGCGTAGGTTTCATGGCCAAAATAGAAAAGTAGTATAGGTATTTTAATGTGTGATGTTGTAACATCAGGGTGAGTTATTTGCATAGGTGAAATATTGTAATAATAGTTACAAAGTAAAATGATGTTATTCTAACACTTCCTTGAAAGTGAGCATTCCTGTTCGAAAATGAAATCCACCAATCTAATCTAATTTTTATATTGCAGGATTATCATTCACTTACCAGCTCTTATATTTGCTGGATGCTACTGGGTTCTATTCTCTAGGATTACATGCACTTGGTATTCATGTTTGTCGAGCTACAGGGCAAGAGCTGGTATGAGATTTAGCAAGATTTTCTGCTGGGAATTTTCATTTGTAGTAACACTTTACAGTTAGGTGCTATGATTTGTCTTTCCTATACAATTGATGCAAATATATAATTCATCATCATTATAATTTCCTTATATTTTCTATTCCATGCTGTTACATTTTCTAGGATTCTAAAACTCTTAAGAATCAAGTTTTTGGTTGTTATATATGTATATCTCAATATTTTTGTTCACTTTCTTGATGTCAAGATAGATGGATACTTCTTCTAGAATTTCAAAAATACGGACCCGGGAACGTGAGAGACTTCGTGGTCCTACATGGCTGAAGGTATGATGTCAATATTATACCTAGGTTGGTTACATGTAGTATACCTTTAAAGTAAGCCATGTTTGTCTGCAAAATTGACAAATCTAACACCTGGTATATATTATTTTGAAATTGTAACAGGCATTACAAGGAGCATTGCTTAACTGTACATATGCGGCGCTTGACTATGCACAAACTGGTTTAATTGCAGCAGTTTTCTTCTTCAAAGTTAGTGCCTGTTACCTGTTCATGTTTGTTATGTCCTTTATCCAGTAATTACCTGTGAAAAGCATAAATAATTCAAAAGGTTGATTATGTTGTGGGTGACGGTGTTCTTATTTTTTGGTGAGAACTTAGCCATATGGTTAAGTTTGTATCATTATCATCATCACAATCATCTTGTCTCTTCTAATGCCTGAGCAAATGCATAGTAAGAAAATATGAAAAAGATATAACATAGGTGCACGAGGATGTTGAGCACCAAGGAAAATCATCTCTTCACAATACCTATAAATGGATTCTTGATCTTAAAACTCTTCTGTTCCTCTAATACACATCAACCAAGTGGGTCCTGCTATTTAAGCCACCCCCAATTATCAAAAAAGCCACTCCACTCATTTTGCCTCTTCAACCTGCAAGTGATAGGGTATACAGTGAAGAATAGATTTAGGGCGGTTGCGACTTGCATGTGATTTGGGAAAAATCCGTGTGCTGATTTGGGTTGTTCTATATTTATTTTCTTGTTTAGTGTATTTTTGTCTCTACTGTTCTGCATCGGCAAGCATGTCACTGACCTAGGAATTACCTAATGAATCTTAAACAGTTAAACAAAAACCGAAGAAAGTCAACTGGCTATCAGACAACGTAAAAGCAAATGATCTGCTGATTCCCTGTCATTCTTATGATACTGTCGTCAAATTGCTTTCTCTTAACCTAATTCTCAGCAGTAAGAATATGATGAAGGATTGCTGTCCAAACTAAATGCCACCTTGATAGGAAAACCTGAAAGCTAATACTGTTTCTGGGGGAATATACTCTCTACATCTTCTCCCTTTGACAATGCAGTGTCTGTAGTGAGACTTATCATCTACTTTATTTACTCTCGCTCTGCCTCTAGCAGAATGCGTCCACCCCATTACAGCAGCCCCATCTTTCATGTAGTAGAAAGTTGACCTCTTGTCACAAGCACAGTGGTACCATCTCCTCTTTTCCTACTTGCTAATAAATATTCCTTTCAAAGGGACACCCACCCACTCCTAATGCACTTCGACAAACAGGCTTATGCATGGACTACTATCACTACTTTACATTCCCTTTTCTTCCATGTGTTTCAACCTCACTGCTTTCCTCAAAGGCTATAGACCATTTTTCGATTGCTTCCATGAGGACTTTCCTATTGGGTTTTGTTTCCTATATCTCTTACCCTGATAGTAGCCAAATCTTTTTCACTGTTTTAATTTTGAAATGACTTGTATCATTTTGCCCTTTTTAGTTTTGTTGGCATCTTTGCTGACCATGTAGTGAATACGGCCCTTGCCAAAGCTCTTTTTATTTCTTTTTCAAACATAATTTCATGTTGGAACTGTCGTAACCTACTGTAGCCGAATTGATGTCTTAATCTATTCCTTGTGGTTGCTGGAGAGATAGATCATTTACTCTATTGCAATCGGCCATGATCTCAAATAAATTCCTCTTCATATCCTATCATGTGAGTGCCCCTTTTTTAAGAAAAAATGTTTAGGATATCGATTTGAATTAACATTTTCGTTCATGTTTAATAGATGATGGAATGGTGGTACCAATCTGCTGAGGAGAGAATGTCAGCTCCAACTGTGTATCCCCCACCACCTCCTCCTCCACCTCCAAAGGTGAATACACTTTCATCTCTCTCTCCGCACACATGCACACATGTATACAAGTTCCTTATGTTAAATTGATGAAACTAAACAGAATTCTGTATGAGTAGTTACTTTGGTTTATTGTATAGAGATGATGGTCTACTTGAAAACAAAAATAAAGATGGAGAATCATGGATGCATCACTATAGATGTTGAAGCCACTGCTTATTTTTGTTGCAAATGTTTTTTAGCTAGTAAACTTATTAAAACACTTACAAAAATTATTAGCTTAAAATATTTCCTACTTTAATGATTTTAGTTGTAGTTCTTGCTGATTGTAAGTCAGAAGCAAGAATGTTCAAGGGAAGATAAATCTTTTGTATCTGATCTGAGCAGTCATTTTTAATTTACTATTTAAACAGGTTGCTGGAGAGGGGATTCCACTGCCACCCGATAGAACAATCTGCCCATTGTGCTCACAGAAGCGTGCAAATCCATCTGTAGTTACAGTCTCAGGCTTTGTCTTCTGCTATGCTTGTATATTTAAGTATGTTTCTCAGGTGAGGCCTCAAGACTTATTTTTTATTGTTACAAATAGAAGCTGGTAGTATTTGGCGAACTTCCTAAAAGGACTTCATGCTTGGAAACTTGTCTTTGGACACCTAAAAAACTTGTCAAATAATTGACATCTTACTCTCAGTTTCTTTCCCTTTTTTATTTTTTTTTCTAATGTGTTCATATTCTTTGCTTATATTGCCACAGTATAAGCGCTGCCCGATTACACTGATGCCTGCAACTGTCGACCAGATAAGGAGACTATTTCATGACATGTAGAAACCCCGTTCAGATGTGTAGGGCCAAATTAGTGTGCTTCCAGCATGAAGCATTAAATAATCAAAGCTAAATAAGCAAGCAGAGATGCCGAGGCACAAGCGGAGCCAGTAAAAGCCTAACAAAAATAACAGAGTTTATTGGTTCTTATATTTCAATTATTCCCATTCCATGTGATTTTTTACTTTATATTTCTTGTGCTTTGCCATTTTGAGTCAAAATTCCAACACATTTAGATTTATATGTATAATGAGTTGATGATTGTATCTTAACAAGTTTTTCTGGAAGAAAGATTGATGAAATATCAATCAATTAGTTACAACTTTGCTGTGTGTTAGGCCACATTGATAGGGTTGTTGACTGGCATACGGACAAGAATTGTAAACAGAAATACCTGTAGAAATTAATTGCTGAGTTACAGTTGAAGTGTGCATTATTCTGTATGATTGCAGAATTGTTCTTTGCCTTCATTTTCTCCATGATGCCGGCTTCTAATGCACTTAAAATCTATCAACTAATAATACTGAAGACCATACTAAATCTGGAGATATCGGATACTCTGTTTCCGTGGTCAAAGGATACTTTTTGGCTTTTTTACGTTTCTTTTTAGGTTGGAAATCTACCAAGGCTCACAAATACTAGCTTTTTACCATAACCATAAATTTGTGATCAAATCTTGCCTTCATCATCAATGCGTATTATATTATAAGTCCAAGTAGTCTCTGAGAAAATCCTTGGAAGTTACAGTCAGATTAGCAAACCTTCTTGTTACTGACAGCTGCTGCTTATTGAAGTTCTATGGTTGCTGAGAGCTTGCCTCTTAACTCTCAAAGTTTAGTGGTCAAAATTAAACACCCCAATCTAATATGAGCCTTAGGGATCGAGACTGAGCAAGCTCAGAAGAGAACAGCAAGCCAAAGCCAATTTCTACTATGAATCTGGCAATTATAAAACGACTGACATACTTCCCAACAAATAAATACAAATTGCACAAGGCCATGATTTTCCCAAAGCTAGACCATTGCTTAGTAGTAGCAAGGTTCAGTTTTCGTTTGTTCATGAGTTCATAATAGTATGAGCAAATCAAAAGCAAGTGAAGTAGAGAAAATAAGCCAGCTTTATTATGCTCTAAAAGCCAGCCTAAGTTCCTAGTGCCAAGATAAACTAGATAATACTGCATAATTATGCACAATAACTGCACATCAAACTCTCTTGAAAGACATTCTAAACTTCAGCGGTCCCTCGATCCATAACCATCTCTAACCTTGCCTTGAAGGGGGTAGAATTCCATTTCACTCTCTCATCCTGTAGAACCAAAAGATTGCATCAGTACCAACTTAGACTAATGTATACACATGCTTGTAAATAAATATTACTTACAAAAATTGTATTTACCTCTCTATTTTTGTTGCTAATTTTTCGCATTCCTTTGTTAGGAGATCTTGAATCTGAATTCATGGTCTGCCCAGTGTGACTCCAATAACTGCCAACAGTGCCTATAATGGGTGTTTCATCAGGACTCCGGCTCCTTGATCTTCTCGGAGTTGTGGAAGCAGAATGTTGTTTGATTTCTTCCAAAGTCAGTGCTCCTAGAATAGGTCTATCTTCATAACTTCTTGGTGATTTTGCATTCTTAGAAGGTGAATTATAAATAAATGAAAACAGAACCCAAAATTCATATCCAGTCCTAACCCCCAAAATTATATTAAAAATACAAAAAAAAAAAAAAAAACGAATTCCTAGATTCAAGCTTATATCAATTGATAGCTTACCCGGATACAGTGATGGGGTCAGTGGGTACTTCAATATGTTCTTTCTTTGTGGATTCAGTGGCTTGCAGAGCTTCATTAACTTCATGCCTCTGCAACAAGTTTCATGCAATTGATTGTTAAATTGTATAACAAAATTTGAAAAGAAAAAAACTAAGTAAATACAAAAGAGTAATATAACTAAAAAATCCCATGAATTATCAAGACTGAAAGCACGCGTACCTTGTTTTTAGAGGTAGTTGTTTTATTGACCAAATGCCGGCGTTTCTTGTTCTTTGAAGTAGAGAAACAAGCGAAAAAGCACCCCATCATAAGCCGGTGTTTTGACTTGTTTGAAAAGTGTCTTTCCTTTTTCAACAAAAAGAGAGAGGCTGGATTAGAAAATGGTAGAGTGAGAGTGGAGAAAGGGAAGCTAAGGGGGTGGATGGCAAAAAGGTGAAGAAATTTTTTTTAAGATTGTGAGGATTGAAGAATATGACCGTTGAGGGCTTCATTTAAAATTAAATTAATTATTTGGGCTTCATTTAAGAGAAGCATGCGGTGGCTGAGCTGTGTTCAGTAATGGGCCACTGAGTTCAACAAAGAATGTGTAAAGACTGGACTGGGGACCCAAAAAAAAAATGTTCATTTAGAAACTTCATTGTGAAGAAATTCTTACATGTTAGCATATAATTGAATTCATCCATCAAGAATATTTAAATCCACCAATAAAGGAGAGAGAAAAAAAATAATTTTTTTTTTCCTTTTTCTTTATAAACTGTTTACATGAACTAAATATAACATCTATATCATTTGTCATAATAGTTAGTTTTTTTAAAAAATATTGAAAGAGAAATTTATGTTTAGATTTTGTATAATTTACTAAACAAATCATGAGTTCACACTTTAAATGGCTTGAAAATTTATTAAATTGTTGAGATTTAAAAATTTATATTTTTTTCAAGTTGTGAAATATGATTAATTTATACAATCCATATGTTAAACAAAATCCAACTACAAAGTTTTTAAAAATAGATTTTTTTATTTTACACTCAAATAAAGTCATAATGCAGGAGTCAATTAGTTTAGTTGGTAGTGTAATTTGTTTAAAGGATTAGGGATTAAACCCCGAGATGAAAGAGGGAGAGGACTACTCTCGTTGTGTAGTCTAATTTTTTTTTATAAAAGAAATAACTTCCATTTGGTGGGATTTATAAAACAGAGAAAACAACCAAAAAAAAATAAGAAAGTTAAAATTTTAAAAAAATTCATGTCCTTGTTGAAATAAAAATATAGTTATCAAGTGTTTTGCAAGCTTAAGAATATCATATCAATGTCAAAATCAGGATATTTGGCATATTTTTACGAGAGATATCGGTTTTGTTTATATGGCTCTAAAAGTGTCTTTTAAGTCCATTCTTATTTTTTAAAAATTTAAGAAAAACACTTAATCAGATTAAATCAAATCTTATTAAATAACTATTTAAATATCAATTAACATGTGGTTTGATTTGATTTCATAAATTATTTTTTATAAATTTTTATAAAAAAAATTACTGACTTAAAGTCAACTTTAAACTCTCCCAAACAAACTCACGCCTTGGACAAAGTGTAGGTTTGCCCCATTTGTAGACTTAATGGGAAATCAATCTCTCGTGATCAAACAAAAATACTCAGCACAATGAGAAATTACTTTATTCGTTCGTTTCACAAAATTCGAATTGATGGCCGACCACCTCATTGAAGTTTCGGAAATTTCTGGACTTTTCTTACCAACCCATGTGATCCCCATCTATTGTGCTTGTAGGTTAAAAAAACATAAATAATAATTTCATACATAAAATTATAACACATGTAATTATATAAGTAAATCAAATACATGTTTAAGCCATCATCATGGTGGAAACTTGAATTATGGTTAGGTCTTCATCTTTGTACTCCAACAGATGGATAGAAAACTCAATACTCTAACGTACTAGGAGCCAAAAATAATGACTCATGTGCCCGTATGCGCTAGGCTTGCGCTGTGGGCTTCGTCGATCCAGCACTGTTCAGCTTCTCCTTCCTCTAGATAGGCCTGTCCAACCCGGATCAAACTTGGTTTCAGTTATTTAGGTCCTATTTTTGGGTTTTTTTGGTTTTTAAGCATGTTTTGATCAATCAACAATAGATTTCATATCTAAAACAACTGATCTACAAGATTATGAAATCAATTTGAAGAAATAACATGAAAAAATCAAGAATTTAGGGAAGTATAAATGGGCTTCTTATATATAGCGCCCAAAACATAAAATAAACTAAAATAAAAAAGTGTGCTTTGGCGGCCAAAACCTAGTATTTTATGTAATATTTGCTTCGTGTTTGGTCCAATAACTTCCCAGAAATAAAACTCATTAATCAATTCAACTATAAACCAAAAATCATTGAGATTTAATGAAAAACTCGATTTGTTCGTTGTGTTGAAAGCCCTAAATTCGAACATTAATATATTTCCCCATAAATTGATTCACGGAGAAAACTTATATAGTTTTAATCCTTGACTGAAGAAGAACAATAACCTCATAAATTTATTGCACTAACAAAGAAGTCATTCACGTTAAGAAGTTTACAGGGAAGAAAAAACCATGTCATTTACACTCCTGACCTAAGACAACAACCTCCACAAACAATCAACTTATGCTAGATTTCAAAAGAATTTACCCTCAAACAACATGTGTTAGAACCAAGTGCAAAGTCTGCACCTAAAAATTGTAAACAAAAGCATATCAACCAATCTATAATTTTCACAATTAAACCTCAACAACCTAATGGTCAAAGAAGCACTAATAGCCCTATGATTGTTGAAATATTTTTTGCACTACTTCGGAAAGCTTCCCTGATTGAAAAAATTGTACGTGTACATCTACAGTTTAAATTACAAAATCAGTAAAGCCATGGAGATGGATCACAAAAGCGACATAAATCATAAACCATGCAAAATCATCTGTTGTCGACTTTGCAAAACCAGGGCCATGCCATGAGACGTTTAAAAACATAACTTGATTAAAACGAGTAACAATTATAGATTCATGATGCACCACCGAAGTTCAATAATGACGTCATATAAAATCATATCCCACCAGATAAATCTCAATTGAACAATTTTATATAAGATAAAACTGAACCAAGTGAAAAGAATAACATGAACCAAAATCGAGTAGAGCTTACCAAAATAATTAAGATAACTCCCTTTTTTTATAAATAAAATTGTAATAATTCGTATCACTTAAAGCTTGAAAACTTTATTCATATGAAATAATACAATTTCACTTGAAATTAAATGCAATATTTTTGAATAGGTTTCTAAATTTATGTATGAAGGCTCTGATACCTACATGTAGACTAAATAAACATGACTAATAATATCACACATTAAATTAGAATACATGCAATTGCATAAGTAAACTACATAGCTGATTGAGTCATCGTCACCGCAAAAACCTGAATTATGGTTAATTCTTCTTCTTTGTATTTTCACAACAACAGCTTTCTGAGATTGTTATATTGATAGAAAACTCAATATTCTGACTTATTGTGAGCCAAACAGGGGACCTAACATGTTTATATATACATTAGTAACCTTAGTTACTAAAAATCCAAATGAGTATTCTCATTCACGGGCCAATATTAGACTAAGTTCTGACCCACATTAATTAAATTAATATGTGTACAATCCAAAACACATGATCACTGATTAAACAACATATAAGCTATCGTATTTTTTTCATTGGATTAAATTCGATTATCCAGTTTTACAAAACTAAAACCAATCTAATTAGTGGTAGCCCATGTAGAAAAATTCCAATAGTGCCATCTAAATTTGATTAAGAAAATCAAACAGTCTGATCAAAGCACATCATGAATCCTAACATGCACGTTACTACAGTTTGAATTTTTGCGTCTAATCAATTAAAGTTACTATAGATTTCTTTTCTCTTTTTTTTTTTGAAAGAATCGTGCAACTACTTTATTAAGAAACACCAAACTCAGAAATAATCTACACAAGCAGAGGCACTACCTATGTAAGTAATTAACAAAGACATGTAAACTCAGCAAGTAAAATTTGATGTCCTCTACAATGAGATCTTCCGCTGAAAATCCTTCAACATCACATGCCACCGCCTTGCATACATTCACTCAATCACTCCACTCCAAGCATTTGGACACCATGCCTTCTTGTAAACACGAGCCCCTCCCACATAGCCCTCACCTCCATTGCTCCCTCAAATTGCTTCGCCATACCCGCCACAAAACCCCCAGTATCATCACGAAGCACCGCCCCGACACCACCAATCCCTCTTGAGTTCGCAATCGCCCCATCAATGTTTAGTTTATAACCACCTCTACTAGGAGCTCGCCATCTCACAATTTGCACCGGCCGGCTCACTTCTTTATCCTCCTGTGCTTCAAGAAACTCACATAGATAATCAACAGCTCTTTGCGCTACTTCCTCCGAAGGCCGCACCGTTTGATTAAACAACTTAGAATTTCTGTTCGACCATAGTCACCACGGCGTGCTAAAAAAATAAAGTAGCCATCTCCTTATCCATCACTCTCATTAAATATTCGGCTCAACCCTTAAAACTCATAGACGCTCCCAACTAGCCTGTAAGCCACGTGCAGATACAAGCCACCATATCTGCAACTAGACAGTCCTTAAGGACATAAGTAACATATTCACATTGTCCATCACATGCCACACAAAGTGTATCTGTTAGAACTCCTCTTCAGTAAATTGCTTTTCATTGGAAGAATAGCACGCCAGGCCGGCAAAAAGCCTTCACTTTGTTGGCATTTCTAGACCCCAAATTATCTTCCAAATTAATTATATGAAAATATCCTTTCATATGAAAATATCATGACCATTACCCACCCCAATGGCGTACCCTTTTCGCTTCCCATTTACTATGCAAAAAAAATTTCAACAATACAAGAAACTACAAAATTAATAAGCAATCTTGGTAGACTTGAATCTTGATACATACACAACTAACTGTACTAATAAGCCACGGGTCCCAACTTTTCCATTGATGCACACGTTTCAATCAAAGAAAGGTTATATGTACATTAAATAAAAAGCAATTACAGTACTCCTCTACGCAGCTAAACTCGTATTATCATCTTTAGTTGAGATTTTCCAACATTTTTCTGTTTAATGACAGTACTCCACTAATCTAAATATTGGATTTTTTCAAAAAAGTTTTGATGAATAAAAAAAATTTACTCAGTAAACAAGATTTAATTACCATGTGAGATCATACACTTTTATTATAATTTCTCAAATTTGATTAATCAATTAAATACAATACGATTTATTATTTATCAATTTGATTTATCATTATGTTGATAAATTAATTAACTTCAAATTTTTTGTAAAAAAGTTTCGAGAATTTTTTTTTCTTTGGTGATAAACAAATTCATTTAATGATACATTTTTATTTTTGATAATAAAAATAATAATATTAATGATAAGAGAAAAAATAATTTTTCTATCAAATATGTATATTTTATTATTAAAAAAATTATCACCAAATGCAAATTGCTTTTCTTGGGTACAGAAGTACCCACCTTTAGATATTACATGTTGATGCTCAGCCAAGAAGACTGCCAATCATGCTATATTCGATTTTGTTTCCGTCTTTGTTTAGTGAGAATGAACAGTATAATATTTATGGTTTTCCTTTTGGGAAATGACAGCTGTGAGAATGGTGATGAATGATGATTGATGATGAAAACCAATGTGGGATCCACTTGAGATACAGAGAGGAGAGGAAAGGGAATATATTCTACCTGCACCAGATGATCTTTGGTTAGATTATTGTTGCGTGTACTGCTGCACTCTACCCACACGCTACTTAAACCAAGTTTGCACAAACTCTTAACAAGAAGAAATTATTACACTACTGTGGTAAGTCAGAATATAAGATATCTTTTTGTTTCTTGAGAACTAATTAGCTTCCCAATGTCTCTCTGAATACTACTTTCTTTCTGTATTCTGCTCAAAAAATTGAAAAATTAAATTAAAATTTTCAAAATCTGAGTTACTTTTTTTGAATGGTGGATTTGATGAGTTCCCGGATTCTTATCTTGTTTCAAGTGGCTTGTTTTCCTTTTTAGCATGTGTCCATTTGCATGCTATGGGTTCAGACTTCATAGAGACCTGTATGTTTATCTTGTATGTTTGTCTCTACCTGCTAAGCATTTGATCACTCGTTTTAAAAACTTGTAAAATTTGAAATTTAAAAGGGTTTGTGAATTTTATATGCTTGGTTAGAATTTTTTTCCCTTGTTGTTTTTGATCTTATTTAGAAATATTCGATTTTGATTAGAATTCTAATTTATTTTGCAGCTTATAGGAAGAAAGAAGTAAACCTCAAGATTAAGATAGCTCTTAAAGGTGAAATGGATTGTTGATAAATTAAGAGTGGCCATTTTTGCGCTTGTGTTGTCTAAGAAAATTTCCAATTTACAGAAATAGCAAAAAGTTTTAAAAGCACACATTTTCATGTGAGTCTACTTGCAAGTTGGTTGGCATCCCATAAAAATTCTAGATAAAAAGAGGAAAGTAGAAGAAAGGATTCAAGGCTGTTTTCTGTCTTTGAATTTGAGGAATTTTGGAAGGGAAAAATGGAACCAGTAAACCAGAAGACTCTTGATAGAGTTGTTTCACAGAGAGCTCTGCAGATGGGTAGTTCATTTCCATGCCAAATTTGTATGGTGGGTTTTCTCTGTGGAGTTTGCCTCACCTCTTTGTTTCTGGCTGCTCTTACTTCACTGGGTAGTTTTGAGTTCAGTGGCATTTCGTTTTCTTCAATTTCAATGGGGATTTGGCCTTGGAATTCCAGTTCACAGATTATCAGTGAGTTAAACTTCTTCTTACTTGTTCTTCAATTTCAGTAGTTGGTGTTTCCTTTCTTAATCTGGCCTTAATCATAATTAAGAAAACTTTCATGGAAGAAATTAACTATGGAAATTCACAATGGATGCAGGAAAATTTCAATTATGTTAGATAGAAAAACAAAGAAGAAACCTTAGCGTGAAATTTTGATTAAAAGTGTTGAGTTTAGATAGGGGAAACAATTTTAGAATTCAATTTATTATTGTATGCCAAAACGATAATTAAAGTTGAGTGATTAGAAAAAGGTTGTGGGATTTGGTCAAAATTTTTGGCAGAATTCCATGGATGAAAAAGAATGATGAGAATGGTTGAAGGGTGGATTAGAAGCAACTAAAAGTTAGACTGACTTGTTATGCACATTTGTTGTTTGCTTCTCTAATTGACTTTGACTGGATTTGCTAGATCAAGGTCCATTATAATTGTAACTAGTTCTTAACTTTCTTCAAATTGAAGCTTATCCATACTTTTTGACTACTTGATTGTTAGCAATTTGAAAGTTTAGAATTGTTGTTTCATCTAAACCGTTGTAAATAGGCAAACTGTTAGGATATTCACATTTAAGTTATCTCATCTCAAATTAAAAAGAAATAAAAAATAAGGATGGTTATATACATGGTTTGTGCCCAGAGAGATTTATTAGGATATTCATGAGTTATTCCACATCTGACAGAAATAAAAAAAAAAAAAGACCCAAGACTTATGAGTTAAGCTTTTGAGTCACATTGGTGTCCATATCAAGCCCGTGTTTGTGTGATCTCTCACCGCCGGATGAAGCATTCCGGACCTTAACACAAACAAATAAAAACATTTCTTGGCCATTTGAATTGGGTTTATTTTGTAGAAATCCTCAATTGGAATTAACAACCATGAATCAGAAATTTATTTTCATTAAAAGATATCTTGATCACTAATACTTTTTATTGCTTTAACTTAATAGCTGATTGTATGTTCTTGTATTGAATTGTAGACACGGTTACAAAAACAGACTGCAAATTTAATCCAAAAGAAACTGAAAGATGGGTGGAACCGCAACAAAGTAAGAAAGAAACAGATGATGAGAGAGTTTCTTTGCTTTCCTCAGCTTGGGATGCTTTACTGACCAAATCAATAAATGGAGAAAAGGAGTTCTTCCGAAAATTTGGATTAAGCAGATCCAGTGTACCAAATGCACCTCATTTGGAAAATTGCAAATCGAGTGCACAAGTAAATAAGCGCCTTGATACCCGTGTGGAGAATGTGAGCTTTCCTCCTTGGACGAGTTGGAAGGGATTATTTGAATTGCATCCGACAACTATGGCTACTGAGCAACTTAGATATTATAGGCATCAAGCCATGTCTGAAGGTGCTTATCCTCCCTGGGTATGTTTCTGAGTTATAGAATTTGTTAATGATGATTTTAGCTAACCGGGCATTTCGAAACTAGTTTTTACTTGTTTTTAATCGTTTCCCTCTTTGCAATAGTAACTTCGCTAAAATCATTTAAACCACGTGAACTTTTGCAGATTACTGGATCAGATGAAGAAAATTATCCCTTAACCAGGAAAGTCCAACGCGACATATGGATCCATCAGCATCCATTAGATTGCAGGGGTTCTAATGTAAGATTTCTTGTAGCTGACTGGGAAAGAATACCCGGGTTTGGTATCGGAGCCCAGATTGCTGGAATGTGTGGGCTTCTTGCTATTGCAATCAATGAAAAAAGGGTCCTTGTTACCAATTACTATAATCGAGCTGACCATGATGGTTGTAAAGGTATAAAAATTGTGTAAAAGCAAAAACAATTACAGCTGTTTCATATAATTTGTTAGTAATTCTTAGTGTGGATACTGAGAAATACAAATGATGTATGATTTTGTAGGTTCATCCCGCTCTAGTTGGTCTTGCTACTTCTTTCCAGAAACATCCCAAGAATGCCGAGATCGTGCATTTGAGCTTATGGGAAGCAAAGAAGAATGGGAAAAGGGAATTATAACAGGGAAAGAAAATTATACTTCAAAGGAAATTTGGGCTGGGCGAACTCCTAGGCAAGTGATCGCATGCATTAACCATTTTTCTCTTAATTAATTTACACCTTGAGACCGTTATATCTCAACTCATCTATGTCAATGTTTAATACAGGGTATGGAGTGACCCTTGGGGTTATTTGCAGCCAACAACAGAAATAAATGGAAGTTTGATTTCGTTTCATCGCAAAATGGATCAAAGATGGTGGAGATCACAGGTAGAATTTCATCTAGAAAGAAGATATAGCTTCAATTTTAATGTTTTCTAAGCTATCTCAAAGTAATATATATAATAAGATGGCAACTATTAATTTCTCAAGATAAGAAGAAAAGAAATGCAATTCGGAAACTTATGACTACCATTTTGGCACATTATAGTTGTAAAATTAAGTTTTTTTCTTTTAAAAAGTTAAATTCCCTTCCCTTCAACAAGATTATGTGTAATGGCTAGATTAAATCCGGGTGCAATATGGTATTTAAAAGAAAAAAGGTAGTGATCGAGCTAATGAAAGAGAGTGAATGTCTTTGTAAGACTGTTGGAGAGTATAGGAATTGATGATTTCTTGTATCATAGTGCCTTCCCTATGTATTAAATGTATAATTGTGAAATTTTTCTGCACGAGCACACCCATTTTGCCATATTATCTTTCTATCTTTTCAGTTCCCAATCAGAGGACTAGAATTTGGTGAATCTATCATATTGTTATAAGAATGGAGCATCTTGTATTCATTTGGGTAATTCATGATTGGATCATAATGCTTATCTAAGTTATTGTCAGGCAGTACGCTACTTGATGAGATTTCCAACTGAGTACACATGTGGCTTGTTGAACATTGCTCGCCATACTGCATTCGGAAAGGAAGCGGCCTTGATGGTTCTCACCAGTCTTAACAGACATTGGCTGCCTACGGTTTGTCTAACTTTAGCCCGTGTGTTTGATTGCCTACAATGCAATGGAAAAGTACCTGTTGGTGACTGTATGAATCTTTATTCTCTCATACTCATAAAAGCTCTAATATGTGAATTGTTTGAGATTTCTACAGTCAGTGTTGGGATCCAGGTTTGCCCTTTACTACTAGTATAACATAAGCTATGGCTAAACCGAGCTGAATTCCTATTTTAGTTTGTATTTTTAGGGTTCTAGTAAATCTAGAAACTTCTTGGACTGAATTCTCCAAATCCCATCTACATTTTAGGCACAAGCATGTGCCTTTTGAAATGAATAACAGGCTATGAATTTGAAACTAATTCATACTTTATATTGTGGGAAAAATGATTCAGAAAAATACAATTTTCATGCCTCATAAGAAGTATGTTGTCACAGGAAATTACGAACAAGTCAATTTCAGATATTGAAGAATTTGTATGGTCAAATCACAAACCATGGATCCCGAGGCCATTGCTAAGCATGCATGTAAGGATGGGAGACAAGGCATGTTAAATGAAGGTGGTTGAGTTTGAAGGATATATGCAACTTGCTGACCGGATTAGGCAGCGCTTTCCACACCTTAATAGCATATGGCTCTCCACTGAAATGCAGGTCAGTTAACTCTTCGTTATTTGTGTGTGCGCGCTTTTTTCGTGTGCACATCCATCTTATAATTCAAACGGTTTAATTATATTTCAGGAAGTCATTGATCAATCGAAACAATACCCCCATTGAAACTTCTACTACACAAACGTGACGCGCCAAGTGGGGAACACGACAATGGCGACATATGAAGAAAGTCTTGGCAGGGAAACAAGCACAAACTATCCCCTTGTTAATTTCTTGATGGGAGCTGACGCTGATTTCTTCATCGGAGCATTAGGTTCCACTTGGTCCTTTCTTATAGATGGCATGAGAAACACCGGAGGAAAGGTTATGGCCGGGTCAACAAGGATCGGTTCTGGTAGAGATTTTATCTAGAACTAGAAGTTGGAGAGGTATGTAGGGGAGAATCGGGCCCGGAAGTTCTGTTTGTTTGTATAGCTTATCATTCGGCGCTACGATGGTGTGTTACTGTATACCTTCTGTACATGAAGATGTCTAATGAAATTATAGTATAAAAGCAATAAATGCAAGTGAAGTTCTTTGTTGTGCAGTGTCTGTTTTACTCTCTTCTATATTAAAACCACATGTAATTTTCTGTCTAAGTTGATAGGTCTATGTGTGCTCATTTGATTTAGCCTCTTGTGCACATTATCCAGATGAACTTCAGCAGAACTTCAATGGACTACCCTTTTGGCCTTTGGCATAGAGTTACTATAAGCAGTGTAGGGAGAAAAGTTAAAATTGGAAAACCAATAGTTTATTGACTTTCCAAACATAAAAAATTAAAAATTTGCAAATGAATTTTAAAAATTTGTTGAATTTATTAATTCAAATGGCTCTATTTGATTTACAGTTAGATTACATGCTTTCAAACATGATCTTACCTTAAAAATTAAAAATTAATAAGTACATCACTTTTTTTTTGGTGAAGCGATGTTTTATAAATACAAAATACAGTTTGATTCACAATATAACTAAAAAATTAATATAATAATTAATAATATATAATAGCAAAATAATTCTATTAAAGTAAATAATATATAATATATTAATGTGTTAATAATAATTAATAAAATACCAAATATATTATTAAAATCTAAATAAAAAAATACATCAATCAATAAATATAAAAATACAATTAAATATTAATATAATACTAAATATCATAAAAAGAAAAAATAAATATCAATAAAAATAATATAATTAACTAATTTAATAAAATATATTTAAATATGTTTAGTAATATCATAAAAAAATACTTATAATATCATAAAAAAACTAAAAATAAATGTAATAATTATAATAATAATGACAATAATAATTCATCTATAAATCCACAATCCTACTATATTAAGAAAAAGTGAGAATTACAACAACCAATAAATGGTACAAAGAACTAACATTAATAATAATCGAACTTGAAACCTTGTAATCTTAAAATCTCACATTTAAATTTTTACCAATAAACCGAGGCCTCATTTGCTTCAACAATCTTTGTACATCTGAAAATCTAAAATAAAAATAATTTTCGATTAAAAAATAAAAACAATATTAATTAAAACCCAATCAAAGAAGTTTCACATCTTTTTTTATATAGGTATGTTTTGTAATTAAAACTAAAGTATTTGATCTCTTACAAAACAGGCCTGGCAACGGTAGATTTAGCTTTAAGTTCTTTACTGCAACTTACCCAAAACCACATCTAGTTTCTCCCTGCAACCAAACCAAACCAGGTTAAACCTTGTTGCTATCCTCTCAAACAAGTCAAAATACTTCTACCACACTGTCCTCGAAAGAGAACAGAAGCTTTTATTATTTCATTTTTTTTCTTTAAGTGGGGGGTTGGGAGATGGAAAAGAAAAGTCTTTTGGTTACAACAGGAAAAAGAAGAATCCCAATCACAAAAAATGGAAATTTCACGATCACCGATTTTGATACAGAGATTAATGCCTAAGAAAAATTAGAATGTAAACAAGCTATTCAACGAAGTGAGGAGATTTTGTTCCTCCCCAATTTCACATAATACATAACAATACAACAACAGAAGAACACACTAAAGCTCTTCTTAATCAACTAGTAATTGCCTACCCATTATCCTGCAAATCCCACCACTGCACACTCCAAATAAAAGATTAAAGGTCAGCTACGCATAGTGAGGAGAATAAAGGTCAGATGGGCACAGGGAGGAGTTACCTCCTCTTTTCTCTTGGAAAGGCATTGTAAGTTGAAGAAGTAACTAGGAATCTCTGATTCCGTTATTCTTCCACATCCTCACTCAACTGTTGTCCCCCATCCCCAGCTTTGGCTGCCGCTTGTTTTCTATGTTTCTTGCTCTTGGCTTTCTTGGCTTTCACACGACGTTTCTTTTCGTTGGCATCAACCCAGGTATAGTCTGATGGTATGAGGAACGGGTCAACCTCATCCTTATACCGGCGACTATCGCTATCACTTGATTGGCCACCACGACTCCCTCTCATCCATGAAATCCATGATGTGGACCCCTCTGATTCCTTGGACTTCGCATCCTGGAAGTGTGCTGGGCTGGATAGTGGGGTTGAAAACTCCTCAACTGGCTGCAGCTCCTCAAATTTTGTGAAAGTTATAAGGACTCGAATAGTTGGGACGATAGGGATGGCAACCTGCAATAGGGAAAATGAGATGATTTTATTATGATTGTCAAAATTTATTGGTCAACTGAAAAAGAGCATACATAAAATCACATGCAACATTTTCATTCTAAGTAATAAAGAATATCTGTTTAATTCATCAGTTTTGAAAAAATTAAATACAAGGACTGGAGAATTATCTGCACAAATCAGTATGAAAATTCTTCCAGGAGCCCTTTTGCACCTTAAGCATGTCATTAGTTTCACATGAATGTACTAATCCACACTAATCAAGAAATGAAAGTGTTCCTCAGAAGTTCAGTTGTCCAAATTATTAATGACCATTCGCCAAGCCATAATACATAGAGGTCCAATTGTTCGACTACTCAGCCCCCAGCTATAATTGTATGTAACAAAATCACCAACTCTTCATCCTTCTAGGCACAGAAACCAACAAAATCATTCAGGTCTTTTAGTTGAGGATTCTTTATAGAAAGGCGTGATTTTGTATACCCCAAAAGAGTAAACTTCAGATCTAATAGATGACACCACGAGGAATAAATTTGTTTGCAAATTACCATGATAAAAATGAATTGAAAAGAGATATTATTTCATTAATATAGTTATAGCCAGTGAGAATTCAAATGTTCTATATAAATAATTAATTAAGGGGAGGTGTTATTGGCTCTCCTGTTTTTTTTATACGGGCACTCCTGTTTTTAATAATGCACCAAATTGATCACTAATTAAACTTACAAGAGGAGTGCTAATAACAAATTTTGGAGTGTCAATAACACCACCCTTAATTAAGATGTGTCATCAGTAAAACAGACTTTTATTAATGATAAGCATGACATCAATTCAAATGATACTTAGAAAAATCAATTCAACTGAAAAAACATCAATTCAAATAATATGCATAACGTCAATTCACATAGCAGGGTTATCAACTGGCCAAATTTGAAAGTTGAAAGGTTTCCTAGAGATATCACAGTTACAATAAAGCTCATCCTCACCAACAGACATCACTTTTCTGTAATTACAACACAATTTCCACAGATCAAAAGTTGGAGAGAGTGATTTCATATCATATCGGAGGCTTTCAAGGACGCTATTATTGCAGACTGCTAAACAACTAACTATTTAAAAGTTCCCATGTGACAAATTGAAAAAACAGTCTGTGTATGGTTTCTACAACTTAATCACCAATTACGAAAGAAAAATTAACCTTATTATCAAAAAGAAACCACAATCCATGCTATTAGATAACTTTACCAAAATAAACAGCTAGAATAGCTTTATCCAAATCAATTAAATGCCATCTAGAAGCATAAATCCAGTGAGAAAGTGACAAGGAGGCAAAATCTGTAAAAGATCAATGCAACATCCAGAGAGCTGATTTTCTACATAAACCACAGGCCAAGGTAGAGCTTCTATTCAGACCTGATCTATAATACAGTGCCAAGCCATAAGTCGGCCTAAAATCAGCCCAAAACTAGACTGGAACTCCACAACCACCACACATGTAAACCCAGGTAGGCCCAAACTTCACGGGAGTTATGATCTGCAACTCCATGCAAACCTCATCCCAATCAAAATTCGAATGTGTTATGAAAATGGATTTTGTCATTTCAATCACAGAATGATTACTAAATTAGGCGTAGTTCTTGAAGCCACTTATATATAACTGAATTGTGCCATGTGAAAATATCAGCACTTACAAACAATATCTAGTCTTGGCCCATAATGCATGTATTAATTGAACCCAAATCTCGAGTGGGTTTGAGATGGGATCTACATCATTCCACGCTAAAGTGTTAAGTGCATATCATCCATTGTCAACAAGGCTGAGCTTGGCCAGCTAATATAAAGCAGTTGGGACCCATAGAACACGAAATCTAAGCTTGGTTGGCCCAGGTCAGACCTTACACAATAAACGTTATACGCTGATTCCAGTAATACATTACCCTAATTATTGGTTTATGAAAATGGCTTTACCTCCATATCCTACTACTTTCAGGATTTATGTAGGCATTTAGAAACATCAAGTTCTTGTTAGTGGCTGGCAAGCAAGAGTAGGTGCCAAACCATACACATCACCCTTTAATTACCGGTTTACCACTAAAAGCAATTTTATACGTATAAGCTTTACAGATTAGGTAGAGCCCAAGTTAGCAAGCATCACCACTAACGCATTATGACTTATGATAGCTTCTGGACTGCTACTTATCAAAAGAGACAGCTTCTGGACTGCTGCATATATGAAAAGAAGGAGATTAGTTCACACGCTCCCACCATAAATTTTTATTTGATTCAGATCCAATAAACTGAGTCACCGAGTAACGTTGTCCATCCCCAAATTTTTTTAAGGGGAGTCCATTTCCAAATTGATTAAAGTGTAATATAAACATCGATAATCCTCAAGGTTGTCAATCATCTCTCCTAATAAGGCTTCTGGATGATAGTGAGCTAACACCTTCACTGTCTCACTGACAAATAATTGCAACACATTCTCCCTCGTTGGCAACTGGGAGATGCTTCCACGGCATGCTTCGACCTACTTGACGAAGCTTATTAACATTTCAGGCTTCAGCACAAAACGATGCTCAATTCAATATGGCATATCACCAATGATGTCATTAATGAACAGAATTCTGAAGAGTAGGGACCTGATTTGATTTTCAGACTGCTTGGAAAAATTCGACCAAGAATCTAAAAGTCTGATGTTCACAAGACAAAATTTCAAACAGAAAAAAAAACTTTGGTACTTTTTTCATTAACAATCCTTCCTCAACAGCACACCCCTTCCCCCCACCCTTTCTTTTCCCCGAAAGGGGGAAAAACAAAAACAGAAGACTAAGAAATTGCATAATAATAAAGCAAAATTAGTATATGAAAGAAAAGGTTAATCAAGTTGAGTATCACAAAATCGCAGACAGTAGTATAAGCACATGACAACAGAAAATTTGCAAAATGAACAATACTGAAGATAAAGACGCACGAGGGTATCTAAAGTTACCTTGACCGGAAATGTGCCAGGGGGTAGTTTAGTGGTCAAAAGCTCCCTGAGTCTCCTGACAGCCTTGACCTTGTTAGCTAAGATGTCAAGTAGAGGCAGGAGTTCATCTGTCTTTAAAGGGAAATCTGGTGTTAACCACAAGACAGGCCTCAAGCCCTTCTTATACTCACTTTCATGCTTAGGCTCACTAATAGCTCCTTTCTTCTTTTTCTTCTTGCTGCTTTTATCCTTCCCCTTCTTGGCATCCCCCATATCCTCCTTAGGAAAATCAGATGATGACTTTTGATTTTCTACTTGTCTCTGGCTGCCACCTTCTGGAGCCAACTTTGAAAACTTCTTCAAAATCTTTGAATCTTCAGGATCATCACTATTAGTTTTTGAGGCTTTCTTGTTCCAGCCAAACCAACTTTTTTTCTCCTTGACAGCACCATTGGATTCACAATTTTCAAAAGAACCTCCTGAACCATTTTCTTGACAGTCAAGTACTCCACGTTCCTCATCATCACAAGGAGCATCTGAATTTCCCATACGAAGGGCTGAATCCAGCTGCATCCTTTCCTCGGCTGTCAATACATCGTCATATTCATCATTGTCACCACCATTAGCCATCCTTTCTTCATCGTCCACAGAAAAAAGCTCCTCATCAGTCATAGCACCAGGAACCCGTCTCGATTTCACACTCACCATCACATGAAGCATATCATAAACTTTGGCCTTCCAATTTCCAACCATCTCAGTCCTCTCCTGCCTCCTCCAATTCAAATGTGGTACTAGCTCAGCCTGAGTGACATCAATTCCTGGCCTATACATATTAGTCTGAGACATCAAAGCCACTTCTTGGGCCACTTCGGCTTCAGTTGGTTGAGTACCAGCCCCTTCCAAAGCATTTGTAACCTCTTTTTCCTTATGGGCAAGAACAACCAAGGAACCAGGAGTCAGAGATATATTTCCATCCTCAGAAGAGTAACCTTCTCCCAGAAAAAGAAATGTTTGGTCTGAGCGTTGGATGCGAAACCCATCAAACCCGGCAAGAGTCATGTCTGCACGGAGATTGGAACCTCGCTTCCAAATACGGTAAGTATCTGAAGGGGCAATACGACCAATAAATGGAATTACTGAGCTTTCAAAATGAAAAGTTATCTCCATGTAAAAATCACGAATACGAGCTGCTGAGGCAATGATACGGGGAAGCCTACGACACCATTTTGCCCAAGCAAGAGGTTGATAGTGCCGTGCAATGATCATAGCTATTGCCTCCTCTCTAGTGCAAACTGCTTCTTGTAGTGCACTCCAACCATTCTCATTCTGAAGACTCCAATCTGCCCCAGCAGCCATCAAAATCTCAGCTGAAATTGGGTCCCGCAACCGGACTGCAAGGTGCAAAGGGGTTTCGCGTCCATGAACATCACGGCGATCAAGGATAGCTGCTACAGCATCAGCCTGGAGCTCAGCCTCAAGAGACTCAGCTTCAGTATTCACCTCACCAGCCTTGGCTAGCCATGGCAGGGTTGCGATAATGCGCCTCAGGGCAGCATAATCATGGCGTGCAACTGCCAAATGGGTAGGACTGTGCGTATATTTTGAAAAATCTTCCATTGCTACTATACTCTTTCTATTTCTACTTCTAGCCTGTAGTCTCTTCCATTCTTGGTAAAAACTCAAGCTAAAAACATAAAGTCTAAAAAAACTTAATCATAGTTTTGTCTTCAACAACTAATTCAAAAAATCCAAACAATTTCTACAGTTTCGATACATTAGACTTTTCAATATCAACTTCAATTGCGCAACTCTTTCAGAAAATTCAAAGCGAACTGTCTAAAAAGAGAGCTATATAATCACCAAAAAATCAAATTGAACTAGTCTAGAGGTTTATAGTGCCTTATTTTCTTCACCATTTCCTCCCCTTTTTTGGTTTACCAAACACGTAACCACGCTTCAACTACCTGATCTTGAGCTCCACTAAGAGCGTAGTTAAGCTCCCATAGCTCAAATCTGAAAGGAAAACATAAAATTTAAGGGAAAAAATGAGTGCAATCAATGTAATCGAAAATAGAAAGAAGATGTCATCATCTATACTAAGATTCTCGCATCAAATTAAAAAATAAAAGAAAGTGTCACAAAACAAGGAAATAGTAATTTACAAGGTTTTACTTCCACTATTTTTTGTACAACAAAACTAAATTTAAATGTCTCACTAAACACAACTGACCGTTTCTAAACTAACTAAAGTTTCGCATTCTCCAAAAAGACCAAAAGATAAGAAAACAAAGATTAGGATCCAGTACCCTCTTTTTTTCCTTATCCTCCATTTTCTTAGCAACCAAACAGAAAAATTCAAAACTTTTGTGAAAGAAAATACCTGAGTGAGCACCAACTGAGGATCCGAAACTCGATCCGATCGGCTTGGTTTTCTCCAGATTCTCTCTCAATCTCGTCAGATTTCGCTTCAAAATTGAGCTATACAGAGAGAGAAAGAGAACAAGGACAATCGAAGTGTCGATACTGATTCCAGGACGGGATCTAACGGTCAGGATCTACTCGTCGCGTACTCCACCATCAATGATGACGTGACCCGACCTGGCTCGACTCGGTCCCCGATTCGCTCACCAACTCAGATCTCTTTAGTCTCTCCCTGGTTTCTCTTTCTTTACTTATACTCCCTCTCTCCAAATTTCAGGTTTCGTCTATTCACTTTTGCTTTTGTATTTGCCTTTGAGTTTTGCTCGAATTACTTATATGCCATTAACTAATGGTACATTAACTTAATTTTCCCTAGTCTTCTTCTCACTGCTCACCTATCTGTTCTTACTAATCTGTTCCTCTGAATTTCCAGGTAGGGTCTCTTCTCGCTTTAGACTTGCTACTGATAATTTGGAAAGAAAATATGTAAAAGCCCTTGGTTTCCTTATTAAATTACTAGGCTTGCCATTCGACAGTTAAATAATTAATTATCATATGCTCGTGATCGAACGGTTCCTGGTGCCGACCTACTTATAAAAGGAAGTGTAATGAAATTTAGATTCTAAAAGAAAAAAAAAAAAGCAAAAGAAATTGAGACCTCCCCTTACCCAAACCCTTTTTCTTTATGTTTTTTAGATTTTTTTTTTTTTTGGGATTTTGCCAACATAAACAGAAAAACAATGTTATTCAAGAATATTGATTTTGTAATTTAACAGAAAATGAAAAGAATTTTACAAAATGCATATTTGAACATAAGGGTGGATTCGAGCCTAAGTTGAAAGGTGCTCGAGCTCGGCTCGTGTGAAAAAAAACTTATTTGAATTGAGCTTCGAGTCGAGCATGAACTCGAGCTCAACTCATTGAGTGAAGTTTAGACTCGAGCTCAGCTCTTGAGTAGCTCGACTCACTAACTCGAGCTCGAATCGAGTTTTTCGAGAAAAAAATAAATATATTTTTTATAATATATATAAAAAATAAATAAGTATATAATATTTATTTAATTTTTAATTAAAATGAGCTGATTCGTGAACCTAATGAATCGAATTGGACATTGTTCGAACTCGGTTCGATAAGCTAACCGAGCTAAAATCACAACTTAAGCTCGAACTCGAATTCAATTTAATTGAATTTCGAGTCGAGTTTTTTAAACCGAATCGAGTCTCTCGAACGAACCGAGCTGTTCGACTCAATTTCACACCTACTTGTACATAATATTTATCATTTTTATATCTGTTAAAACCGTAGTAATTTTCTACCATTAATAGAGTGGGGTCAAACTAAAGTTGTAAGACTCATACATCTTAAAAACTATTTAATTATTTAAAAGGAAAATAAAAGTTATTGGAAGTTTAGTGATCCATTTGAAAATCGAAATGGAGTTAAGTTTACAGTGATAATGAATATCACTTCATTAAATGAAAAATATTCAAATTCAAATTTGTTAATATGTCATTTAATCTCACCATAAACTTAACTTTCATTTTAATTCTTATATGAAAATGATCATTATCTCTCAACTAGATTCATCCTTATTGTCACAAAAATCTAATTTAAATTAGCAATTTTACCCACACTTTTTCTTTCTATTTTTTCATTTATCTTTTTTGTTAGTCTATCTAGATATTTTCTTTCTAAAATAAATTGAAACTTAATGAAATCCAAAATTAGCTCAGATCCTCGTTCCCATAAGTTCTACTTATTTATAATTTTACATTTTTCATAGATGCAAGATTAATGTTGTTTACAATAGTAAAAATTCAAAGAATTGGTGCCGTAAAAAAATCAGATTTGTTGTTGAAGATCAGGGTTTAGGCTTAGTTGAAGAATTGTTTGGATTATACCCAAAATATAATTAAATGGCATAAAAAGTCTGATTGAAGGTTTTGATCGAGTGGAGACAAACCCAACCTAAGAAATTGGACAACTTGATCAGTGTTGAGATTTTTTTTATGGTCTCGAAGTTACTTTGGTAGTCTCTTATCCTACTCATGAAGCATGAATAGTTTATCAAATATAAAGTATAACAAACCAAATGTTAGTATAATTTGTAAAATATGGTTTTACAGGGATCCAATGGTTAACATTTGGTGTATTTGGGTTTGGTTTGCGAGATTGAGGAGAGTTTTCACACAGCTTTGTATAAAAAAAATATTTTTTTATTATGGAGAGAGTTTCACACAATTTTGTCTAGAAAATTGTGTAATATGATGTAGTAAGTTTTAATAGTTTTTTCCTATTCAAAAGTTGCAAAAGAAGTGAAATAATGATTAACTTGTGGACATAGGCAAAGAATTGTGTCGAACTCTTTTCAATTTTTCCTATTGTGATTGCATGGTTGTTATTGAGGGTGTCAAATTCCCAACAAGTAGTATCAGAGCTGACGTGAAAGATCATGCGATTGACTTCGGGATGCTCACAGTGATATAAGTCAAACAACAAACATTTGGTTGTGGAGAACTCATTTGGCGTGAATAAAGTGATTGACTTCGAGGAGAACTCATTTGGCGTGAATAAAGTGACTTGTGTGGCGAGTGGGTGAATGCTTGTATGGTAAAGTTTATGTGTTCATGGGAGATTTGAGTTTTCACAGTGATTGACTTCGAGGAGAACTCATTTGGCGTGAATAAAGTGACTTGTGTGGCGAGTGCGTGAATGCTTGTATGGTAAAGTTTATGTGTTCGCAAGTTAGAGTCTATAAAGCTTATTGTTGAAAGTCGGTGTGTGGTTCTCTGACCCTGATAGGAGAATATGTGACTTTCCAAGTATGCCTATTGAACTATAGCATGAGTTTGGATTGGTATAGGTATGATGAAAAGGTGGAACAATGGAGACTCACATATAAAGGGAATATTGTTGGGAATATTTACATGTGAGTGAGGAGATGTGGAAGATCAATCCCACGTGGAAAAGAAATTATATTAGTAGATGACTTATATGATGGTGGAACCAAAACCCATTGGCTTAAGTTTTTTTGTTCATATAGTCTCCAACATCGTATATTTGGGTTTTTACTTGACGGACTCTTCAAACCCAAATTTCTTCTCGATTATTATACACAAAATCACATCAAAAATTAACTAGAGATTCTCATCCATTTCCCAAACAGCCAAAGCAACTTCTTTACCAAATCGATTTGATTGATTCCAATCGTATATGATCTCATGTAAAATGTGACATGCAACTTTTTTGCTGAGACCATGAGCCTCTTTATTTGGGAATTGAAATGTAATCAAGTTTATAGTGAAATCGAATATAACATCATCAAATGAAGAATATTTAAATTAATATTTATCATAATGACATTCAATATCATCATGAACCTAACATTCATTTAAATTTTCAAATGGATAGCATCATAGTCCTTGTTCTTGTTGCTGTCACTTTGTCAAGTATAGACAAAAAAAAATAATACAAATCCATATCATTAGACACAAACGAACACAAGATTCATAGGAATCTTATCAATGTTCGAAACAAAACTACCCATGACTTAAAGCTTTATCCTAAACACCAACTTAGAGCAATCAACAAGAAATTTGTGCATCAAGTCCTTCACAAGCTCAACAAATTTGCACCACTGTCAAAGATTCTAAAAAAATTATGAACAACTAAATTGACAACACCATGAACTCCATTTCTTTTGGAGATCAATGGCCCAGATCATCCACATCATCATTATCAGATCTAGATGTGAGCAAGAGAGAACGAGAAGTGAGGCAAAGAGAGAGGGAGAGAGAGGGGAAAGAGACGTGAGAGGGAGACTAATGAGATGTGAAAAACAATGGTTGGGCTGACAATAACGATAGTCTCACGCATATAACACATGTTTAATTTGAATTATTTATATATTTCAAAAAAAATTGAATTACTTATATTGTGCATATAAATTTACTACTTATCATATACATAAATTAAACATGTTAAATGCACGAATGATGATCATATTCGAACAATCACGACTTGTAATAATATTTATAAAGGAAAAAATAAATTTATCTTTAAGATTTCACAATTAAATCAATTTGATCTTAAATTTTGAATGTGTCAATTTGTTTTTGAGTTTTATTTTTCTGGTCAATTGAGCCTTTCACCCAATTTGACCGTTAAGAAACACGTGAAAGATATGTCAAATCATTGTTTTTAGGTCAATTTGCCTCTTAATTTCATTTTTCAGGTCATTTTGTTATTGTTTGGGAGGTCTGACATGTTTTTCACGTGCTTTTTGACGGTCAAATTGGACAAAATACCTAATTAACATGAAAAATAAAATTCAAGAAAAATATCAAATTGACCTAATCATGAAAACTCGAATGTAAATTTTTTTCCCTCATTACCTAATTGAAAACCAATGAGAAACTATGTGCATCTACTTGAACATAATTATTTATTCATATTACAAAATGAATAATCTTTGAAATAACCAAAGTTCTAAAGTAGATTTTTTTAATTTCAATTTGTTTGCTCCCTACTGAAATTTTTGTAATTAAAAATTTATATTCTTTTTTTCCAATAATTGAGTGTCATAATTTGATTAGGACACAAAATTTTAAAAGAAAATATGTTGAATTTAAAAATTTTAACTTATTGTTCAGAATCCTTTCTAATAAAATATTTAAAATCTAGAATTTTGAATAATGAAAATTTAGTAAAGATAATATTAAAAAGGTGAAAATCTTGTTCTTTCAAGCTTTTTTTATTAAGATTCATTTTGAGACAAAGTAAGAATTAAAAGAAAAAACTTGCATAAATTATTTTTTATTGCAAGGTTGTTTTTTTCAACAGTAAAAAATGTATCACGAGCTAGTTTGCACCCATCATATTAAGTTGATTTTTTGGATGAGTAAAAAACAGCATCTATGCCAAACTAAAAAAAAATTTGTGACCTGACATATAAGCAACTACTCTATAGCTCACCGTGTGAAAAACAAAATTTTTATATTGGGTGAAAACTTGATTGTTAATTTTTTGAAACTTCACTAATAATATTAATTGAGTATGTAAACATTATTAATAAAATTTTAAAAAATTATTAATCAAATTTTCACTCAACGTAAAAATCTTATTTTGCAGCCAAAAATCTCTCATATATGGAACTAAAGATTTTTTTTCCCTCCAAGCAATGTCGGTTGATTGTGCTCCACAATACAGTATGTGTTTTATTACAAAATGCATATGCAAGGCAAATGTCATTTTTTAAAGCACTATACACTTCACCTCCAGTCATAACAAAAGACCGTAACTTGCATAGTTTTTTAATATACTGAATGATAAATAAATCACTTCATGATAATCGATATCATTATATTATAAAAAAAAATTAAATACATGATAATTGTGTTACATTTCATACTAACACGATAACAATCCGTAATAATCGATACTATTTGGCACAAGTTATCGGGACCATTAGATATACTTTTTTTTTTGTGAAATAGGAGATAAAAAAACAAACAAAGAAACCCCGCTAACTAACCTTTAAGTAGTTTATTTTATCTTTTAATTTCCAATCATCTTAATTTGAAAGATTGTGATTTGTACATTCGTGTGAAAAAAAATATCAATCTCATTTTGATCTTTTTTTTTACTTTTTTTTCTCATCAAACAATTGAAAAGTGTTCTCTATTTTTTTTTTCTTTCCCCTCCCAACCTATTTCATCTAGTTTTTCCGAATTTTTTCTCAATCAATCATATCTCTTGGCAAAAGGATAGTGATAGGTTGATATATTAATGTTAGCTATCCTCTTGCTGCATGTTCAAGCATGCAAAAAAAAAAAAAAAACCCCTTCCTTTTTTTCTTCCTATTTATTCTGTTTAACATGTTAGTATATTAGTACTACTCCTATATATGTTGGTGACTAAAAGGGATTAGAGTGAAAATTTTTGTGTTCACTGAAGTATTCATGCTTCCTCCACATCAATAAATTATAGGTATTCATTTAAATACTACAGTTGCATGCTTACTCAACCTAATGGTACATCATCCTGTTAAAATTTGAAAATTTTTTGTTTGCGTGTGAAAATTTGATTAATAATTTTAAAGAACTTCATTAATAATTTTTATATATACTAAATTAATATTATCAGTAAAGTTTTTAAAAATTATCAATCAAGTCTCTATCTCGATGCAAAATAAAATTTTGAAAAGGATCAAATCTTCAAAATCCTTCTATATACCATACTTAAAGACAATACCAATTTAAGTTTGATTTTTTTAAAAAAAAAGGTGAAAAGAGCCCAAATCGACATGTCTGTTAATTTTCTAATAAAATCCCCATATATACATGTGACCTATCCATAGCCTACATTGATAAGAACAAAATAAGCTGCCTCTAGTTCTCCTTTTACCCAAAATTTTCCCAGCAAAAAGCCATATGCATCCCTTTCTTATGTTTTGTATTTTATTAGGGTTTTATGGACCACCCTTGAGGTCCATATGATTTCATTGCTAGTGTCTAGTGAGCTTATGCTAGCAAATTGTCCCTACACCCCACTGCCCCCACGTGCCCATGATTATTAGAACCGGATCAGATCGATCGATTCGATAGGTTTAATTGTGAATCAAATGTCAAATCGATTCGATTCTTATAAAAATAAAAATAAAAGGCTTGATCACTTTAAACTGTTCAAGATGTATCAATTTCTTCTGATTTGTGCTAACCAATGTAATTGTTTTTTGCATTTACTTTAAATTCAGTTAAACTATGGTTTTAGTAGCAAAAAAATTACGGATTGACTTGAATCTTGGGTAGCTGGATGAAAGTATCATCAATACATAACCACTAAATCAATTATATTCTTATGAAATTGACGTCCACGTTTAATATTTAACCATTAACTTATACAATGTATATTAAATACATAAAATGCTTTGGAGGCACTACCAGATTTATTATAGATTTTAAAATTTTACAAGTATTTGACATAATATATAAAATATTATTATAATTATTTTTAATGAACCAACGATTTGATCATTGATTCATTAGTTGAACCAGCACTGACTTAATGACTCGATACCTTAATATTCGGTCCGTTTCCTATAACTTTGGCTCTCCCTTTTTTCTTCAATTTTTTGGGGTAGGGGGATGTTTTGTGTTTAATGCTTCTCATCCACTACAACGTACATGCATCCATTGTGGGGGTGTTTCTTTTGCTTAACACACATGCTTTGCCTCTAAAACTGTCTATGGTCCCCTCAACTCCATGTGGTCATGGCTGACAAAAGTCTCAACCTTTTTGTTCTTGCTTTCTCAGAGTTAAAGCCCCCCACTTAGCCTTAATTTGAAGCAATTAAATTTTTTGGCACTTCTCTCTATCCCTCAAATATCTCTTTAAAAACATGGTTGTTGATTCAAAAGCGGTTGAGATCTCTCATAATTTGTTTTTCAACGTCACCTTCAAATTTTGTGGCCAATAAAACAGTGTGCATAGGCAACTGTCACCATTGATCATGAATGTGAGGTGAGGGTGATATATACGACGATGGGTACAGACCTTGTACGTGAGGCGACAGAGCTATAATTGATGACAAACAAACTGACATTTCGTTTTATTTTGGAAAATATTAAATTTAAGGTATATTTGTTATTTTGTGTGATATTAAGGGTAGATTTTGATGATATATAGCACAGAAAATGATTTGAAAAAAATGGGTGAAGGAAAAATCTAGTAATTCTTTTTTTCACTTTTTGGTTATTTGTGAAGATCATTTTTTGCAATGGCAATTAAAAAGGACGGATCTAAGCTGGGCACATGACCACTGAAATCTCAAATATTTTAAAGAATTTTTAAAATATATGTCCACATTTAATATTTATCTGTTAACTTATACAATATATATGCACAAATATATATACTATAAATAAAGTCAGAAGTCTCATTTGGTGTCCAACTCTCAAAATTTTTAATAAACTCTTGCTTAAATATATAATTCACATATTTAAATAAGGTTATATATATAATTCTATTGACTCAAACTTTTTACATCACTGTTTATCTCATAATATCCCTCTCAAATTTAATTTATCCACTCTTCTTATTTTCAACCCAAGTTGATTTTCTCTATTCGTCTTTATTTTCCTCAAATTTTCACTTTTTCTTATTTCTTTTTGGTGATTTAGTTTTCTAATGAAGAATATGTGATCATTATGTTTGACATATTTATAAGTAAGAAGACACTTGTTAACATATTATATAACATTTCTTTTTTGGGAAATATTATAAATTTAAAGAATCTATTTGTTATTTTGTGTGACATTGGGGTAGATTTTGATGATCACATAGCACAGAAAATGATTGTAAAAAGAAATTAGTGAAGGAAAAAATTTAGAATTTTTTTTTCACTTTTTGGTTATTTGAGATGATCATTTTCGCAATGGCAACGATAATTTGATTCTGTAAGCAATCAAAAGTCCATAATCATGCATTAAACTTCATTGAACATGAAAAATGATAAGATAATTAATGTAGCCACCACTCATTAGAAATATTGTTTCTGTTAGGATTTTGACTCAAATTCTCACATGAAAGAACTCAAATTAGTTTAAGAAAAGTTTAATTTCTTATTTTGTAACTATTAGATTATTGCTTGTTCTAATGGTAGTAGTAGTAGTAGTAGTTTACTATATTGTTATTGTTCTTTTCCTAGTAGTATTAACAAAATATCCTCTATATAAAGGGGGTCCTAAAAAAGTAGAGAACACACTCATAATTTCAATATAAATTGTAAATCAAAGGGATTTACAACTAGAGCTAGGTGGAGAGTTTTCGGTGTATTGGAGATTTTGAGTTAACAGTTTGTAAGGGTAATAACTTTGTTTTTCCTGAAGTTGTAATTAAGGAATATAAAGTTGTAAGTTTGTTGGTGGCATAGGCAAACAAAGAGGTTATCGAACCACATTAAATTGTTGTGTTATTGATATGTGTTTATTTTATCTAAAATTTGAGTAGATGGATTTTAGAGGTAAAATCCCAACAAGTGGTATAAAAGTTAGGTTTTGTTCGTTGCTGAAAGCACACTATAGGATCTGTTTGAAAAAGATGTATGTGTCGCTACTATTTGTTGTGTTTGCGCTACCATGTCGACATGTATAACTAAATATGAGATTCTTTTTATTTAATGAAAAAAAAAAGCAAGTTTACTTTGTGGCTGAGCACAGTTCAAGATCTTTTGGTGCAACAAGATCTTAATTAAACTTTAGAGGAAGAAAAGCTAGTAGGGGAGACTGATAAAAAGCGACAATCAATTCATAGGAAAGTCGTTAGCACAATTAGGTTGTTTCTTGCTCCCAAGATCAAGTATAATATGTTGAAGGAAACTAGACCTAAGGGTTTGTAAGATAAGCTCGAGAGCATCTATGTGTCGAAGTCTTTGAACAACAGATTGTGTCTCAAGATGGACCTGTACTCTCTAAAGATGGAAGAAAGTACACGTATTCATGATCACTTGAATAAATTTAACAAGCTAGTGTCTTAATTATTGAATGCAAAAGAAACATTGAAGGATGATGAAAAGGCATTGCTCTTGTCCAAAATCTTACAAACCATTGGTGCAAACAGTATTCATGGGCAAATCGACATTGAGCCTAGATGATGTGACAGCACTCTTGCATGAGAATGAGATGTTGATGGGAAACAAGAGCTTGTCTAGTGGTAGTCAAGCACTTTCTGTGGAGAGTTCTAATCGAGGAAGTAGTCAATGGAGAGCGAACAAGCCTCAAGGTGGATATCTAAATCTAGGCATGGAGATGACAATGACAAAGAGTGCTTATATTGTAGAGAGATATGAGACATACAATATTATTGTAAGGCCATGAATGATGATTTAAAAGAGTTGAGAATGATAAGTGGAAAAAATAATAATAATAGGAAGAGTAATAAAAGTGCTAATATTACCGAGGGAAGTGATGAAGAAGTGGTGCTAGCTATTGGGCACATTGAAGAAAAAGTTAATGAAAATGACATGGTGCTACTTGATTCAACGTCCTCCATTCATATATTTAACAAGAAATACTTTGATTGTATGAAGGAACCTACCCATGTCACAGTTGGAATCGCGTGTGGAAAACACAAAGTAATTGATGGTGAAGGAAGCTTAAGGTTGAAGCTCCATGATGGAAGCATGAAAACACTTGAGAAAGTAAAGTTTGTTTCCTCTCTCATTACAAATATCATCTATTTACGGGAGTTTGATAAGATGGGATACACATGGACTGCGGGCAATGGAGAGATGCAAGATCTTAATGGATCAAATGTAGTCTTGAAGCCTACTATGAACAAGAAGGACTTGTATATGTTGGATGTGAAGGTTTTGCTTAGAAAATTAGGTGGATGAGATATAGAAGGATCAAAAGAAATTATTGCACCAACCAAGAAGAGAATTAGATTTGTTGATGAGGTGGAGAATTTGAGCCAAGGTAGAGATTGTTAGGATTTTGGCTCAAATCTTCACATGAAAGAATTCGAATTGGTTTAGAAAAAAATTAATTTCCTATTTTGTAGGTGCTTGTTCTAGTAGGAGTAATAGTAGTTTCCTATTAGATTATTGCTTGTTCTAGTAGTAGTAGTTTACTATGTTATTGTTCTTTCTCTAATAGTATTAGAAAAATATTTTTTTACATAAAGGGGAAACTAGAGAATATAGATAACAACTCATAATTCCAATATAAATTTTAAATTAAAGGAATTTACAACTAGAGTTAGGTTGAGAGCTTTGAGTGTATTTGAGATTTTGGGTTGTGAGGTTGTCAGAGAAATAACTTTGTTTTTCCTAAAGTTGTGATTAAGGATTAATAAAATTGTAAGTTTGTTGGTAACGTAGGTAAAGAGTTTGTCGAACCATATTAAATTGTTGTGTTCTTGACATTTGTTTGTTTTGCCTAAAGTTTAAGCAAGTAGATTTTAGAGATAATATCCCAACAGTTTCTTTAGCTTATGTTCCGAAAACTGAACGAGAAAGAAAGAAAAAGAAATGATAGAAAATTAAAGGGTATGGATTTTTAAAATAAAAATAAAAGAGAAAGAAAGAATATAACATACTTTTATTATTTATTTGTCTTTCACTAATATAATAAATGACATTAAAAGTTAGAAGTATAATGATGAGCACAATAAAAAATTATAAAAAAAGTAAGCATCTCTTTCAAAATCCTCTCTATTTGGGGAATTAAAGAATGAGGATTAAAAAGAAAATGATTTAAATAAAAGGGTATCAAGTTATTTACCATTTTATTTTCTCTCACTAAAATAAATTTCCAGGAAGTACAGGTACCCCTCTTTTCTTTTCTGTCCATTTCTCTCATCAAACACACTATTAATTGTAATTTTTAGCCTACGACATATAACAGTCAAATTGAATTTCTATGTATTAATATGTGTTGTGTATATATATCAACCCATCTATCTTCATAAGGACAAGTTTGGTTTAAAACACTAGTTCGAACAAGAGAAGTGAACCATGCTAATGTTCCTTCTATGTTCCAAATCTCAGGGTTAGGTGTTGATGACCACATTATATTATCCATGTGGCTAAGAGCCCTCATAGTCTAGGCACAAAGATGCAATTATCAAGGACGTGCTCTACCACTAAGCTAATAGCTCGTTGTGCGGATCTCTTGTTGGGGCCTTAATACTATATCAAAAGCAAGAGAATTAACACCATCCCATACATCCTCTCCGACCTAAGATAATAAGTTGGCTTGGTCTCACTTCACCTTTGAGAAGCAAGAAAGGCTTCCATCTCCAAGTTTAATTAAGATATAGCTCACTTCTTTTTGTAATTCTTTTTGGATGTGAAACAGTGTCAAACCAACATACCTAACAAGTATTAACTCTCTATAAAAAATATTGTGATTGAGTCACACCTTCCTGTATGGCTATGGAGTAGTGGCTATTGAGGGATAGATTAAGCGCAAGCTTTGACGATCTAAAAGTCAGGTCCAAAAGTGATTCAAGCATATAGATTGTTAATGTATTATAGTTAATGTATTATATCCCACATTGGTTGTGTATAGTTTTGCCTCTCCTATTGGCTTGAATAAATATGATAGCTCCCTTGTAAGTAAATTACACCATTCAATACAATTCTTCTCTTTGTATTATCTCACTTCCTCTCTTAAATTCTACATGGTATCAGAGCCATAATGGTTCTCGGTATTTTAAGAGTTGAGTATGCTCTGTGATTGCCACTATTAGTGGATCCTTCACATCAGAAAAACTTATAGTATATCCTTTTCATACCTGTCGGGTCATCACTATAGTCGGAGTCTCATTCTCCATCGACATCATCTCCGCTACCGCTTTTGTTTCATAAACATTGCTGCCACGTCAGCCCTAAAAGCCACATCAGCGCCACCTCACTGCCACCTCAGTGCCACGTCACCCGTTGACATCATCTCCGTTGCCGCTCCTGTTTCAGACACGCTGCTGCCACGTCAGCACCACATCAACGACACGTCAGTGCCACGTTACTTGTTGATCGCCACATCATCAATTGACAGTGCTACATCACCGGTTGACATCATCTCCACTGCCACTCCTGTTTCAGACACGCTGCTGCCACGGTAGCACCACATCAACAACACGTCAGCGCCACGTTACTCGTTGACCGCCACATCATCAGTTGACTGCCACATTATCAATTGACCGCTACATCACTGGTTTCTTGGAGGTTCACCTTCCTCTTTGCTCCTATGGCTGAATCGGACTTACCCCACCGACAAAGCACACACCAGAAGCCCTTATATTGCAAGTATTGTCATTCACAAGGGCATGAATTGCTCAAATGTCCTTCTCGCCTATGTAAAGTCTGCAGAGAACCGGGTCACTATCTTGCAGACTGCCCTAAACTTCCATCTGGAAATCAGTCAGATGGGAACCAATATCACTCTCGAGGCTCATACAATCGGTCATATTCCAAGCCAAAGAATACTGCTGCTGTAACCACTGATGCTACACCAACTTCATCCAACTCTCCACCTGATTGGAGTGGTTTCTGCACCGTTCTTACCGAGGCTCTAAATAAAATTGGTAACAATATAGCCATGTCAACTATACCAGGTACATCTCGATGGTATTTCGATTCTGCTTGTTGCAATCACATGACTTCTGATGCCTCTATTTTTTCCTCTAAAACCCGTGATGAGCATGCGCCTACTATTCACACTGCCAATGGATCAAATATGCTGGTCAGCCATACTGGACATGTTGATAGTTCTCATTTATCTCTCCCTAACACATATTTAGTTCCTAATCTTACGCTTAACCTTATATCTGTTGGACAACTATGTGATCTTGGACTTGATGTGCATTTTTCTTCTACTGGTTGTCGTGTGCAGGATCCTCAGAAAGGAAAACTCCTTGGAACTGGCTGTAAAGTTGGATGCCTCTTTGAGCTCACTCATCTCCAAGTCCCATCCTCACCATCACCAAATCAATCAGTCGCATCCATCCCAGCACTCTCACCTGTGGAATTGTGGCACTCTCGGTTAGGTCACACTTCATCTAGCCCTCTACGTTCTCTTATTTCTAGTGGTTAGTTAGGTTCACTTCAGCATGAGTCTTTTCATTGTATTCATTGTCAACTTGCAAAACAATCAGCTTTACCTTTTAATGAGAGTCAGTCCGTTTCCCTTGCACCTTTTGATTTAGTACATTCTGACGTTTGGGGGCCTTCTCCTCATGCATCAATGGGTGGTGCTCGTTATTTTGTTATATTTTTGGATGACTATTCTCGTTATACTTGATTGTTTCTTATGAAAAACTGATCTGAACTCTTTCAAATATATTATGATTTTTCTTCTATGGTTCAAACTCAATTCTCTTGGAATATCAAAATTTTTCGTTCAGATAATGCAATGGAATATAAAGACCGTGCTTTTCTAAACCTACTTCATAAAAATGGCACGCTTCCCCACCGCTCGTGCCCTGGAATCTCCCAACAAAATGGACGAGCTGAACGCAAACATCGACATATTCTTGACACCGTTCGTGCTCTACTCATTTCGTCATCATTTCCTGAACGTTTCTGGGGTGATGCTGCATTCACCGCAGTATACACAATCAATCGTGTCCCTTCCACTACAATCCAAAATCAATCTCCATTCGAGCGCCTTTTCGGTAAACCTCCTGATTACTCTAACCTCAGAGTCTTTGGTTGCGCTTGTTTTGTTCTTCTCAAACCACATGAACACAACAAATTACAACTAAGGGCTCATCTGTGTTGTTTCATTGGATATGGTATTGAACATAAGGGGTATCGATGCTGGGATCCTATTTCTAAAACTCTTCGTATCTCTCGTCATGTCATTTTTTGGGAACATCAAATGTTCTCTTCCTTACGGTCATTTGGCATATCAACCATCACTAACTCCAGATTCTTTACTGATCCATCTATTAAGTTATTTCCTGAGAATCCAGTTTCAGGTACTGTTGAGTCCACCTCCGAATCACCAGCTGATATCACCCCTTCCGTTCCAGAACCACCAATTGATCCTACCTCTCCAGACCCAGACCCAATTCCAGCTCCAGAACCATCAGCTGACCTCACCTCTCTGACTCAATCGGTCGTGCCCGAGGATATTTCTATGTCTGATGAGTCTGCACCGACTCCCTCTGAGAGCCATCCTCCAGATCACCCCCGCAGATCTACCAGGGTAACTCACCCCCCTTCTCATCTTGCTGATTACCATTGTGATTATCATTGTTTTTCCACTATACTTCATCTGCGTGAGCCTCAATCCTATAAGGAGGCTAGTACTAATCCTCTTTGGCAGAAAGCAATGGATGAAGAACTTCAGGCCCTAGCTAAAACTCATACATGGGATATTGTTGATCTACCCCCTGGAAAAACTCCTATTGGGTGCAAATGGGTGTTTAAGATCAAGACACTTTCTGATGGCTCTATTGAATGATATAAAGCCCGACTTGTTGCCAAGGGATTTGCTCAGGAATATGGCATTGATTATGAAGAGACATTTGCTCCAGTGGCGAGGCTCACATATGTCCGTACACTCATTGCTGTCGCCGCCATTCGAAGATGGACTCTATTTCAAATGGATGTCAAAAATGCATTTCTGAATGGGGAACTTCTTGAGGAAGTCTATATGCATACACCTCCCGGCTTGGATGTCACTCGAAACAAAGTTTGTCACCTTCGCCGTGCCTTATATGGTATAAAACAAGCTCCACGTGCTTGGTTTGCCAAATTCAGCACTACCATTCATCAGTTTGGGTTCACACCGAGTGCTCATGATTCGGCTCTATTTATCCGCCATACGGCCAACGGTATTATCCTTCTTTTACTATACGTGGATGATATGGTTATTACTGGAGATGATCCACATGGTATTTCTGAACTCAAAAGGTTTCTCAGTGGCCAATTCGAGATGAAAGATCTTGGTGTGCTCACCCATTTTCTTGGCCTCAAATTCTCATCTAGTTCTGATGGATTTTTTCTCTCTCAGGTCAAATATGCCTCGGATCTCCTTTCCAAGGCTGGGATCACTGACTCAACCACTGCCACTACTCCTCTCGAGCCAAATGTCAGACTTATCCCACTCGATGGTTCACCTCTTCAGGATGCCACTCTATATCGCCAACTGGTTAGAAGTCTTTTATATCTTACTGTCACTCGCCCTGACATTGCCTATGCTGTTCATCAGGTCAGTCGGTTCTTGTCCGCTCCTCGGACCACCCATTACTCGGCTGTTCTTCGCATTCTTCGGTATGTCAAGGGCACTTTATTTCATGGGCTTCATTTCTCAGCACAGTCTGCCCCTATTTTACAAGTCTATTCTGATGCCGATTGGGCCGGAGACCCCACCGACAGACGTTTAACCACTGGTTACTGTTTCTTTTTGGGCAATTCTCTCATTTCCTGGCGTAGTAAGAAACAAACTGTGGCTGCTCGCTCTAGTACTGAAGCTGAATATCGTACCATGGCTGATGCAACTCAAGAACTTCTCTGGCTTCGATGGTTACTCGCTGACATGGGTATCTCTTCTCCTGCTGCCACTATCCTACACTATGACAACAGGAGTGCTATTCAGATCGCTCATAATGATGTCTTCCATGAACGTACAAAACACATCGAGAATGATATCCACTTCATCCGTGATCACATTCTCCAGAATACAGTTCGTCTACAATCCGTCAGTTCAGCCGATCAGACAGCTGATATTTTCACTAAAGCTCATCCACCCGGACGCTTTCACTCTTTGGTTTCCAAACTCAAGTTCACCTCTCACTTACCGCCTTGAGTTTGAGGGGGGATGTTAATGTATTATAGTTAATGTATTATATCCCACATTGGTTGTGTATAGTTTTGCCTCTCCTATTGGTTTGTATAAATATGATAGCTCCCTTGTAAGTAAATTACACCATTCAATACAATTCTTCTCTTTGTATTGTTTCACTTCCTCTCTTAAATTCTACATAGATAATAGGTTTATTTATTATTAGCCTATTTAATTTCTTGTGGGACTATTCGGTTTATTAGATCTCATAGGATAATTAGTAGATTGAATGGTTGAGATCAATTAAGTTTTAATTTATATTTAATATTTTTCTTTTTTGTGAGGACGATAGTTTTTTAGGAGGATGGATTCTTTTCAACCTAAAGGGATATTTGATCTAGTGACTATTGAGGAACAGATTGAGCGCATGTTTAGACATTCTAAACGTCTTACTAAAAAATGATCCTAGCCGAGATATAATATATTCATTTATCATTAACCTACTTAGTTCCTTATGATCGAGCTTATTATTTTTGTTAGATCTCAATTATGGGATAATTAGTAGATTGAACGGTTGAGATCAATTAAATTTATGAGTTTTCATATTTAATCCTTTTCTATTTTATGAGAATGGTGGTTTTTGGGATTACAATTAATTTATATAGAGAACGATTTTTCTCTAAACCTTGAAGAGCTTTAAAGTGCTTAGAAGAGTACTCCCCTTTATTTTGTTATTTATATTTCTATTTATCTTGTTTCCGATTGTTATCGGGTTACTTTGCTACCATTTCACTCTAATCACTAGCCGTGTCTTCTACATTTTCGTCCTTGTCGCAAAGGCTATGATTTGTTGAGGAAAAAAAGTGGAAGGAAATAAGAGGAAGAGGAAATAAAAAAGAGAAGAAAGAAAAATAAGAAGATTGAAGTTTTCTATCATACGTTGGGTAAAGATGATAAAAAAGTGAAAGAAAAAAGAAAATAACAAAAAATTAGTTTATTTTAATTTTCACTCTCAAATCATCCTAATTTAAACGGATTGTGATTTATTCACGCAGAAAGAAAAACATCAACCATCTCTCATTTCTTTTCTCTCACTTTTATTCTCTATTAAACAATAAAAAAATATTATCCTTTCTTTCTTTTTTTCTCGTATATTTTTTCTCTATCAATCATAACCTAAAGTAACTATTTGGGACAGGGACATTACCAACTCCTATAGTATGATGGGCAGTGTATACAAATCCATACGTATATACGTATTTGTGCATATAAAAATTTGTTGTCGTAAGCCCTAACCCACTACTGGTGCTTTGATTACATGAGTTTTGGGCCTAAGATTTTTGACGAATTTTACTGGTAAAACTTTTGCCCAAATTTCTAGTACCAGTTACGCGTAATGGGCTGGACTAAACTGCC
The DNA here is from genome assembly GCA_023935145.1 of Bretschneidera sinensis. NCBI lineage: Eukaryota > Viridiplantae > Streptophyta > Magnoliopsida > Brassicales > Akaniaceae > Bretschneidera > Bretschneidera sinensis. Next base: position 5,445,394 of record CM043697.1, on the reverse strand, counting down.
TGGCCCAACAAGGCCTCAAATGCTAGTTTTCTGTCTTCCCCTTCCATTTCACCGTTTCTTGGTTGGCGCTTTTTCTTCCATCATCCCAATCATGAAATTAAATGTACTCTATTTTTTGTCCCTCCAAAAATCATGAAACATATATTTTTGCATGTCTACCAAAAATAAAATGTTATTTAGTAGACCGCTTATGAAGCACGTAGCATTAGATGAGCAACAAACTGTTAAGATTTTACTTTTAAAATTCACGTATTTAAAATTTAAGAAAAAAACACAATCACAACAATTAAATAGACAAAACAAATAAGGAGTAAGAACACTAATAATTAATGTGGTTCGATAATCTTTTTACCTATATCCATCAACAACTCCACTATTTTATTAATTTTTAACTACAATTTTAAGAAGAGCAAAGTTGTCAAACTCTCACCCTCAAAGTTATAATATAACAGAAGCTCTTAACCAAACTCTAGTTGTAAGTGTCATCTTTACTTGACAACCCAAAATCCTAATACATCCAAAACTCCCATCATAGCTCTAGTAGTAAACTCCTCTAGTTTACAATGTATATGGAATTATGAGTGTAACTCATATCTTTTCTGAGACATTTTTTATAAAAATGATATTTTCTTAATATTATTATGAAAAGAACAACAACATAATAGTAGGTTACTACTACTTGTATGATCAACAATCTAATAAAAAATTACTACTATTCCTACTAAAGTAAACAACTACAAAATAAAAAACAAATTTTCCCAAATCAATTAAAACTTTTTTTTTTTTTTTTTACGGGAATTGAACTAAAATCTTGACATAACCTTATCTATATATGGCTTGATAACTGTCATCCAGTGGCTCCTAGCTCTTATGGGTCAACATGAAAGATGACTTTCTATGACTCAGCCATAGCAGAAACAATCAAAAGGAACAGATTTGAAGGGTAAACGCTAATCATGTTGTTATGGTAAAGTTAGCTCAAGAAGCGCGTTCAACTCTGTAATCAAACCAAGTTCACATAAGCAAACAGTCTATAAATGTATTACGCAGAACGTACCTTTTTGAGGTTTGCATACCAAATTAAGAATGTTAGAACATATTAGAATAGTTTACACTAAATAGGTTTTGAGGTGAGTGTGAAATATTATCTTAATTAATAGATGACATCATGTAATATATAGATGCAACACATTGTTTATAATAAACTAATAGTTACCTTTAAGAATTGTAACTTATAATATTAATTACCTAGTTAAAAAACATAACTCATCTAATTTAATTGCAACTACACAACTTTTCTAATTTGAATTAAATTTAAATTACGGTAATAAAAAAATAAACGGTTATAATAAAATTAAACTGAAATCTGCAAATTCAAAACTTTTTCCTTCTCAATGTTGAATTGTAATGTCACAAGCTAAAAACCTAACTCGAACAAAGAACACATAAAATTCATGCCATATAAAGCGAGATCGTAAAACTTATTGGTAGTTATCATAATTTAAGATATGGCGGCGAATAAATAAGGAATATAGTGCAACTGAAAAAGAAATTAGGGTTTAAGTTGAAATTGTGAGAACTTGGGAGTGTAGAGAGCAATGTTATAAATTCTATTTTGTTTCAATTGAACCGTTTCTGTTTCAGCACTAAACCGAAACAGAATATTATTTATACTTCGTTTTATCTTTTGTTTTGACTCGTTTCGGTTTGTTTTAGCATGTTTCGGACCGTTTAGATCGAAATATTACAATTTTAATTTATATATATATATATTTTTTTAGAATTTTAAGGGGTTAATTTGAGAATTTTTACTATTTCTCTATGATTGAGGTTGATCAAATCCAATTGAATTGTTCCATAAAGAAAATTAACAACTCTATCTTGAATAATATGAGTGACAAATTATCAGATTGATGTTACTTGTATTAGTATTTGAATTTTGGATGATGTGGGTGATACATTATCTTTATTTTGATGTTTGAATAATGATTTGTTTATTATGATATATATTTGAAAGGTATGTAATTTGATAGTAGAACAAAATTTCAATTTGGATTTATATCAAAACAAAATTTATAATTGATTTTATAGAAAAAAAAATTGAGTTGGATTAATTTGTATATTTAAATTAATTATTATTTTATGATTTATATTTATAAATTATATATATTTTTAAAATATATATAATTTGACCGATCGTATTTTCATAATACCGTTAAATTCAAAATGGTACACCTTAACAAACCAAAACTGAAAAGTTTTATTTCAATAGTTAAACGCTGTTGAATGCAAAATTTTCAACGCCAGTAGAAAGTCAGCAGAAACACAGGGAATATGAAATTGTAATCATGAATAAAGCAGATCGGATATAATTTGCAATCTGCCTGCAAAGATGTCTTGCTGTCTAAGAGTTTATACTTAACAAAATTCTGTCAATCAATGATTGGCAATCCTTCTTAGTAAGTCTAATAGAGTTAAAAGGAAATCCAATTAACTTTGAAACCTGAACTGATTTCCAAAGCTTTAATATCATCATGCTGGAGACTCAAGTGTATGTTCTCTTGTTGAGCTAGCTTCCATGAGTAGAAAATGGGTTTCCAGACAAAAGATATTAATTGTGCAATGAAATCATTTTGGTTTTGAATTTTTACAAAGTAAATTGATTACAGATCTCTGGAGTCTCCACTTAAATACTTATAATAAGATAAACATATACACACAAATAATATATATATATATATATATATATATATATATATATATATATATATATATATATGCTAATTCGATTTTGTTGAGTCAAAAAAGCCAAGAGGAGGTGAATTAGATCTACAAAAGGATTTGTCAGTATTAGCACAGTAAAAACAAAATCAAGTGTTAATAAAACAGAAATTGAAAAACTAACCAAATGAAAGAGGTAAGGAAGAAGGAAATTGAACAAAGGAAGTTATAGTGGTTCGGCAATATGCCTACTCCACTTTTTTAATAGGCCTCCTCAGTCTATCGAGTTCCACTAGTTGATCAACGTTACATGTGCTTGACTTTACGGGTATCAAGTAAACCTTACACTGCTTGAGTTTACGGGTACCAAATAACCTTACACTGAGTACACTCAACTCACAATCTCACAGCTCACTCAACAAACACTACACACAGTAGTAAACTAAACTAATACTTGAGATTAATCTGTAGACTCGTAGACTTGTGCTTGGCTTCATGTCTGCATCCTCCATTTATGGTCTTCGGTTGTGTCTGCTAGAAAGGCAACTACGAAATTTGCTCTTCTGTGATTTCGGTCTTTAAATAAGGATATGTGACATATGTTTGACTTCCAACGGGTGTCTTCAAACGTCTAATTAGCCGTCTTACTAGTTGTCTTCAGTTTGTATGTCATCTTTTGTTAGACCCCTGGCTCCTTTCCAGGTGCCTAGCTCTGACATGCAGTTTTCTTGAGTCTTTCTTCAGCAAACAAAACATTTTCTAGCCAATCTTAATGTCAGGCGCCTGGTACCCTATCAGGCCCCTAATACCTTGTCAGGCGCCTAGGCAATAGATTTTCGAGATCAAGTATACTGTGTTTAAGGAAATTACACCCAAGGGTTTGTGAGATAAGCTCGAGAGCATCTATGTGTCAAAGTCTTAGACAATAGATTGTGTCTTAAGATGAACCTTTACTCTCTAAAGATGGAAAAAGGTACATGTCTTCATGATCATTTGAATGAATTCAACAAGCTGATGTGTCAATTGCTGAATGCAAAAGATACACTGAAGGACGAGGAGACGACATTGCTCATGTTATCATCTTTACCAAAATCTTACAAACCATTGGTGCAAACATTGTTAGTGGGCAAGTTAACATTGAGCTTAGATGATGTAACTATGCTCCTGCATGAGAATGAGAGGTTGATGGTAAACGATAGCTTATCTAGTGGTAGTCAAGCACTTACTGTGGAGAGTTCTAATCGAAGGAGGAGCTAATGGAAAGCGAACAGTGGCTCAAGATGGAGATCCAAATCTAGGCCTAGAGATGACAGTGAGAATGAGTGCTTCTACTATGGAGAGATAGGGCACATACAATATTATTGTAAGGCCATGAAGGATGATTTAAAAGAGTTAAGAATGATGAGTGGGAAGAAGAGTGATGATAGGGAGAGTAGTGAAAGTGCTAATATCACCGAGGGAAATGATGAAGAGGTATTATTAAGCACATTGAAGAAAAAGTTGATGAGAGTAATCTGGTGCTACTTGATTCGGCGTCTTCCATTCATATATTCAATAAGAAGAAGTATTTTGATTGTATGAAGGAACCTATCTATGTCACAGTTGCTACCGCATATGGGAAATACAAAGTAATTGATGGTGAAAGAAGCTTAAGGTTGAAGCTCCATGATGGAAGCATGAAGACACTTGAGAATGTAAAGTTTGCTTCCTCTCTCACTACAAATATCATCTCTTTAGGGGAGCTTGATAAGATGGGATACACATGAACTGTGGGAAATGGAAAGATGTAAATTCTTAATGGATCAAATGTAGTGTTGAATGCTATTATGAACAAAAAGGGCTTGTATGTGTTGGACGAGAATGTTTTGCTTGGAAAATTACGTGGGGAGATATGGAAGGAGGATCTAAAGGAAGAATCACACCAATCAAGAAGAAAATTGGATTTGTTAATGATGTGTAGAGAATTTGAGCCAAAGTGGAGAATTTTTAGGATTTTGGCTCAAATCTCTCACAATGAAGAATTCTAATATGTTTAGAAAAAGTAGTTTTATATTTTATAGTTGGTTGTTCTAATAGGAGTAGTACTAATTTTCTCTTAGATTGTTCTTTGTATAAGTAGTAATAGTAGTTTATTATGTTCTTTTCTCAGTAATATTAAGAAAATTTTCTCTATATAAAGGGAGTTCTATAGATGTTTTGAGATACACTCATAATTCTAATAGTATAACTAGAGCTAGGCATGAGAGTTTTGGGTGAATTGGGGATTTGGGGTTGTAAGGTTGTCAGTATAATAATTTTGTTTTTCCTAAAGTTATTGTTAAGGATTAATAAAGTTGTGAGTTTATTAGTGGTGTAGGTAAAGATATTGTCAAACCATGTTAAATTATTGCATGTGTGCTTGATATTTGTTTTTTTATTATCTAAAATTTGAATAAAAAGATTTTAAAGGTAAAATCCAAACACTTAAATTATGAATCTTTTATCTTCAAAAACTAAAGGTGCCATGAAAGTTTTGTGGGTTCATCAAATGCAACTAAGAGGCAATAAATGGGAATTTGAGAGGATAAATTCATCCGTGCTTAAATTCATCCATCAATATAAAGATTTCGTTTTTGAGGAAAGATGGAAGAAAGTGTCAATGATATAAATATCAAATTTGAAGATTTGTATTACCTCAAGAGTGATATATTTCCTTTAAAAAAGAATTATATTTTTATTGGGATCATCTTTCTTTATTAAAATATCAAATATTGATATTTATTAATTTTAGCTTGTTAAAAATTGTGTTTGCCACTTAATAATGTGGCAGCTTATGATTTATAGATTGTTAGTGTATCAAATATAAGCTCTAGACACAAATTTTTTATTTTAAAAAATAAGATTCTTAAAAATCTTAATTATTTAAATTTTATTTTTAAAATATAATAATTTTATCATATCATTAAATGAAAAAAAAATAAATAAATAAATTACAACGATAATCCCTTATTGTTTAACACGATATTCAAATTAATCTCTAAAAAAACCTAACTCTGCAACCTCCTCTCCCTTAACCCTCACAGCCGCATGCCCCGCATCCCATTTGAAGATCAAAAACTTAAATCAACCATTATCTCTTCCCTCCTTCTCTCTAAACAATGGCTCTCACCTCATCTCCTTCAACATCTCCCAACTATCCAAAAGAAAATACTGTACTTTTTTCCTTTTTGCGTGACCTAAAATTAAGCTTGGGCAACTTGGCATGGAACAAGTTTTTTCTTAAGATCATATATTAATGCAGGAGTTGTAAAATTTTGACAATTGAGAATTTGAGACACATCGCATTGAGAATCTTAAAATGTCAACAATGATGTGGTGATGGATCCTAATCACTTACTATTGACCTAGTGGAATTATTTGTTAGACAAATAGTATTGTAAAAAGATCTTAGAAAGAAGAACAGATAAAGAGAATATTCTTTATTTATTTATTTATTTATTTCAAATGGCTGTTATTTGAGTTTATATATACCCAATCATACTTTTTCAGATAAAGTACCAAATTTGAATCTAGATTAAAACGATTAAATAATAACCATCAGACCGTTAGAATTTAAATCTGGTCGTTAGACCAAAATTAACAGTTATAACTATCAATTTAATCTCAATCATTCAATAGTTATATTTCTTAGTCATTTGATTAATGTCTCTGATTCAAAGTTCTAAGTGTGTGCATCATCAAACACATCCCTTAATATTTTTGGAAACAAAACAAAACTCATATCCCTAAAATTTTAATATATTGAAAATTTCCAACAGCAAATAATTGGCACATGATAATGTTATCCAAGCATGGATGCCTAGCACCTAGCACCTAGGACAGGAACAAGATTGAAAATAATTCGCTAAATGCATCGGTGAACATGTCTGATAATGTTTCCATAGGCGTGTGAAAAGGGTGGAAGCTAAATTAATTAAAAGCCTTGCTGGTTAAGTTGTTACATTTAAATCTATCATGGTGGCATGGAAGAGAAGGTTTCAATTGCAATGCTTATGAAGCTAGAGAACTATAGTAGAAAAAGTTTCAATCACAGTTCTTATGAAGCAAGGAGACTAATGATTTCTGGGCGAAAAATTCACACGTAATTATATTATCCATGGATGCAGCAGACCTCCCAGCACCAAGAACAGGAACAAGATTGAAAATAGGCTCCCCACCAACTCTAACCCTTCGACCCATCTCAGCAAGCTTGCTAAATGCACAGGTGAACATGTCTGATAATGTCTCCATAGGCGTGTGAAGGCTTGTCGGGAAGTAAAGCCTCAAGCTCTACACAAAAGAAAAAGACACTAGGTCAGTGATCATAACCAAAATAGAACACAAATAGGAGGAGCACATGTGAAAAAAAGGATTTAATTTAGATAACTAGCAGGGACTTTAAAGCAATCCTAAGATGATTACCAGATCAAAAGAAAACTAAACACTTCAGCCCTTCCATAGCCTGGTCCCAGATTGGAAGTGTTAGGTTCACATTGAGAGAACCAATCTCACAAACAAATTATTTGGCCAAGTTCATAAATATTATTATTTCAAATTCAGAATATATACGGTCTTTGCTAACCTCAGGAAGCATTTCAGGAGCTATATATCAAATGTGAGTGTAATAGGGGGAAACAATGTTTTTGCCTTGGAAACTCACCATTGTGTCTTCCCAAGAGAATCCATTTTCCACCAAAATTTTGTCAAGAAGATATATGCAAAATATTGATACGCTCTCCATTTGCTCCTCTGTGAGAGAATCTCTATGATCCATGCTGTTCTGATCATCGTTCAGAGGCTCAGAACAAATCTTCATTGCAAGTTCACTTGAGATACACAAAACAACTGCACATATTTTTCCATCGACAAGACATTTCTGTATGCAAGAATCATGCCAATTTGCAGGTTTAAAACCCCAACAACTGGATTCCATTATGCAAGACAGGTCTTGCACAGTTTCATTTGTTGTTTCCAAACCTTCTGTGACATAAAGAACAGGCTTTACTTCTACAAGTGCTCTGCAATACACAAAAAGAAGGTGATTAAACATGATTCAGGTAAATGTATTACATATTACACGGAAAACTAGTGAGCTTACCAAATATGTTAGTTTTACTAACCATTTGGTCAAATACTGCAATTCGGGGGAAATTTACTTCTATAAAATTTTAGAATGAAAAGATTCTTTTATAGTAACTGTCTCAATAAAAATAGAAGCAGCAAGAAATAATTCGGGTAGCAAAAGCACCAAATCAAACGCGAAGAAATAAAATACTATAGGCAGTACAAGTTTAACATGCTATATGATGAGAATCCAACTACAAGAAGTTAGCAATTGCAAACCATAAAAAGATCAGGTTTCACCAAGTTTAACATTGTCAGAAGGCAACAGTGCCGAGACAGCAGATGATCATCACAATTCGGAAACATTTTTTCAGCATACAGTAGAGAAGCCAAATGCACAACCATATGGACAAGTTACCTTTTCGGCAGATCTGGCACTAGAACATACAGAAATATGGGATCAAGCACTTTAGTCGTGCTTCTTTTATCTAATTTAAGGGGTCTCACTTGCTCCAGGAAAGTATCAAGCTTCTCATGAAGATCAAGTCTCTCAGATGATGAAGTGTGAGTCGAACAGAAAATCACAAAGAAAATAGTAGATGTAGATATCGAACAGTTAAAGCACTTTGCTACTGCTTCACTGTTTTCTAATGCTTGTTCCAGCTCAGCAGTAGCGCCTCCACTGCAAAGAGTCATCGTGGCAGGATCAAGTCCCAACTGCCCAGCCATGTGAAGTATCTCCTCATGCAAAGTGGCCTGAGCACAAACTGATCAAATTAAAAGGCTGACTGAATAGTTATTCAAAAACATAAATGTGCAGATTGATGATTGCAAATAGTAAGGGTAGAATCATAGATGTCCGGACAAAACTAAAGAATTAAGCACAATTAAATCAACACTGCAGGCATTTTTTAACATGATTCTCGTCACACCAACCCAAGTTCTGGATGACTGGACAAAAATATATACTCTCTCCGTCCTATTTTAGATGTCCCCTTTGAAAAAGCTCAAAGATTAAGAAAGTGCATTAATTACATGCAAACCTTTTAATATGGGTATTAAAATACCAATTTTACCAAACAAAAAGTGCATTACTCACAAGCAAATCACTTGGAGTTCAAGTAGTAACGAAGGGTATTATTGGAAGATTAATAATAAAAATCTTTGACTTTTGATAGGAGACAACTATTTTAGAACATCCAAAAATGGAAATGGAGACATCTAAAGTGGGATGAAGGGGGTATATAAATTCAATAATAATCCTAGCACCAGAGAAGTTGCTTTGAGAACTCTGCCAGGAACCTCCAAGCCTGGCAGCAGATTCCCAGAACTTCTTAAGGCTATCACTTGTGTTAGGTTAAGACCAGATGTATCATGTGGTTGAACCTCATATGTCCTGAGAACGATATCACATTCTCAAGAAACTTCCCAAAATCATCTTATTGTTATTACTATTATTATATGAAAGGCAAAGTTAAATTTTATCTAGAACTCCCTGAGAAATTTCTGGCATGGATTAAATTCTAAGTATATTCCTCATTAATATTTCAATAATCTGTACCTTAGAAATTTCCAAAAAATTCAAATTCATGAATGTTTGGACACACCCACATACTACATATTATCAAAACTTCCCATGGGCATATTCGGATGTATTTTTAATGCTCTGGAAGCAAAACATGTTTATTAGTCATAGATCTTATGTAATGTGATCAGCAGTAATGATGGTGCTGTTGGTGGAGGATGAGATGATTAGTTGCAGTTCTGGTGGAAGATATGTATGTAGGTGCAGGGATGGGTTACAAGACACTTCTCTAATTGCTTTAAACATTCTTCTCAAAAATAAAATAAGGAACAGGAAACTGCAATCCTACATAATGGACCCTCCAGAACTCATTGGTGTAAAATAAAATTTCACTAGTATACCTGGCTATATGGTCCAATGCAACTAGGTGCCCAGCAGGAAATACTTTGTACATGCAGAACTCTTTTGCTTCGGTCATTTGCCACTAAAACTTCAACGTATGCTTTCCCTAAACCTGCTTGCACCAAAGGAAGTTCAATTGTACTACGGGATGGAACACCAAAAGGGCACTTTTCCTGGGTAATAAATTTCACATAAGTCTCATTTGCAACAGAGAACTCATTCATATCAGAAATGTATAGGTGAATATATAGGACATGCTCCCAACCAACACCATGTCCCACAAATTGCAATTCAATTTCCCTGAGAACAGTCTTCAGATCTTCTTGTAGACCTGCCAATAAAAAATAAGCCAAAACTCTGTAACATTGTTGTGAGAAGCAAGAGAAAAGTAAGTTACAAGCTTGAAGGAAAAAAAAAATATATTTGCAGGAATTACTACTGCAAATTCATCATCCGTCTAAAGTTTACCTGATGCAGAATTACATGAATCTTGCAACCAGCAGCAAATGGAAAATGCGTTATCCTTCTTTGTTTTTGATATTTGAAGTCTATGTTTTGTAGCTTTAACTGAATCACTGACTCCAGGAACAGGTTGGCATATAACTTCACATCTTTGTGGGCAGTCTCCTTGAACCTCAAATACAAAACTTGTTTTCTCCCGAGAGATATTATCAGTTTTGTCACTTCCACTTAATGATTTGGACCTTTCCTTGTTTTCCAAGTGATATGTCAAGGGATGAAGGACTCCAACTGGAGCTACAGAATCTAAAGAGTGTGGTACAATTTGAAATTCATCGAGCACAATTCGGGCATTCTGAAAATTATAAATGTTATACGGCTGACAAAACAATGACCAGGGAAAACTGACCAAGAAATTTGTTAAATCAATTGACCTAAACCTTGTCAATATAGAATAGACAAAAGCAGAAAACACGACACTAGCATGAAACAGAAAAATGTGGAGATCATAGAGACATAGACCAAATGGGGCATAAATCCAGAAAAAAAGGGTGAAAAGGTAGCAACCAATAGGGAAGTAACTCGATCAAATACTTTGAACCAGAAAAGAAGCCAAGCAATAAACTCACAATGAAGAGTGGGCAGTCTAGCGTCAGAGTTTCATATTCACCTCCTTCACCACATACATTTATCCCATACAACCTGCCAAAGGAATGAGAAATAAACAAACTTCGCAGTAATGCTTAATAACTGATACAGATATGAGGTTCTTTCTTTTTCTTCTTCTTTTTTTCATTTTTTCTTTTCGTTTTGAGGTGGGGTGGGGTTGGGAAGAGAAGACAGAAGAAAAAAGCACTGACATACTCTTTCAATTTGTGCAGATAGGGCTCCAAGAATGATATTTCTTTGCCCAAATGCTTTGCAGGGTCCAACCCCATGGCTGCAACCTGTGACATCAGATGCAACAGAAAATTAAACACAATACAGTTTGATTTGTTTAAAAAAAATCCACAATAAGCAGCACTTTAAGCACTCATTTACCTAAACAATACATCAACTTAAAGCATCATCAATCAAAGCACGTGATTATAATTTTAAGTTGAAAATAAGTTTAGCCAAATCAACGATGGAAGGAGATCTACAGTAACATGTCTATTGTCACCAAAAAAACCCAGTTTCAAATTCTATAATCTAGTACATTTCAAAAACAAAAGTGAATGCAAAAGAACCAAAGTAGATAAGTTATGTCTTAAAAGAAAATATGAGCTATGTACATCCATATAAAAGCACACCGAACAAAAGAAAAAGAGAACGTTGCACAGAATCTCACAAGTGAAAGAAAAGGAACAAAAGCATAAAAAATTGAACAATAAAGGCCATACCTTTACTATGATAGCCAAAATCCCATTTGTTATCTACAAGGGACAAAAGAGGAAAAACAACATATAAGATAAAATAACTTCAATTCTGACTAACCATCATTTAATTTCAACTCTGACTGACCACATTTGTATTAATAGAAAGAAGTTACCATTTCTTGAAGGAGCAATGACTGATCTTGTTTCCATAAATATGCCAGAGAAACAAGCCCTAACCTTGAACAAATGCTTTCCACCCGCAGCCTTTGATAGTCTGATGCAATAGCTCCAGAAGATACTGCCGTGACAGAGGGTATCTGTCTTTTCACTTCACTTAACAAAATAAACATATCTTCCACTTCATCACCTGGAGTCATTCTGTAGCTAAGATTCTGATGCCTATAAATTCACAAAACCATTTGAAAGAGGGGGGAAAAACGATGAATACAACCTCCCAACTTAACTCATGAGAATTTCTTTTCTCAAAGGCTCAATCTTAGACGAAAATTTTCACCTTGTTTCCTAGTTCTATCAGTTTAATATGAGAAGCTCTTATTAGGTAAAAGGAATGGAAAATTTAAATGGCAAGTACCATGCACTTCCAAAAGGCCCTTTACCCTTTTGTTGGCATTACTGCAAGAGGTGTATAGATTCATCCATATGCGCCAGGGTGAGTGTGTGGATGTTTATTATATAGACTACAGGGCCATACCAATTATATATGCTACTAGAGCAAGGCGTGAATTTTGCTCCATTACATTTCCGTAGGAGAAACCACATAGAGAGGAGATTTAAATTCATAATATGTTAGTAAGGCAGACAAAGACGGGTGTCCAGCTCATCAGATAAGTTCTCACCTAAAATGCCTTACCTAGTGGATCCTTGTATTCGCCTTCTGAACAATGGCACTCCCATGCATTCTGCATAGCTAACAATTATTTGGTGCCCCACCTATAGAAAGCATATAACGGTCCCAATTATGTAGCAAACACATTAATACAAAAGGATGCACATTTCATTTAATTTATAAACCCTTGTTAATTTTTTAAGCATCAATGTTTCAAACACTTTCACTTTTCAATGTATGCGGAAAGCATTTGAATCTGTATCAAGCCTTCATGTTTAAATTCAGAATCTCTCAAATTACAATCACCCAAGGAAGCTTACTCCTTCTGAATGCATTATCAATTTTAATGAAAGTCTTGGTGTGGATGCAACTTTTTAAAAAAGTTTAGTTAATAGCAGCCAACCTGAACTCTATTGGTGCCCTTTTGAAAGAGATATATATGCATAATGGGACTGCCATCACATTACCACTTGTAAAATCTCAAATGTCCTTTAGTATGCATATGCAGGAAGGAGTGCTCCAAGGTGTGTACAGTAATTGTGTTTGTTCAATAAAAAAGTTGACCGAGCATTCTTGTCATTTAAGTTTCCAAGGACAGAAGTCAGTTTCATTCATCATGTGTGCATTACTTCTGCCATTGATAGCAAGTGAAACTGATAGCCATCAAGACCTTCAAGGCCTATTGCTAACATTAGTAATGTGGAAAAATAAACCTTTTACAGTCCCAATTGGTTTTACCTATGAAACATTGAAATGTGTACAGATACACATCTAAGATAAAACCAGGGAGAGATAAAAGAGACTTACAGTTTGATACATATAGCTATCTAACTCATCCACTGAATCATCAACTGGCAGCAAATTAGCCAAAGCAACAATCTATGCAATGGGAAAAAGAAAAAAAAATCAAATCTTCAAGCAAGAGAGACTTTGAATTCATAGTAAAACGAATCGCCTATATTAAGCTTCTGAGATAACAAATTAAAAGGAAAACCGATAGAGAAAGTCAAGAAAATTTGGCCTTTCAATTATTTTCACATCCCCAAAACATATAATTAGATAAGAGCAAACAACTGAATTAAGCTTAATTGAGCCTAGAAACCAAACAAAATTGAAAAGAAAAAAAAAGAACAGATCTTTACTTTGCATTCAATTTTCAATAAGAAGATCTGCAGTTGATTAAAAACTTGGAACACTTTTATTGTCCAAATAGCAGCATGCAGAAATTAATTACCAAATACAGCAGATAAAAAAATTAAAAAAAAAAGGGAAAAAGGAAAACACTGAAAAAAAATTCCTGTGTTTTCGCAGGAAACAAACAAAGGAGAGAAATATAAACAGTGAACTGAGGAAACCGAACCTGATGGCCATACTGGATGCATTTCATCATGGCATAACAGCTGTCCTTGCCGCCGCTTACTAATGCGACCACCTTCATCTCTCTTTCTCTCTCTCTACCTACGGCTGTTATTGTCACAGGCTCTAGCACCGACTCACGAGCAGAGAGAGACGGAGAGAAAGAGGTTCCGGGTTTTAGTCACTTAGTCGCTAATTGCAGTGTGTTTTGAGGTTTTTTTTCTCCTCCTATTATAGCCTTCAGAATTGCCTTTTGAATCCTGTTTGACTGCTACTGTAATTTACTGAGTGCAACTCTTCTACACTTAAATAGATGCAGCCGAAGGTATAATTGTAATTAAATTCTGTTTTTTATATGTCCACTTTTTAATTATATCTCTCTTTTTTTGTAATAGGGATTTTAATTACATCTATTTTTAATGTATTTTGAAGTATCTATTAAATTTATTAATTGCAGAGTAAGGTCGGAATGCGAAATGGAGAATTTTTTTTTTATATAAAATATGTAAGATATTTCAATTTATATGAATCTTTTCTCTCTTTTATAAATGGTTAAAAATATTTGTGTTATATAAATTTTTTATATAGCAAAAATTTGTGAGATTTTATCTTTCGGCAACTGATCTACAAGATGTTTAATTTTAAAAAATCTAAATTGTTTAAATAAAGTTGTTTTTATCTTATTTTTTAAAAATGAGATTGTTTTTGTCATGTAATTCATTTATTCTTTTAATTTAATTAGCTTAAAATAAAAATAATAAAAAATAGATCCCATTAATTATATTTACATTAATTCTAATTTCAAGATTTTAAAATTAAAAATAAACAATTATCACTCAAATTTTAAAAAAAAGGTATTTATGGATATTGTTATGACTGTCCACAAATTATTACTCAATTATCATAATGTCACCGTGTTTGTCCAAAGAGTTTTGTCGCTATGATTTATTAGTGATGACAACATTATTAGAGAGATTGTGGCCAATGCCTAACAACTCGTGTCAACACGAAATTTTTTGTCTAATATAGTATCATAAGAGACATATGACAAAAATTTATCACATATTTTAATGAAAATAAATTTTTTTTTATACTATTTAATAATAAAATAAACTCTTATCATGTAACTCTCATGGCGCCAGACAAAAACTTTTTTTCCTACACCGACAAATCCTCTCATTTTCACAAAATTCTGCTGTTCGGAGGTATGCAACAAACAGTTATTATCACACATGGAGAAATAGTGTGAACATTTTTCTTTTCGTTTCTTTTGGGTATCGTATTCTATGCCAATTAGCTCCCCATAGAACGAGCCCCAAAACCGAAAGGCATAACACAAATCCCACCCAACTCTTTCAGTTAGGTGGCAGATAACTTCATATTTTCCACG
This sequence comes from Bretschneidera sinensis, assembly GCA_023935145.1. Taxonomy (NCBI): domain Eukaryota; kingdom Viridiplantae; phylum Streptophyta; class Magnoliopsida; order Brassicales; family Akaniaceae; genus Bretschneidera; species Bretschneidera sinensis. The sequence continues at coordinate 5,430,254 of CM043697.1, read as the reverse complement.
TTTCTATTTTATATTCTTACCTCAACTCGTCCAGACTTAAATTCTTATATGGCGGTAGTTGATGATTGAATTTTATGACAGGGCAGCCTAATAAGATAAAAGAAAACCATGCTTTAAGGGTGAACACAAACCGAACCCAACAATTGAATAATTATACTCATTTTTTTTCGGTTTTAAGCCATCTCAAAGGAGAGCACAATTAACCCAGGCTTTGAGCTTGAATATATATTTTTCAAGTTTTCAAGCCCAAATTAAAATTTGCATATACATGACTTTAAAGTATAAATGTATGCTCTGAAAAACGAGTAGAATGATTGTCAACTCAAACTCAACTCATTATGTTAAACAAGCTTGAGCTAACTCAAAAGCCTTACCGAGCCGATCCAAGCTGGCAAACCAACTCAACTCAGTGATCACCTCCTAACATTTTCATCTTTTTGACCCATAAGTAAACCCCAACCCATATCATCGTCAACACCTTTGTGTTTAGGTCGAATGACCAAAGACACAAAGAAGCAGAGAAACCTAGCAGGCAGTCTGGTGCTAATAGCATGAACGTTTAATTCAGCTTTATATGCATATGCATCCAAGAAGGAGAACTGAATCTCAGGTAACAAAGAACACGAACATTTAATTGTATTACGTTTAAAAGTTTAAATGCTTAACCAGAATGACAACACACTTCCTATAAAAAGTCATCAAAATAAGAATGACCAAATCACCAGAAGTCCATGCCGTTCGATTTCCTGTGCCAATTGGTCATTGTTACAAGTAAACATTCAAGATTGGTGAATCCATCAAATAAGAATCATGGTACACTGGATGAAAAATTTATAACACAGACACCATTATCTAACCCCTATCGAGGGTAAAGTGTCGGAAACATCCATAACTCATTACAAAGAAAATCTTTGATAATAACTTTTCAACTTTAAATAACAGAAATTTGGAACTCAACCAATTCATGTTCACAACTTGAACCATAATTTGCATAACAAAAATAAGGTAAAAACTTCGGATATCAACTACTAAATGACCATAATCCAAACCAAAATTGCTAAATAACGAAGAAACAAACATGTCCCACTGAACAGACAACCATACAGATGAAAGTACCAAAAGAACCAACCACTACATCATGAGAACCCCAAAAAATGGCATAAATAGATGATATCTTACAAATTGAAAAATAAAAAAAATGTAGTAAATGTTCTGAACTACTTTTAACCTGAATTTGGTTAACCACCTCAGAGTAAACCCTCTGCATGAACTTCGGTAAGATGAGGCACGGTTCCACTGGAGGGCTCTTCATATCTTCCCAAGTCATGCACATAGATGCCTGAATATTCTTCCAGCTCATACATTCCAGAAGGCCAAACTCAAAATTTCTCTCTTAAGGTCAGAAGGTGTCTGTACAGCCCACTCAAGGACTGCTACTTAGAGCTCACCATTTGCCTGCCTGGTGCCCAGAATAGAAAAATAGACTGGAGCTTTTCCATTAGCACATGTAGTGAAAGACAAACTAATATAAATAACAGATGAAATAAGTAAAAACAAAACAACATTGATGACCAGCATTATCTGCTCTCTTCTTTGGACTTTTGCCAATCTATGTTAAGAATCTGAAGAAAGGAATTACTAACAAAGCAAACATAAAAGAAAGTAATGACTACATTTTGCAAGGAGAGTCCATGTATCAAACGAGCACAGGCACAGCACTAACTTTTTTTTTCTTTTGCAGAGGGGGGAGGGGGTTGGTGTCTGGAACAGTATTTTCGTTATTCTCATCAGAATATTCAGAGGGTGCAATGTTAATCCATTGCCTTTGCATTTGCCTGCCTGTCAAGCATCCTTTCCAGGACTAGGAGATAAAAAGTGAACCAAGTTCTTGAGCACATTACCTTACATGTAAGATATGTACAGAACTTAAATGTACAAAACAAAGTAAAGACACTGCATAGTGCAGGCCTTAAAAGAAGTTCTGGGGGTTACAAAGGAAACTTCCGAATTCATATTGGTCATGGGTTGAGAATGGAAATTGAACTCTATTAGATGTAAATATGTAATGTCCTGTTGTTCCTTAGTAGCTCAGTTGTAGAGCGGTTGGCTGTTAACTGACACCAGAGAAGGCCTTCCTAGTTTGTAGTGTATGCTTTAAAGCCATTTGTTCTCTGCCTCGAATCAATTTTGCCTCTGGTTCAAACCACCTAGCCATCATAAATTTTTGTTGCATATATCTATCACCTATTTCGTAATACAATATGGATCAAATATACTGTTTGCAAGCAGCAATGGAAGGCGGCAGTGCTTAGGGTAGTCCATAACAAGGACACACAATTCCTACCTCAGTAGAGAACACATCATTTTTACCATTAACTCTCACAACTAAAGTGGGTTGGGAGGGGGGGAACAGTAAGCAACAAAAAAGTTGGCTAGAACAAAGTTTTCAACTCGTGCCACTACAGAACCAGCACCACAGCAGCTTACCTAGTTGAACTCAGAAGGGAGCCTCAAGTGATTCGTCCCAGACTTCTGCACTTCCATTAGATGCATCTTCAACATCTTCTTCCATTGAAAGCCTAATATATTCTCTATGTGCAAAACGATCCCACTCTGTCAATGTAGGATTCTCACGCTCCTGTTTTCATCCAACATTTAAACATCAAGTAAGCAGTTACCAATCATAACAAAGCAGAACACTGCTTAAACAGTTTCACCAAATATATCATTGAATGATAAATAAGAAAGTGTTAATGTACCTGACGAATGAGAAACGGATCACGAGTTTCAAAGGCCATAAATTTATTGAGATTGAAAAGGATGTTGAAAACGCTTCCTGAAAGTCTCGAACCTTTCAGGTCATGTAGTGTGATATAGCTCTCATCCTGTAAAGAAGAAATGTACATGTCAAACACAGACAATGGTGTCTTAAGAGCACTATTCAAAGACAATGGTGTCTTAAGAGCACTATTCAAAGACAATTGGCTTCCAAGGGCCAACTGAGTTTAGCCGCTTCTATCTTATCAAGGACCAGTTATACTGAGCTTTGAGCCTCAACTAAATGATTAGTTAAAGCAACCAAATACAACCTGCTCACAAATCCATTTTCATGGTCCAAGAAACCTGTTCATTAGGCATTGCTGACTGGCAAGCATATAATCACTGTTATAAGAATGAAATTACAAATTGGAACATGGTATAGAGAAAGAAAAATACAGATGACCACATGAAGTCAATTTTCCTTGAACATGAATCTAGATGCACCTTAAAAGCCAGAAAATAATTACTAGAACAATCACAATAATGATAGAAGATGAAATGGTCAACCTCTGGTCCAATCATGTCAATTATCTGGCACAAAATATCCTCAAAAAGCACAGGCTCTTGCGCCATGCATTCCATTCGATGCAACTGCTCCTCATAAAAGAATTGCATCTCGTTCCTCGTCAGAACTCTGTTTCCATCCAAATCAATGCACTTGAACCTAACAAAGACAATTTAATATCACTAGTGCTGCACAGTAAATAAAATTATATCCTGCACTCCTTGAAACTTTGAAAAACAGGCTGTCACGAAAAGAATGAAAGCTTAGCAGGAAGTACGAACCACAGTACATCAAACAGTTCTATACAGAAATAATTCCTCTCTCTCTCTATTATATATATATATATATATATATACACACACACACATGCGGCCACAAAAAAAAAAAAAAATCCTGACCACTAGCATAGCCCTGAGACAAAATCTTCATAGCAAGACTATCAATTTATCTATAATCAAATCACTATATAGCATGACTCATACTTGTGATTCTTCATTCCCCCTCCTCCAATACAACCATGCCAAAAGAAGAATCCTGACCAGTAGCACAACCCTGGGACTCACAAAGAGAAAAGGGGCTGATGCCTAATCCGATTAACCATGTCAACCTCACTCATATTCACATTTTAAAAACAACAAGCCTGATAAGTTTTTGTGAGTAATCCATCTAATGAATGTAATATGAGAAAAAGATATTCCTATGCTGAAGATGCAGTCACAAAATACATTATCAATCATCAGCTCAATAAGTTTACTATAATCCCCTTGAGCCTACAGTGTAAAGGTCAGAATTTGCCAATTCTCAAGACTAGGTTCAGATCACATTCCTTACCAATATTCAAGACTAGGCTCAGATGACTTATCCTCCTCTGCCAGTATGAAGTAAACAAAATCCTCATACCCCATCTTTCCTTCAACCTTGCTAGTAAACTTTCTTGAAATCTGAGATGATATTGAAGCATAGCCACAAGTGACAATCCAAAAAAAAAAAATTACATAGAGGATGAGAACTGAGATGTTAATTAATATAAAACATCTTATGCATAGCAGCTAAGTTGGTTTTGATAACAAATGATCAACCGGCACAAACCTGAGAAAATATTCTATCAACAATCCGGTATGTAAGTGCGTGGTTACCATATCGGATAAGGTTCTCTTTGTCGATCAAGAAATCATGGTCTGTATCCAGCTCCCAAAACTTGCAGTATATAACGTAAAAGTGCTCATAGGAGAAGTATCTATATAGAGATGACAGGACAAAAAAGTTTAACATGACAATAATTTGATACGACATAGGGTTCGCTAAGCATATATTGGAATGCGATTATACAATTCTATTCCGGATCAGATCTTGTAATGCATTAAGAATATGCTACTCTAAATGACTTATAGACTGGGATCTCAATACAAAGAGAATCCGAGCCAGACTCTACCTTAAAACTTTGTTGATGTCCTCTTCTTCATCAGCATGTAGCATTGCATCAATTAAGTTTCCTCGTTTCAGCTCCCTGAGGGTAAGATGGCCATTCCCAGATCTATTAATGTAGTAATATATTCTGTATATTACAGTTTCAGCTGGCCCATCAGAATAAAATTTCAAGTTAAAAAACTGCATCAGATAAGATAAAACAGTGTCTTTATAGCATTAGGGACAACAAACTATTATATGGCAACAGAACCAAAAGCAATGAAACAATCCTACTTAAGTGCATACAGGCATTAAATCCAGATATAGAAAATTCTAGGACCCACATAAACTCGATAGTGGTCTACACTAAATGTTAGCCTCAACGACTCCTATTTAAGTGCATGCAGGCAAAATATTTTATGGCAACAGAACCCAAAGTAATGAAACATAACTATCCAATAACCATCAAAATAGAATTTATAGAATAGTTCCATTGACTGCAAGGTAGCTGTCATATCAAATTTATGATAGAAATCAACCAAAATTACGAGACCTCTCTCTCCTTCTCCCTGTCCCTATCTCTCTGTGTGAGTAATTAAGGTATGCATTTTGTTTATAAGTAAAAGACCATTAATACGGCACCAAGGGGGTGACAACCCCTATACAAAATATTTACAAGATAGGAATTCTATGAACTTCATTTGCAGATAATAAGGTCATCCATCATACAAGTGCCCACACATTCTATTGATAGCCCACTCTGTGTATACCTTAAGGCCAAGTTAGCAGATAGCCTGAAATTTAGAGTGGTGGGGTTTGCAGTGTAAGAATTTATGGCTGTTCAGAAGGCATTATGCAATCATATATAGAGTTGTGGATGAGTTATGTATCACCGTCAACGATTTTGAATTGGAGCTCCCTTACTATGGGTATATATACCCAACCCTGTTAGTCTCCTGAAAAATCTCATACAGACAGTTTAAGATCCCTATTTCCACTTCCCCTAAGCTCCCAATCTATTGTTCTTCCAGAACTGAGATCCCTATTTCCACTTCCCCTAAGCTCCCAATCTATTGTTCTTCCAGAACTTTACATTTCTGTTCTAATTCTTTAGCCAGACAAGGTATTGTATTTGTAGGGGCTACCTTACAAGCTTTTGCAAATTAACAAGGGGTGGAGAAAAGTGTAATGCTTACCTGGGGAAAAGCATACCAAAAATCTCATTGGGTTGATAATTTTATCAAAAAGCACAAACTGTCAAAAGGAGGGAACCTTAGTAGCTTCTCAATTTCTCTCACCCAAAATGGCTCATTTCTTTGATATTCCAATTACCATTGGACAAAATGAGGCAACATGCTCCAACTTCATCGTTGAAATTAAATGCCACAATATACATATGCATTTAATCATTGTTCTGGAATTATGTTTATGGTGAGAAATTCCTATTTAAGAATACACAAGGTGAAGTTGGAACGTGTCACCTCATAGTCAATTGCAAGACATTTCTAACATCGAAGAATTGAGTTCTTTTAGTTTTATCACTGATATAATTGAATGGCAAGCAGAATCGCAAATCAAGTCACCTTTTGAGATGAAATCCCTCCTCCCAATAGGATCATCAACTCAAAATGTTTCTTGATATGCAGTCCCCTATAATACAGTAACCCAATCACCCGTTGTATGACTTGCAACTTGCACAATAGAAACTATACAAAAATAACACCTTCCCACTCAAAAAGTAGAACAAAAGCTAGCATTTTTTTTGGGGTGGGGGAGAGGGGAATAAGAGAAACAAAGATAAAAATAAAATAAAATAAGAGTCAGCTCAAGATGTGAACTAGAAAGGTTTTGAAGACAAGCAAGACTGACTATCATAGGCTTTGGAAGAGCAAAATCCAATTTCATAGGTAGTATTAGTGGTCCATAAATTTTCTAACTTGCGCACTAACCTATTTCCCACACCCTATTAAATGACCATGTAACACCTGCAAACTAATTTTTTTTCAATAAGTATTATATATAAGGACACCAAGAAGGTGTCGTCCAAATACAACAGAGACTATCTACACGATAGAAATTTTCTGAACTCTATAATCTCTATTACACCTGTAAACTATTACAGCACTAACTCAACTAACTTGACCATTTAGCTACTCTCTAATGAGGCAAGTTGAGATGAAAGTAAAGAGAAGGATCTAAATGGTCTCCTCTATCCATTATCCTTCTAGTCATATCTATCTGTCTGTCTACAGCTACACAAATAGATACATGTAAACAATCTATAACTATAAACAACAGAGACTACCTACATGATAGAGATTCTATGAACTCTATAAGCTCTATTACACCACTAACTCAACTAACTTGACCATTTAGCTACCCACTGGCCACTAATGAGTCAAGTTGACATGAAGATAAAGAGAGAGATCTTAATGGCCTCCTCTTTACTTTATCCTTCTAGTCATATCTGTCTGTCTGTCTATAGTTACACAAACAGATAAGTGATCCAAACACTGGGATCTCCTTAGTTCCACCATATATACAAACAAACCAATTAGGTGACCACGTGTCAATACTTGATACATTATAAAAAGAGGAAAAACCATGTAAAGTAAATACATCAGAAAAGTGGACAATTCCATCAAATTGAGAAAACTATCAAAAGCTGTCCAAAAGGCTAAGAACCAACCGTATCTTTCCTGAAACTCAGGTGTGCTCTGTAAGAACTCCAACCCAGGATGAGTTGCTAATAGTTCTCGAAGTACAGGCTTCAAGTCATCCTGTAATCAAGTAGGTAAACAATCTAAGATGAAAATGAAACAGAAGTTAAGCAAGCCACAGACCATCAAACATTGTTGCAAAAAACTTCGATTCTTGCAAACATTTGAGTCCACTGAGCATCTTATATACACAAAAAAAAAGGCAGAAATCACCTTATAGATTTCAAATAGAAGAAGAAAATGAAAGAACTCATACGTAGGTAATAAATGTGCACCAAAATGAAGAAACACCTGGGTAAGGTACTTGAGATCTGGTTGCTTCAATATTGTGTAGATTTGGGTTGCTATATCCATTGTCAACATGTTGCCATTGACCCAATAGTCAATAAATGCATCTCTGCAAGAGGTTAGAAGAAAACCCTTAACTACAATGCAAAAGAGACAATTCATGTTGATTATTGTTGGCAATCTAACGAAGAAAAACACAATGCATGGTTTCTTCTTCTAGAGTTGATTTTTTTTGTATGAGCTTTGAGTTGTATCCAACCATTTTGTACAATGAAAACCCTTCTAATAACAAATTCTGGCGGATGGATAACTTAATCAACCATAAATCAAGATTTAACTCAAAGGGAAACTACTATATTACCACTATTAATCCATGAAACAAGTTTTTAAATACAAACATTACCCCAGGACTAGAAACATTCATTTTTCTCTCTTTTTTGTTTCTTTTTGATAAGTTAGTTACAATGATATAGGCATCCACAGCCTGCCGTAATAGTTAAACCAGTTGATAGCTATGGCCCAACCGAACATAAAGCCTTCATCCAACAATGGTGATGTTTGGAGTTTTTTTGACAATTTTTCCCAAAAAGCTCCACTTAAAGTTGGCTTAAATGGGAACCAAAACATCACCAATATAGAATGCGCTACTTGCTTTTCTCTCAATCAGATCACTAATTGTACCAGCAAAGAGAAAACAGTCAACCATGTACCATATGCAATAGTTTTCTAACTAAGCTCCATTGACTGAGGAGGGACTGCAGAGGATGTAACTATCCACAGTTTTGATCCTAGGAGTTTACAATTACAATAGACTCCTCTCGTCCTCCAACTCCACAAAGTTACCTAGTTACTTGGCAAATTCATAGGTCCATCAGTCATCAACTCCTCTTTTTAAACTTTAATAACATTCACATATTTACCTTTAAATCCCTAAACCAAAGGAAAGGAAGGTGGGAAAGGGGGAGACAGATATAACCATTCACATTATTAAAGCTGATATATAAGGAAAATCATGGCACAAAAAATAAATCACAACTATGCAACAAATTGCGCCACTAAATGGAATTAGTTTCCTCAATTTAAACAACAAACACATACCTCATCACAAAGCCCGTGTTATTAACATCAATCTTTCTGAAAAGAGACGTAGAGAAGAATGATGGCAGCTTGCATATTTCCTTGGTGACTAATTTGAATTCTGAGATATAAAGGGGTAAAATATAATTAATGGATTGGTCTAGAAATATCCCAAGGACTGGTATTTTCTGTATATCTCACCCTGTATTTGCAGTCCATCCTCGTGTCCATAGAAAAACTGATTGATTCGGAACATACATTGTTCCTTCAGTTCATTTGGAGGTGGACGACCATTTTGAAAATAAAACTGCAAGCATTTTAAACATTCATTATTAAGTTACCAACTACTTCACTCAGGAAAAATAATTTTAGAATACTAAAGAAAAACAGCAACAGCAGTCCAAAATAGAAAATAGCAGACTAATACAAGCAGCATTGAACCTGAGGTATCAACTCTTTAACAGGCTCACTAACTACTTTCAGGGGAGAACCTAAATTAGAAGGGCCAGCCCTCTGTTTCATTATACGAGGGGAACCAGATGTGCTCCTTGGTGAAAGTGGAGGTGCACTGCCAGCAGGAAACATGGAAGGTAATGAATTGCTCATGGCAGCATTTGTACTAGAAGAGCTTCCAGGGACATTCAAGGGAACACCAGCCTTGGCATCATTAAGCAATGATGTGACCTAACAACATAATTAATAAGAATTAAACCCAATGATGTCATCTAAACTCACTGATTCAAAGGAATGCTATGAACAATAGTATATTAGTATTCCATATAGCAGTCCAAGAAAAAATGAGGGTAGGGGAACATAAACTAATAAGGAAACCTGAAATAATACATACACAGTATATCCTCCTCTTTTAAGAAATTGGATTTCCTAATTCAACAATGCCAAAATAAGTAACGAAATTTTAATTTGATCAAGGCTTATATTTTTTTTTTAAAAAGGGGGAGTCATATTTAGTTCACAAGAAACCATATGAACTGTATTTTAATTTAGAGACTAATCAACTAAGTTCTCATATTGACAAAATCAGTGGAGTCAAAAAAATGAAGAACCAATAAAACCTTTGAAATATTCCTCTTCATACCTCTTTAGTTTAATAAAATGAAATACGAAGTTTAGCATAACATCACATAAAAACTGCATTTCCCCCTTGAATCCCTTAAATAGAATTCAAAAGGCAAATGAGTAGATATCACTCATGAATCATGAAATATTTGTAAAGGAACGAAGGCACCAAATTTACAAAGACAGCTATTTCACACAATTAAGGGGCCATAATTCTGTTTCTAGTTCTGTTATTGACTGACTAATCCAATCATTTAATTTCCCCACCCTACAGGCTCAAAAATTGCAACACGCAGAAAGAATGCATAAAAAAGTTCCTTCAAAAGTAAACACAGACAATAGAATAAGGAAGTAAAAAAAGCAAGCTTCTCACAATTAATGGACAACACGCTCACTAATAAAGACATTCAATATATTCCAAAGTTAACTGCAGATATACTTGTATGAAACTAGCAGCAGAGTGATAAGGGGGGAGAGGGGAGAGGGAAGAACAAAAGTGTGCTTCACTACTTTTATAAGTCATAGTTTTCAAGAGAATCTGTACAGCCGAACTCTTTTTTTCATGTACACGTGGAGACATATACACCAAGGGTGTCCGAAACATACTAGTTCCACAAGCAAAATGGCGCAATATACCCCCCTGCTCTGTTTCACAATATGTTTCTGCCTCTTTTGGTGTATTTCGTTTGACACATAACTTATGGTTTATTTTGCAATTTTTTTTTTATAAGTAAATAAATTGTATTAAAAAAATGCACCAAGGAATGCAACCCATGTACAAAGCAATCTATATGAGAAAAACTGCCAAAAATCTACTAAATCTAAAGCCATTTACAAAAGTATGTCCTTAGACCCAAAATTTAAGGGTATTGAACCACCTTTCCCTAGTTACAAAAGTAGGTCTCTCAATATGATCAAAAGCTCTACGGTTCTCTCATTCCAAACTAACCAAAAAATCGAAAGAGGAATCATAGAGTAAACCTTTTTCAGCCTCTTAGAGACCCTAAAACCACTCCAAGCCCACAATTCATCTCTCACGAAGTCGGCAACAACCCAAGAAACACCCACGACATTAAAGGTTGTTTCCCACAAAACTCTCGCCAAAGAGCACTCCAACAAAAGATGAACGCAGACTTGCCGCAACCTTTGCAAATAAAGCACCGATTCACTAAAATCCTCTCTATTTTTTTTAGGTTGTCTAAAGCGAGAATCTTCTCCCACGAAACTTGCCAAGCAAAAAACCTCACTTTCATTGGAGCTCTGGAACACCAAATAACCTTCCACGGAAAACTGGGTGACCCATCCAAAGGCGCCTTGTCTAAAAGAATTCTGTAAAAAGCTTTCACCTCAAAACCTTTGCTCGGGCTATCCTCCAAATAATCGAATCCTCTTAGATAAATCAAAATTAAAGCTATATAAGGTTTCCAAAAAGTTTTGCACTCTCTCAACCTCTAAATCATGAATTTTACGAACAAGAGGCACATCCCACATGATGCTACAATTAGGCATAGAGATGCAAGAAGAAATAAGAGCTTCTTTATCCCTCACAATAGCAAAGATATCTGGAAAGTGGTCTTTAAAGGGTGTATTCCCAAACCACGAGTCAAACCAAATGCGAGTTCTTCTTCCATCACCCACCGAAATAGAAAGACTAAAGCAAAAGCCTCCCAACCATTCCAAATCCATTTCCAAACTCCAACACCCTAAGCTCCCCTCCCTTTTCTAGACATCCAGCCACAAGGCTCCAAACCGAATTTAGCCACCACCACTTTCCTTCAAAAGTGGTCCCTCTCCACAACCATTTCCCAAGAAGAGCTTTATTGAAAAAAAAATGTGGGATTTAATACCAAGTCCCCCTTTTTCCAAAGGTTTCTTAACAACACCCCATCTCACCAAGTGGTACTTGAAATCCTCCCCGGAATTGCTCCAAATGAATCTTTTTTTAATATCCTCTAACCTCTTTGCCAGCACACTCAGAATAGGAAAACGAAACATAAAGTAGATAGAGAGGCTAGAGAGAGTATTTTTAATGAGAGTGAGTCTTCCTCCTTTAGAGAGAAGGTGATTTTTCCATCCAGCCAATTTCTTTTCAAACCTCTCCACAACGCGGTTCCACACACTAAGATCTTTAAATTTGGCTCCAAGCGAGAGACCAAGATAAGTAAAAGGAAGTGAGCCCACTTTGCACCCCAACAAGCTAGCAAGAAACCCGTCATTAATGTTGTCACAAAGAAGGATCAAGTCACTTTTACTAAGGTTAAACTTAGGCCCCGAAACGGCCTCGAAACGCAAAAGAACACAACGAAGGTGTAAGATTTGAAAAGCTTCCGCACCACAAAAAAATGATAGTATCATCAGCAAAGAAAAGATGGGGTACGCTCACACTCCTTCCCTCTCCACCTACTTTAAAGTCACCCAAAAGCCCCCATCAACGGCCTTCACCAACATCTTGCTCAACGCCTCTATCACCAAGGTAAAAAGAAAATGAGATAAAGGATCCCCTTGCCTCAAACCTCTTTAAGCTTTGAAGTGACCAAAAGAACTTCCATTAACAAGGATCGAAAAGAAATCGAAGAGATACATTTGAAGATCAATTTGCACCACTTTTCCCCAAAACCCATCCTTTTCAAGAGGTAGATCACAAAACTCCAACAAACATGATCAAAGGCTTTATCCATATCAAGCTTGCAAATCACCCATCCCCTCCTTGTTTTAAGCGGGCGTCCACAACTTCGTTGGCAACCAAAGCGGCATCCAAAATTTGTATACCCTCCACAAAAGCATTTTGGAAAGGACTCACCACATTAGAGATGACTTTTTTCAATCTACAAGTGAGGACCTTCGAAAGAAGTTTATAAATACAACCCACAAGGCTAATAGGCCGAAAATATTTGACATTTGAAGCTCCCACTTTCTTCGGAATGAGGACAAGAAAAATAGAGTTAAGACCATCAACAAACTCGCCCTACAAATGGAACTCCTTGAAGAGGCTAAGAATATCACTTCTAATGACCTCCTAATTGTGCTTAATGAACGCCATTGAAAATCCATCGGGACCCGGAGCCTTATCCACATTACATTCTCGAAGAGCACAAAGAATTTCCTTCTCATCAAAGGGACGCTCTAACCAAGTAGTCTTGATCCTTGCGAACTCCAAACCATCCAAATTCAACCTACTATCACAAGTCTCCTTGTAGAGAGACATATAGAACATACATAAAGCTTCTTTCATTCTTTTTTCTTCCTCATAAACCATCCCCTCAACCACAAAAGAGACAATAAAGTTGTCTCCTATGATCATTTGCCAGCCTGTGAAAATATCGTGTGTTTCTATCTCCCTCCCTCAACCAAATTTCTCCAGATTTCTGTCTCCAAGAGATTTCTTCCAAAGCTATGAACCTAGACAAATCCTCTTCTCTCTTTCCTTGCCCGAAATCCCCAAAGAGACCTCTTTCTCATCAAGCCCACTCACGTCCCCCATTAGGGCATTAATAGTCAAGCTGACAATCTCGAACGACTTCTTGTTCTATCCCTTCAATTCTCCTTTAAGATGTTTCAATTTCGAAGCCACCACAAAACTAGCAAATCCCTGAACATTACAGCCTTCCCAGTAGGGGTGGAATCAAACTGAGCAGCTCGTGACTTAGACTCACCAAAACTCGACTCATTAACTCGTTTAACTCGAGCTTGAGTCAAGCTCAGTTTCAAACTCATTTAAATAAGTGAGCCAGAACTCGAACCATTAAAAACTCGACTCGATAACTAGCGAGCCAACTCGAATAAATTAAATATATTTATTCTATATATATTTTCATTACTGGTCTTCAAAATTAAACTAAACTTCAAAATATTTTTTCAATTCTCTCAAGGCCACCTTGCATCAATGGCAAAGGATCCTAGTTGAACATTTTGATGCTGTAGTGCAAAGCACCAAAGCAGTCCTCAATATTTTATTTAAGGAAATTTTTTTATCTAAAACTCAATAAACAATCACAAGCCTTGCATGAACAAGAACGCCTTAGAAGTTCAAGTTGCAAACAAAATGCAGGGGCAAGGGCAGTTTATAGGTAAATTCCATGAGTGCAGTGTTTTCTATTCGATGTGGGATTCGAGAATGAAGTCTTTACAAAATGTCCTTGAATCCCAAATCGTTTATGCAACAGCTGAGGCAAGGAACAAAGACCTATAAGTACTATGTGCAAAAATGCTCCCTATCCCACAACCCTTGTGTTAAGGCTGGGTGTAAGGATGATGTCCTATAAATATCATATATGGATTCTACTCAGACTTGGATTGCATCGCATATTTTACGATTGTTTATTGGTTGTGAAGATGAAAATTACTAAATTAAGGGATGTATGAGCCCTTTGGCTTTGATAAATCCTAGTAGAATTAAAAATAAGTTGAAATTTTGTTAAAAGTAAGCTTTTGAAAGCTTAAACTCTTCAAATTGGCTTGCGAGTTGGCTTGAGCTCTTCAGTATCTTGACAAGTCAAGTTCAAGCTTTACTATTTATGTTCGAGCTCGGTTCGAGACTCGACTCAATTAGTATTTATTTTTTCGAGTCGAGTTCAAACAACCCTCAACTAGAGCTCGGCGTGGCTCAAATCCACCCATACTTCCCACCAATTGTTTGTAAGATCTTGAAATCCATCCAACTTAAGCCACATATTCTCGAAACAGAAGGGAGTAGGGCCTATTGCAAACCCCCCACTTCAAAAACAATCGGATGATGATCGGAAGTGGGACGAGGCAGTAGCTTCTGAATCAAACTAGGGAAAAGGGCTTCCCAGCTAACTGTCATAGGGAACCGATCAATCCAAGAGAAAGAAAGAACTTCTCTAAAACTCGACCAAGTAAAAGACCCGCCAGAAAGAGTTAAGTCAATGAGATCATGACACCTAACATAAGCCAAGAAACTTCTCATAGAGCTATCTTCATGTAAACAACCAGTTCTCTCGAGAGGATAAAGAACAGTATTAAAATCCTCTCCCACCATCCAAGGAAGATCCCATCGAGTTCTAACCTCTGCAAGCTCCACCCAAAAAAGACTCTTTTGACGGGAAGCTAGCGAGCCATAAACTCCAAACAAAACCCAAACACCAATCAAAGATAAATTCCTAAACACACAAGAAACCCAGAAAAGCCCCACATGAAAATCAATCAAATACAACACGTTCTTATTCCACATCACCGCAATACCTCCCGAACCGCTAACTCAACTGGCGGTCCAAAATGGGTTGCGATCCACTTCTCTTTAGATCTGGGCCAACCCTTTTTGCCAAATTTGCCTAGCCCACCAGCCTTTCTCAAGAGGCTCGTCCTAGGCCCATTCCTCCTTAGAATTTTGAGAAAGCCCACTGGTTTTTTAGAAGCCCGCCACCAACACTATTACTAGGCCCAGCTTCATAGCCCAAGAAAAGATTAGAGAACTGATCCAAATCCCTCTTGCCCTCCTCTTCAGGCCTTTTCACTCAAACCCAGGCCCAACACTGCCTTTCCCTTATTAGTGCCCAAGGAGCTTGAAGTCAAATTCAAACTCTTAGCCAGTTGTACTCCACTAAGTCTCTCAACCCTATATCCCACCTCATCCAAAGTGCGCGTGACCCCAAACATTGCCTTCTTCCTCACACCCTCATCCTTCTCCATCCATGGCAGCGCTGCATCTCTGAAGCTGCCAAGTTGAGAGTCAGACCGAAAAAGACCATTCATGGAATGGCCACAATGGGGACAGCTCCCCTTCAAAGAAAGTCCACCCACCTTCGGCAAAGGAGAAAGGAAAATTTAGCAGTGAGCGTCATTAACCGAAGTTCACGGCGACAATGAATTCTTTTCCGGCAAAATAAGGGCAATCAAATCTTTACATACCCTATAAACTCACCACCATCCTCCACAACAACACCTTCCGAGAAAATCACCTTCGAGACCCATTCTATCTAATCTCAGTGAGAGAGAGGAATCTTCCATTCCTATTAATGTGCAGCCCCAAAACCAAAGATTTATCCTTTCTTCTAAGCCTGCGGCTCCAAAAACGCTCCCCCTTTTTCAAACCAGAATTCATTCCACAAGCCGAGAAACCAACTTAAATCTTGCTTTTCCAAGAAAATCGAAGTCCTTTTGCCAAGACCATTTTAAGTGATTCTAAGCTAATCATTCCATTTCCCTTCAATGAAAAAAGTCAAAAGATTTCTACTCCACCCAAAGAAAGCCTTTGTAACATGATTGTTGAGCTAAATTAAAAGGATTCATGATTCATTCATGTTCTTCGTGCCAAAACATTAAGAAGATCTTTTACACACCGGATGATTTTCTGGTTGAGATCCATTTTAGGGAAATAAAAAGCAAAAAGGCTTAACGGCAGTTGTGGTATTTTAGAATTAAAACTTTCAATTGCCCATCTCTTTTTATCTATGCTTTCATGATTAAAGACTTCACAATTCCAGACTCAGAATTAGGAATTTTGGATAACTATGACTTGATATTGGTCAATTCATTATCTTTTTCATTCTATGTTTGAATGGTGATGATGTATTATGGTTTATCTACGTATATATTTATATTTTGAAAGGTATGTAATTTGAGAGGTATCCATTTGAAAAAAATTAATGCATTAATTGTTCAAAGTCGACATCAATTTCAGACATCCTAAAATGGAATGGACAAACAAAATGGGTCAAAGGGAGTAATTTTTTACCTACTGAAAGAAGATTTTTCAATCATAAACAAGTGTTCATGTTTGTCCTCTAAGTCTAATTCTCGTTTCAGTTTAAATTTAATTGTAATAGCAATTTACAGTTCACTTTGGCATTGTAAGCCATGTGAACAAGCACAGCAGTTCATTACAAAGGGAGTTATAAGATTTTTATTTTTATTTTTGGTTAAGGTTATTCGAAGTTCAAATCAATATCTATGATATATTCCATCTAAGGGATGGATCAATTACCATTAGTGCTTTAACTCCATAAAATGTGTTTCCTTTTTCTTTTATAAGTAAAAACCTCCATAGAATGGGTTTCAATATTCTTCTTTTCTAGTGAAAGAACATTTAACACAAATTTCCATTCTTTTTCTACTTCCTCTTGTTTCTCTAAATTTCTAATGACTACTCACTTTTTCGATGTTTTAAAAATAATATAAAATTAAACTGAAAGAAACCAATTCATACTCACAACTGGGCAATCCCTAATCACCCTTCAACCAGCTTACCATTAATTCAAATCAAGATTTCAAATCAATAGAGATAAATTAATATAATAGATTTGGTGGAGTTCATCTCTTATAGATAGCCTTTTGTAAATGGGTTGCACCCCTTGGTGCGCCTTTTTCTTTAATACATTTCATTTATAAAAAAAATAGAGATCAATTAAGAAACTATCCTACTTCAACCTCGTCTAAAATGTAACCATGTTACCCAACTCCAGCCACAGTACCCAACACTGCCAACACTATGACAACCAAGTACTAGAATGGCTTGGACACATCACAAGCACAAATCTACCACAACCCTGTAAGTAGTACCTAACAACATACCAACAACTCGATACCAGTAGAGCATGTCCTTTTTTTTGGATAATGGGGGTTTGGGGGATTTGAACTTTTTGAACTATGGACATCCTCTTTGGGAGGGGGTTTTCAAGGGTTAAGGGAAAGGAAAGTAAAGGAAAGGATCAGTTAATTAAAAACTATGTTTGGGAGTTTTTTCACAATAAGCGGAAAGATTTTGGGGTTTCCCTATAACCCTCCAAAACCCCCAACCTGTCAATTTTTTTAACACCCCAAATTGGGGGTTTGTAGGGTTTTCATAGAAAATGAGCTTATTTACCCTCTTTCACTCTCGTTTACTTTATAAAACTCCCAAACAAGTGAAAGTTTTTAACCCCTCCTTTACTCTTCTTTCCTTACTCTTCCTTTCCTTTAAAAACCTCTCTTTCATTTTCCCCAAAACTACCAAACACGCTAAGAGGAGTGATTAACAATTGAGTTGTTCCCAAGCCACCACTTCTAGCAGATCATCACCAGAAACCACAACAAGTTTCTTACTTGAATTCAACCCAAAATAATATATATATAAAAGTTGCCTTCTTCTGGTTATTATACTCTTGCATGAATTCTAATGGTATTCATGGTGTATCATATCAATGAGATCGCCTTTTCAACGACACATGCGCACACACCATCAACATTACTTCTGAGGGAGTGAGTAGTGGCGAGCTACAAGGCCCATAATCCATAATTCTTTCTCACATGCACTTAAGCCTTTCTATTCTAATAATCGAATTACCCATTAACCCTATATCATCCGGCAGCACATGTACAAATTAAGTGCGATACTACCTCAGGGATGGTTCCATGACCTTAAAAGCCAATTCAACTGCATTAAATGTCTCTCCAATTTATCAATACCCTCCAGTTTATGGCGATCGCTTTATGGTACCTGTTGTTGCTTCAATGATATGCGACTTGTTCATTATGGACCGCCATTGCTTCATTGACGTACAACTTTGATCATGACAGACCCGTACCGAGATCACATGCTAAATAAGCAGACCTAATTCTAGCAGCAGGAAAATTAACAATGGAAACAGCTCCTTCTTTAACGAGATTATTTGAACAAATTCCCATACCAAATATGCCATGGTGGCATGTAGAATTATAGAGGGAATTGTAAAATTCTCCTCCACAAAACCGGCTGCAAGTTCTTTTACCAATTTCCACTGAACCCATCTCCTATTGCCAACACGTGTTTAAATTTTTCACTTGCTTCTTAATTTACATCATACAACGAATCCGGTACAAAAAAAAAAAGCAACTCAGTGTCATATGTATGCGAAGAAACATATCCAAATTAGAAATTCGATTAAATAACGAAACAGAATGCAATTTCAGTGACCAAGCAAGCAAAACACAAGCATTCAAATTGAATCGCGTTAAAACTAAGTACCAGCCGGTTAGCTTCAGGAAGCGAAAGCCACTCCTCGAAGAGCTTCTGCGCGAAATCAGGTTGTGATTTCAGAGCCAGAGGAGACATCTCCTGCAGCTGCAACAAATCCGCGTCGAAACACGCCATATCGTTGACAACAACGGTATCCATTCTCATTCACATAACCAAATCAATAATCACAAGCAGATCAACAAACCCTAGATTCCGAAAATCCAAATCCTACAAGAATCCACTGCTTCAATTCCCTTGAACAGATTATGTGCAAATAATTATCGGAGTTTGATTAGAAAATCAATTAATGTGATTGAAGGAGTAAGATTTGGAGCTCTAGAAGTACGAGAAACCCTAGATCTTCACGAAATCAAATAACTAAATTTATTTTCTTTTCTTTCTCTTTCTTTTTCTTTTTTTTTTTAAGAGATAGAGGTAGAACTGATCGGAAAGATGGCAAGAACGAGAAAAATGAGGGAGAGAGAGAGAGAGAGAGAAATTCTTTTCGGAGAGAGCGATGCGATTCAAGAGGAGATTTAGCTATGAAAATGCAGAGATTTGAGTAGAAAAAGAGAGAGGAGAGATGAAACACAGAGATTTTTGTTGTTTTTTTTTTGATAAATAAACAGCCGAAAATGGTAAAGAAAGCAGGAGGACACGTGTCCACTTGGGCTAGAGGTGGTATGAATATTACAGCCTTAGTCACGTGTTAGGAGCGTGCGCGATGTGTCCAAGAACTTTTTTTCTCTCCTTCTTAAATTGCAATTTTTACTTGAGGGGAACGCAAAGTCAAAGATTTGGCAGAAAAACTTAACATACACTTAGAAAAGTAAAAGAAGATTTACATTAGTTTAAATACGGTGATCTCTCGTACCCGTTTATGTGAAGGTTATCATAAAATTAAAAAAATTTATTAGTAATTATTAAATAATTAAATAATTATTATTTTAAATATTAAAATTATTATTTAATTTTTCATATGCATCAATCAATTTTTTCGATTTTGTAGTATTATAACTCTTAGTTTAATAACATAACATGGATATGCATTTTTTCAAATAGTAATAGATTTACTATTTTATCATCGAGAAGTGTTATATACCCACCATAGATTTTGATTATCATTTTCAATTATCCATATGTGTTTTTATAATTTTTGAAAAGTTATGTATGTTTTATTAATTTTACGTTTATTAAAATTACTGCAGTGATTATTGATTAAGACTTAATTCGGATGTTTGAATAAAAGATCAAAAATCGATGTAGTTATCGTTTTATAATCACTTGTAATTCAAATGAGTTTGTATAAACAATGTATCTCATAGATCCATAGTCTATTTTTTTATGATCAAATTAAAATCATTAAGGAAACTTGTAAAAGTTTTAGTGAGTTAATACTAATTAATTACAATTTTTCCTTCCTTGGTAAGTACTAAGTAGACTCACTCATATGAGAAGTCAAAATCTTATACTAAGTAGACTCACTCATATGAGAAGTCAAAGTCTTATTTCCAAAAGAGGTGAGAATATTGTTATAATACAATGGAGAAGATTTTTTTTAAGGAATTTTTTCGAAGCGTATTATTATACGAATGACTCATTATCTATAGTGTTTATATGACATTCATTTAATAATGTACTTAAAACAAATTTCTTTAAATACCTAAAAGGATCATAACTCATAATACAAAGTGTACAAATTATTAACACGCGAGCATTTCTGAAAAATTGGATCCCCCATCCTTGCCAAACTCACGAGGAAAAAAATTTCTCATCCCTATCTTTGGGGATGAAGGCGAAATTTTTTTGCCCCCATCTTGGTTCTCTACAGAGAATCGGATTGTTGTGAAGAATTTTTTTCAGTAAAACCCTAGTCATTAAACTATATAAAACTTGAACTATTTTAAGCTAATAACCGATAAAAATAAGACTTTTAAATGTTCAAATTGAGTAAGGTCGAAAATTTTAACACTTTTACTTGTTAAAACTTAAATTAGTTTGTGGTCATTAAAAAATAGAGGGCTATAAAAAAAGAAGTGCAAGTGATATTTATAAGATATGAATTTAATAAATTATCATTAAGACATTAATTATCATTTAAGTTAAAATATTATAAATTTAAAATAAGAAATCAATAAATTTATTTAATAAAAAAAATATAATACATTATTTACAGGATTCAAAAAATTTATGACGGAGACCTTTCTCCTCGTCCCTACCAAGCAACAGCGGAATTTTTTTTCTCCATCTCCATTCTCATCCCGACACGAGACAAAGATTTTTCGACAACACGGTTTTGAACAAAGTTGTCTGTCCCTTATAAATGGTGTTCATACTCTTACCCTTCTAATATTACCAAATGTACAAAAGCGAGTTTCTTGGATTAAATGGTGTTCTCCTTAACCAGGTGGTTTCAAGCTTAAATAGTAGCTTCCCTAACCTCCACCCGGGTTGACCCGACTGAAGAGTTGGTCAAATGGCATGATTCAACTGAAAGCTCAGATCCATTCAATTTTCTTTGTTTTTCTCCAACTTTTCTCAAATCAAAGATCCAAACCTCCTTTACAAAGTCAACGCAAAATTTTCCTAACAAGTTGAACACGAATAAGAATTGCACGTGATTTTATTTGTTTTATTACTTTTGGATACATACATGTAATAAAAAAAAGTAGAGAATAATATAATATAATTTTGATAAGAGAGAAATAAAAATTGATTTTTAAGGTTTATAATATCAAGAAAAAATAGTTTTTTTAATTTTAAAAAATATGTATACAAACAAATATATTAATTTGGTAAAATTTCAATAAAATATATAAATAGATAGTAAATATTATTAATTTCTTTTTTCTTTTTTTATTGTCAGCTTTGTAGATTTAACTATATAGTAATGAATGATTTGTAGAAGACTTGACTATGATATAGAGTAATATTGTAGTATTTCTATGGGATGTGATCTGATTACCATATGGTGTGATCTAATTACTAATGAACATATTCAAATTACTATAAGATATACTTACTGAGTAATGTTGTAGTATTGCTATGGGATGTGATTTGATTACCATATGACGTGATCTTGTTACTAAGGAATATACCCAAGTTACTGTAAGATGTACGTACTGTATAATGTGGTAGTATAACTATGGGACGTGATTTGATTACTATATGATGTGATCTAGTTACTATGGATTTACTCTAGTTGCTATAATATGTATTTACTATGTAATGTGATAGTATTACTATAGAATGTGATTGGATTGCTATATGATGTGATCTAGTTACCAAAGAACGTGCTCATGTACTTTATGTGTAATGTGGTAGTATTATTAGGATTATGATCGTCTCAATTTAGTGAAGTTGAATATAAAGTTCATAATTTACCTTTGTCTAAAAGAAACAGGTATATGTGGGTAATTCAGTAATATTATGGATTTAATTTTTTCAATCTTAGAAGTTTTTTTTTTTGAGATTTTGAGCTACCTAGTGGTTAGAAAAGTGCAACATTTGTTAGAAAGATCTTGATGGGAGTTATCAAATGGGGACCATTTTGACCTCCAACCACCATCAAGCACTCGTGAGTTGAAGGGGTATTTTTTCGATCTGCTCTTTTTCGGCAATGATTTCAAGAAACCATGTATACCATCGGGCCAGAATTTTGAATAGGAATAAAACTACAAATGTTTCGCTGCCACACGCACCGACAGTGCGTGCATGGGGACAACTCCGGTGAACAATAACAATAACAATTTGATTTTTTTTTTAATTTTCAAAAGAATATGAAAAAACAATGACGCGATAGTAAGCTATTTTGATTTTTAATTTTAGCCATTGATTTAATTTTTGGATGATTTGGACATCAATCTCACCTTAAATTGAAGAGAATCCTAAATGAAAGTGATTATAATTTTTATTTATTTTTTGATAACGGACCGTTACGACCGTTCCACAATCCTTACCATATTACTATGAGATGTGGTCATGTGATCCAGTTAATAAGGAATGTCCTCATAATACTATAAAACATATTTACTTGAAATGTGATAGTATTACTATAAGATGAGATTTGAATACTATACGATGTGATTTAGTTATTACGAATGTACTCAAATTACTGTAAGATATGCTTTATGCAATGTGATCTAATTATTGCACGAGGTGATATAGTTACTAAGGAGTATACTCATTTTACTATAAAAGTTCATACGTGAGAATATTACTATAAGATTTGATTTGATTACCAGTATGATGTAATAAAGTTACTTTATGATAACATCACTTAGTAACTTTGAAAATGCTACATTATGTGATAAGTCTTACACATTTTATAGTAAAATTGTGTGTATATATATATATAACACCAGATTGCTCACCTCCTGTAGCAGGTAAACAAGGCAAGAAAAAATCACTTGGTCGGCAGCAAAGTCAGATCCATTCTTGAAGCATTTATGATCAAAGTTGGCCAACTTGTTTTTTTAGGTGAGTTACCATAGTTGACCAACTTCAAGTACAAACTAAAGAGTTGGGGAGGATGTACCGAAGTATCCATACAGTCAGATTTTGCAATACTTGAATTAACAGCCGCGTTTTTATGGGTGTTCTTGAGACTCGTTTGTGGTGTATATTTTGTGAAGTTTTTAAAATTTAAAATTTTTAAAAAAAATATATATGAGTTAAATAATAAATGTTATAAATTTTAACCATTAAACTAGTGTTCTTGTTGTGACATTATTAAATTTTATAAATATATAATACAAATTATCTAGTTTAATAATAATTGTAAACTATTTAATTAATCATTTATAAATTACAACAATATATAAATATAAGTTATATTTCATATAATTTATATATTAATATTTATAAAATTATAATTATAACACTGCATAGAGTTAATAAAGTATTAAACTTTGTTAAAAATTAGTTAATTAATTAATTAAAATTATTTTTATTTTTATTATTTTAATTAATTAATATTATTTTATTAAAATTTTGAAACACCCAATTTATTCAAAAGATTTATACCCTAACGTTTTGAAGCTTACACCTCAACATTATCGCCCAACGCCTTCGCCTATAAAACTAGTAATTAACCGAAATCAGGATGTTTGAAGAAATTATAGCCATCATAACTGCTACCAATTTCTTTTTCGTTTTCCCCCAAAATGAACAAGGCAACAAACCCAAACTGATCCTATAAATGATCAAATTTGAAAGATAGTTTAATTTCTGTGAACTACCACCAACCACTCTACCGTCTCGCCAAAAAAAAAAAAAAGAAATGGAAGTTCACGCATACTTAATTAAATAACAGTGTTTATATCTCAATTGGAATAAAATAAAAATATATTTTATTTTATTTTTAAATAAATTAAAAATAAAATTAATTTAAGAACGAATTTTTATGTTTAACTGTTAATTTGTAAAAATCAATTAAATTTTTATGTTTAAAACGTTTGAAATAATTAAGAGTTCAAGAAATGAGAGAGAGGCAGTGAGAGGGAATGAAAAATGAGACGAGAGTATCTTGATCAACATAACTTTTTTATCTTTATTTTGTAAAATTTATATGTAAATTCTATTAATTTTGATAGAATATAAAACAAACTAACTCAATTCCATAGTAAAATCATTTCGAAATGAATTCTATAGTTTGTTTTCCAACATAACAAAGCAGATTTACAAAAAAATTTCACAAAATTTATAAAATTCATTTGTTTCAAACGTACTCACCTTCAGATTCAGTAACCAAAATCCTTATGCATGTCTATGATCATGTTTGATACCTGACTTAAAGCCACTTAAAACAATCACTTCAGACAAAAATGGTTGCTTTAAATGGTTTTAAACCAGGTATCAAATATAGCCTATCAAGAAATACTAGACCAAAGAAAATCCCTCGAAATGGAGAAAATGATTTTTTAGCCAGAAAGATCACACAAATACGATTAAAATTAACAATCATATGAAGTTCATATAAATATATTCATAGATAAATGTGATTGTGTGTGCACGTGCACGTGCACGCTTGAGAGAATTTTGCGGAGGGTAGGCTCACATCTAATTTCATACACGAAATAGGTCAACGACAAATTCGATGAATGGTAACATATCTCTCTAGAACTGTAGGATAGGGTTACTGCAACTGCTGACTGCATACTACAATACATGTATAAACAAATTCCAAGACGAAAAATGAATCTTCCTCTACAACATCACATCATAACAACAGATAAGAGAACAACATACCTTTTATCTATCACACTAATCAAAAAAGAATCTTAGCTGTGAAGAAAACCGACTAAACCACTAAACATAGATGACTATTTTTCATGTTGCATTTTGAATAAAAGGAGTACGGTTTTCCCCCCAGAAGAAAGAAGAACCATCTCACCAAACAGAACATTCAACCCTTCCTCTTCTCGGTACCAATTGCAAGTAGTTCAAAGCTCTGAAGCAGATTACTACGAGCACCTCTTGTAGTAGTAGGCTGGGAGAGAGAGGTTGCTTTTGGCTCAGACCCAGAGTAAATCCTCTGGCTGAAAGAGAGGCGACTGCCGCCAGAGAGCAGTCGCCTTGATCGACTCTTACTCGGTCCACTAGAAGAGCTTGGCTGACTGCTTCCAATAATAGCCCTCTTGGATGAACTGCCATGCAGAGAGGAGGAAGTGCAGCCTTTTCCAGAATCATCTTCCTGAAATAAGCAAAGAGAAATTCAGAACAGATGTTAGCTTATAAAGTAAGAATTCAAGAGTCCGGGTAAAACTCTTAAAACTTTTCATCCTACATGACTACCGAAAGACGTAATAGCACAGAGAAAGATCTCATGATTGTATACCAATAACAAATGCATATTTGTGTATAAACAACGATCAATGGCATCAATCTGACAAGCAGGAACATGCATAATTTAAAATAAAACAACATGAACACTGTAAACTAAATGGCAAAAACCCTGATACCTCAGTGCTTTTTCCCATTTGTGAGGGCTTAGAGCCCTAACAAAAGTCATTTGGGGGTTACACATAGTATTTATGTTGGCATCCTCGTTCCATAAGTATTAAAACAGATGTTTAGAAATAACTTTGTTTTTTGGACTGACATAAACCACATCTTGAAAGTGAAACACCACAAGTGCCTAGAAGTGGCATGGTTTAAGTTTTGGTGATTACTTGGGTGCCTTGTTGAACAATGAGGCAAAGTGCCTTACCCATACATTTTGTGGTAAAGCACATACTTTTGGTGGTAAAATTCATACTTCTAGTGGTAAAACACATACTTTTGGGGGTTATTATCACGAAACACCCTTACATTTTACCCTATATTTCATTGTCCCTTTACATATTAAATTCGATCAATTTGCATCCTACATTATAGGGAGCATCCAATAGGCCATTCCGATTAAAATTCCAGTCAAATTAGAACCGGTGCACATGTGCGCCTCATTTGCATGCCAAAAAAACAATTCTAACAATATTTTCTCAAAGTTATCTTCACGATTTGCAAATTAGGGAGTTAGGGATTTTGAGCTTGAAGAAAATAAGAGAGAAATGAGATTTGTTGGAGAAAATAAAAGAGAGCAGAGTTATCTTTTCGCATTCAAATGAGACATATGTGCAGGTTGCATGTGTACATTGATTCTAATTTGGCCGAAATTTTGATCACAATTGCCTATTGGATACTCCTCTATAACACATTGTGTAAATTAATCGAATTTCAAATGTACTGGGACATTGAAACATGAGGTAAATTGCAAGGGTGGGTCGTGATAATAACCCTATTGTTGGTGGTACAATTCTTTTTTTACCATCAATGTTTTTTATTTTATGAATTTACTGCCAAAAGTATGCATTTTACCTGTGAGTAAGGTATTTTTCCTTATTTTTATCAAGGCACATTAGACACCGCCTCAATTTTTTTTTTTTAAAAAAAAGAGCGTTGAACCATTATTATATGTCCAAATCAGACAACTGGTTCGGATAAGAAATTTGCTCTCAAGTAAAATCCTTCCTTCATGGACTACAATTTTATTTACTGTCTTTTCCTTTAGAGTATTCTTATGTTTCATGATACAACTCCCCACCCCCACCCCCACCCCCTAAACATGCTGCATCTCATGTTGACAAATCCCACCCATATTGAACCCAATTAAGCAATGGGCAATATAACAGAACTTTCTGACACAAGATGTCATTTTAGATGATAAAACCAGTAAATCACTAATGTTACTCATAATTTTGGTTACATCCTTCGTTCTCTTTTTCACTTCACAACAGCTGGTCAATGTTGACTTGAAAAACATAAGCTCAACCTCAGTTTTATACATTTAGTTGCACGTCTAAACTTAGCACATAAGTGATGCAAGACAGATAAGTAGAAAGAGAAGCAGCTAGAGAAAGGGGAGAAACAAGAAAGAAGCAAGAGAGAGACCAGACAGAAACAGACTAGGTAGAAAAGAAAACAGAACAAAGGGAGAATAAGCCAAAAACAGAGAGAAGGGGACAAGAGATACCAAAACTCAAGTTTATTCCATAATCAAAGTCTGCCTTACAATCTTAATATCAGTGCTCTTATATAGGCACCAAGCATTATTTAAATGAGAAAGTAAATCAAATCCTAATAACTATTTAATTGCCTAAATCTAATTTTCGTAAAATACTATCTCCAAGAATATTGTCATTACAACATAATCCCAACATCCCAAATTAATAAATATTGTATTTCTTATTCTGTATCATTCTGCCCCACTTATATAAAACTCCAAAGCGAGTTTTGTAGTGATGAAGGATCAGAACTATGGATGGCTTGGTGAAGACTTGAAAGTTTTGAGATGTAGCATTCTCGATCGAACATAAGAAGGATATCAAGAGGAGTTGTTCAGGAGCCTCAATCCAATGCGAGAGGAAAAAATCAATGTAAGCAAGGTCACACGTACGAATCTTGCCCTTATCTTGGCTTTGGCCTTGTTCATTTTGAAATGACTCAATAGGTACATCCTCACCTTGAATGTTAGAACTTTCTTAAAAGACTTGTTCTTGCTTTTCAAAGTGTGTGCAGATTGGAGAAACAACTTTAGACTCATCTTGAATGGAAACCGGATTAATAGAAGTTTTATTGAAAGTTGATTCCTCTAATTTTGCTGTTCGTGCAAGAAGTTGTTGAAACTTGAGGAGTCGAATTTCAAAGTTGGAATTCCCGATCTCCAACTGGCAACAATTGGCATAAATGTAAGGGCCATCAAGCTCGGTTTCAGCCCATACGGCATCAGGCAAGCTGTATTGCACAAGTGCTTGAAAATTCAATGAATTTGGCAGAAAGCTAATTTTTTCAATATGACCAAAAGCACCAAAAATCTTATAGAGCACATCTTCTGTAATTGGATATAGTACATGACGAACTGTAACCAGAAGAACTTGACTCAATTCACTCATTCCTTACAAGTGACTCAAATTTGATATAAATAAAAAAGAAACATAAGTAAAACAGAAAATGAATTTTTTTCCTATATATTTTTTTTCTCCATATCTTTTTCCCTCTTTTTTTTCTTTATTTCTTTTACTCTTATTTTTTCTGCAATTTTTTTATTACAAAAATCAGCAACTACATAAGCAGAAATTAAATAAATAAATAAACCTAACTTTTTTTTCCTTTCCGGCTCAGGTCCTAACTCGGGTCAGCTACTGGCTCGGCTCGGGTGGTGGATCGGTTCAGGTGGTGGTTCGGCTCGGACTGGACGGGTGGCAGCTCGGCTCGGGTGTCTAAGGCGGATCCAAATCTGCGGGTCAGGTTGGATCCGGGTATCCCATATCCGGGGTATTTCGAGGCTGGGACTATGGGGGACTGACCAGAAATGGGATGCCGGTCACGATGGTGGCTACGGCTAGGGTGTCCGGTGGCTGGAGGCGGCAGATCAAGGCGCAAAAGGTAGAACAGGTATGTAGTGTCGCAACGGCTTTTAGACAAGGATTCAGCACGTGAGTCATGGGGGCGGAAAGATTGGTAGGTTCCGATCAAAAGGGTGGTCGCAGATTCTGGTGATGATGTTTCCGACGGCGGCTGCGAGTGGAGGAGATTCCGACGACAAAATAATATGAAGTTTCTGGGTTCGGATCGCAGGTGGATGCTGATTTTGATGGTGGTGGCTGTGCACAGTGGGCGGTAGCGGATGTGGACATATGGAGCCTTTCACTTTCTGTTACTGTTCACTGTGTTTTTTTTTTTTTAATAAAAATTTGGGTTTAAGGAGAGAATTTGTTGTGACAGGGTGGGATTCTGCTTTAATACCACTTGATGTGCGACATATAAGTAGAAAGGGAAGTAGATAGAGAAATGGGAGAAACAACAGAGAAGCAGCAGAGAAAACAGACTGAAATAGACTAAGTAGAAAATAAAACAGAATAAAAGGAGAATTAACCAAGAACAGGACTCAAGTTTATTCCATAATCAAAGTTTGCCTTACAATCTTAATATCAATACTCTTATATAGGCACCAAATATTATTTAAATGAGAAAGTAAATCAAATCCTAATAATTATTTAATTACTTAAATCTAATTTTTCTAAAATACCATCTCCAAGAATATTGTCATCACAACATAATCCCAACATCCCAAAATAATAAATATCGTCTTTCTTATTCTGCATCAATAAGATTCATCGATTCCAACTGCAACATATCTACCTATTTGTCCTGTGCTTCTTCACCCAATCTGGATTTTTTTTCTCCAAGTTACTTCAATTTCAAACAAAATAGTCACTGTATGGGCATTACCAGTATCCTTAAGCTCTTCAACTCAGGTGCTTTAAAAATGCCCATTTTTAGTCTAAATTTTAAAATCAAAGCCCTCCAAGACCGTTCGCGAGGCATCTGATAACAAGAAAAGAAATGTTGAAGCTTATTCCTCTTGCACGTACTAATCACATGCCATTGTTTGAAATGTAAAGCCCTTCATATTGTCATCAATAATTTAGGCTTTCAGACATTTCTTTCATATCCATTTCTCTCCTATCTGGATGGCTCAAGACTGACATTCAGAGAGCCTGCTAAAATTGCGTTGACCTACATATGTCATACAGCCCATGCCCCAAGATGGTGAACAAAACTAATCTAATATCTATTTGAACCTTTTTATTATGATCCACACAATAATATTTGCCACAGTTTAAATTGTGCTAGTGGGTAGGTATGTATATGATATTTGAGGCCAAAATATGTCAAATTTATTCTAGAAATGCATACCTAATAATCAGATCTATGTAAATGAGAGGGTCAAAGCAACATAATTGACGAAACACGCATATGAGACAACATTGTTGGCTGCCATTACTTACCACGTCCGTAGACGATTTTAGATTCTTGGGTGCCTTATGCCTTGAGTGATCACCATGCTGTCCAGCACCTGAACCATTTCTTCTAGTAATTGCTTCAACTACACCTGAAAAATGATCATGAATCTCATCTCACCAAAAAAGATGTAAAGAAAAAAAATGCACTATATTCATTGAAGGAAAAAGGAAAATGCAAATAGAAATTTACTTCAAGAAGTAAATGAACATGGGAGAATCTAGCCAAATTACCAAACTATAAAAGAGTAACCAAAGCCTCAAGAGTCACGAACACAAATTATAATTTGGTAGTAGGAACTCTGCTAGAAAATAAGAAGTCAACCTACTTGAAAGAAACAAATTTACATTAATAAAGCTTTCAAATATAAACGAGTAGTTCAGACATTTCAACAACTCAGGCTCAGAATCCCCTCTCTCAAATGTACTTTCAAAAGAAGACAACAAACCTGAAGTCTTTTCCTTTCTTTCAGCAAATGATCCAGTGTTTAAATCTGCTATCCCACCAGGCTGCTGAAGTAAGCAAAAGAAACAGAGTAAGAAAAATGTGTGGTAGGAAAAATGCAGGTTTCAAAATTCACAAGCACTTACCCGTGGTCTGGAACTGGAACTGATCTGAGGGTACTTCAATATGGTCCAGTCAAATATATAGTCAAAATGATAACCTGCATAAGTAAACCACATAAGAGACCAGAAAGCTATGCACTTTCTGCCAACCCCCAAAGCATTTTTTTATCACTAAAATTAAAATCTAATAAAAGGCACCAAATGGGTGCCAACCGATGTGCGATCACCTACAGTTCAAGAATTCCAAGAACTCAACAATCTCGTACATATACTAAATATTTTGTATTGAACCAAATAATCAAAGTTTTTAACCATCTAACCTTTAGGCTTTCAAGGGATCCCTTGATACCATCATAAGCTCTTCTATTCCTCTAAACCCAAAGCAACCCAAAAATGGCAAGATGAACCAAAAGTAAAAGCTGTCTTTTTCCCTTTACAACTTCTAATACCCGACCAAGCCCAAAGCTCCTCCACAGACCCAGCATGCACCCAACTAACCCCCATCACCGAGAGCGCCTATCCAAGGAGCAATCCAATAAGAGATGATTCACCATTTCAGCTTGCTCCTTACAAAGAAAACATCTATTAGTTAGGATTTTCCCCCTCATTAGTAGATTATCTGTTTTCAAGACTCAAGATTCTTTCCCAAGATGCCTACCAGGCAAAACAAGCAACCTTTTTCTATAAGTAAAGATAATATTCAATTTCCAAGGCACCAAAAAACAAGCAACCTTCATATGGCTACAAACAAGTATTCCAAATAAGCTTACGAGGGAAATTTTCCCAACCAACCCCTTAAGCATTTATAAGACTTAGCTCTTCATCAATTAGTTAGCATTCAAATATAGTTTCTTACTTTGGGGAGGAGACTATCACAATATGTAGCTCTTCAAAACAAGAAAAGGAACTTCAAACTGCAATTAACACGGA
This sequence comes from Bretschneidera sinensis, assembly GCA_023935145.1. Taxonomy (NCBI): domain Eukaryota; kingdom Viridiplantae; phylum Streptophyta; class Magnoliopsida; order Brassicales; family Akaniaceae; genus Bretschneidera; species Bretschneidera sinensis. Next base: position 5,398,589 of record CM043697.1, on the reverse strand, counting down.
CCTCATAACATAATCCCATGCTTCAGTTGAAGACTATGATTACAAGATTTCGCACGCTCAAACAGATTTGATTCTCCAAGATATCCTATTTGGATAGCCCCGTTATCATCTTTTACTAATTAGTATCCTTAAATGAGGCACACATGGGTGGAAAATGGGTAAAATTTCTTGAAATCAAATCCGACAAACATAGGCTTATTATACTGCCATTTGAGTTATGAAACGGTATGGACATATATTTTTCTTTAAATAAGTAAAGAGTATAGTATTGCAAATTTGCAATGCATCAAGGGGTGCAAACCCAAATACATAAGTATCATCTACATGACAAAAGCTCTATATGCTCTATCTCAGTTACCATCAACTTGCATCTAGTTTTGGGGCAGTAAGAACTGCCCTAAATCATCCTGATCATCTGTATAAAATTCACTCATATCCATAATTTGAGCTTTCCTCTCATTCCCCAGAATGATGGAACACTTGGCGAAAAAGTCAAATATACAAAAATGGAACTAAGTGGCGGCCATTGGCTCATATGGAGCTGGATCCTTTAACAGACATATGATTTTTTTTATAAGCAAATATTCAAATATACTATAAAAGGCACCAAGAGAGTGCAACCCATTTATAAGAGGACTATCTACATTCCCCTTAAACAAAAAACAAAGAGTATTAAACCATCTATTTTAAATGAATTCTAACGGTATCTCTATCCCATCAAAAAGCATCCTATTTCTCTCCTCAAAATCATTAAAAAAAAAAAATAGAGAAATGGACTAAAGCATAAGCTTTTCTCATTTGTTTAGATGCACAAATACCAACTGAAACCTGCCCATTCTCCTCATTATTTTTGAGGCATCAACCACCCACCCCTTTCTCAAGAGAATGTCACAGGTTTGTGATGAAAAATGTCTTCTGCAGGCAAGGTAGGGACATACACCAGTCAAACTCCATGGTTATATGAGTGAGATATGGAAAATGAGACTATCTCATTAGGTTGCAAGCAAAATTCCGTATCAATTCTCAAGCATATATTTATGCTCCAGTGATATAGCATTGGTGCTCACACAGACCTGGCCATCGATATCATTTCATAGCATTTTCTTTTTTGATTAAAAAAAGAGATTAATATCATTTCATAGCATCCTTTGGTTCTAAGAAGGATGACAGAAAACAAATAAAATGACTACTTGCTTCCACTATCAACTAAGATATCACAAGAATACTACAATCTGAAAAATATAATCATAGGTTTTACCTTCTCGAACAAATAAGTCGCGGAACAGCCTCTTCAAATATGAATAGTCTGGTTTGTCTTCAAAGTGTAATGATCGACAATAATGGAAGTATGATATGAACTCTGGTGGATACGATTTACAAAGCACCTGAAATAAGAAATTTCGCATTTTTCACACTATTTAATTTCTCCAGTGTTTTTTCCACTAGAATAGCACAAAAAATAAAAATAAAACATTAACAAGAACAGCAAAAACTACAGGTTCAGGGAACCAGACTTGCCTCATACATTGAGATGAATGCAGCATGGCTAAGAGCTAAAGGTATACATGCTTGTGCTACATACAAGTGGTAGACTAGAAATTATGGTACCTCAATAGGAGTTAGCATCTTCTTCTCACTGATTTTGTCATATTTCTGCTTTTTTGTCCCTGCTTTTAGGTTCTGCCAAGGAAGGCTGATGCCAACAATTCACACACATAGAAATGTGACAAACAAGCAATATTTCTGCATGAATAATTTTGAAATGCGCCAAAAGAATAGTTCGATAAGAATAACTCATCACTGATATAGCTACAACCTTCCCCTTAGGAAATACATTAACACATAACCAAGAGATTCCAAATCATCTCTTCTGCTTTGTTCTGCACATGAAGCATAAAATTGTATCACATCTCATGTGTAAATAATTAAGGCAAAACCCATTGTCAAGTAGTGAATAACAAGTAACTGACACAGCACTTTACCCACCAACTCCAAGGTGAGTGTTAACGCTAGCATATCGAGCTGTGCCTGTAAGATTCTTGTTCTCCCTGTAAAGATATATCAAATCCGAAACTATTTATGCAAAACCACCCCTTAAGTATACAATTAAAAGCATCAAATATTTGACATTTGGCATATCAACAGTGCAAGGTACACCAGTCACCACATTTCTACCCATAAAAAATGCATACACATTTATATCAGGAAAGTCCATTAGTAATTATCGGGAAAGTGGAGTATCAACAAATTGATAAAAGATTTTTTGTGGACTTTTGGGACAAGTGTCACTTGTTGGGGGTAGGGGTGTATTTTGGGTGGGGAAAAAACAGAGGTAAGTATCTTTATTGTTGGCATAACTATGATATTCTACCACTCATTGTTTTTGTCTCGATATTCTACGATTAAATTGAAGTGCTATAACTAGGGAAGATTAGAAAATGCAAGCAACTCAAAACATCATTGAAGTCTAAAATGGCTTAATTTATGTTGGTGATTCTCTTGTGAACTTGTTAATTAAATGCTATTGAAAATTTTGCATATGCATTTAAAATGGTGTTTTCAAGTTCCAGAGAGTCACCGGCCTATTCCCAAATCAAATATCAAGTATCTATCTCTCAAACAATATTCAGTCTACAGTCTACACACAATTGACAAACAGAGAAAAAGATATAACAAATGCATACCTATATGGTATGTGCTTATGTGTTTGAAAATCCCTGTACTTTTTTGCAAGTCCAAAGTCAATAATGTACACCTGTCATGTGAACAGCCCGTGAGCTAATAACAATGTCATAAATGAATAAAGAGAAATCACCTTACAACAACAAAATCTGGAATTCCTCACTAGAGCAAATTTTTTCCATAAAATTTAATAATTCCATTACAATGTGTCCTTTTAGAAATATATGGGTATTGCAACCAACAATAACATCAACTGCAAACATAAGAAAACAAACAGAGACAGGAGTAATATGCAATTTGTCACTGACATAAGGCCAGGTCAAATAACATTTACATGTCCAAGTAATATGAGGCTCACCAGAAGCAAGGCAATCAGAAAACAACAACAATATAATAATAATAGTAACCGATTAGCCATGCTTCTTGAATATCCATTTTATTTAAAAGTTTTCTTAACTCAATTCTTCATTGAGTAAAGAAAATTCCACCATATTTTAATAACAACAACAATAATAATAAACTGATTACTTGTGCTTCTTGAATATTCAAATTTAGTTCAGAAAATTTTAACTTAATTCCCATCAAATTAGGAAATTCCAACAAACTTTGCATATTTTCGTATTCATGCACAAGCTTCATCCAAAAATGTTGACCGCATTTATTAATGCCACATGCTCCAGATATGTTCTCTCTTGATTTCATTTAATGTCTCCACTAATTCACAGATACAACCCACACCTTGCACTGAATGGGAATTGAAAACCTTGCCATTAGCTTTGCCTTTGGACATGCTGCTTTAGACTCTAATCTAGATTCTGTAAATGTTAAGACCTACACTAAAAATATTACTACAATCACCTAAGATGATATTGTGTGCATATCCATACTAATAAAAATAAACTGTGAGTATTACATTTTTCAATTCAACATCGAAGTAAAGAATCTTTAGAACCTTCCATTCACCATCTTCAGCTTATGAATGCACATTGCTCTTTCACGGTTTCACCATGACATTCCATTGCTGGTTCTTAAATGCAAAAATATAATTGAATTTCAAAGTTTAATGACCCATATCCACATAGGTAGTGAAACGGGAAAGATTCTTATATATATTTTTGGTCCAATGAACCCAAAAGTAACATTTACTAGCACTTTTGGGAGATGAGCCCATGATGTTACAAATGGTATCAAGCCGACTTGGGCCCACTACCATGTGGATATATGGATATTTTGGGCTGGCCACGAGCTTATCATGGCATCTGGGATCACAACAAGCCGGAACCGTTGGTTTAATTTGTGTGATTTGTGCTCCCCCTCTTGATCACGCAAGGGTATAAATGGGGGAGCTTCTTATGACGCATATCCACATAGGCAGTGAAATGGAAAAAAATTTGGTAGATATTTGTGGTCCAATGAACCCAAAAGTAACATTGGATAGCACTTTTAGGATAGGCTCATGGTGTAAGACAAAGACGACCAAGTAAAAACATATAAGATTAAACACTTGGAATAAGTAAAGCATGTAATCAGCACAACCTTCTCCCAGAAACACAAAAAACACAAGCCCTAATCAATTGCATTGTACATTTCAACATCAAACTAGTTTTCTATAGTTTAATTGCATAAGAAAAATATCTTTATGCACTCAATTGGCATCTACACCACATGATATCTGGCTGGATGTCACTTATTCATTTATGCTATAAACAAAAACAGGATGAAGTAGTGATTTTTTTTTTAATAAATGAAATAGAGAATATATTATCCTTCAGCAAACAAATCTGACCTCATATTAATAATAGTGGTTGCAATAAGATGAGAAAACCTAACATTTAAAACAGGTGAGCTCGTACTCTACGAAGTCAAAATAGAGTATTTCACAATATTAGAAGGTTCAAACTTCAAAAATACGGCAAAGACTAAACTATTAATTCACCATGACCACGTCCTTTTCACGTAACAGCTAAAAGTGACTATATTTAGGGATGGACCCATACGGGGACGAGTCGAGACACTTGCACTCACTCAAATCCCAAAACTCTTTGAGATTCTTTTAACGGTCTAGAATTTTCCCCACTAATAATTCTAATTTTCCCCCACTAACGGTCTAGAAAAAGAAAAAACTTGCCTTCAACTCCCAAGACTTCCACAATAAGTCTTAAACCAGATCAAGTGTGTGGGCCCCAATTTTTTTATCTTCCTAAAATTTGGTATGCAACTGAGCAGTATTTCATTTCTCTCTCCGCTGATTATTTTTTTTGTTTTAAAGAAGGCAGCCCTCTGCACATGGCAAATCATTGGGACTGCTAAGTGACAAAGAGGTCTCGGTTTAGATTTGAAAAAGTAAAGATAAAAAATATTAAAAAATAGAAGTATGATAAAGAAAGATACAAATTTTGTTGTCTTTCAAGTTTTAAGACCAACCACATAAAATTATATGGAGTAAAGTTTTTCTCTCTCTCTCTCTCTCTCTCTCTTTCTCTCTCTTTCTATCTCCCTTTCGTTCTCTCTTCGTAAAGCTTTATTTGCTTAAGAACTTTGGTTTATTTGGGGCTTTCTTTCTTTGAAGAAATATTGGCAATTATACTTATATAAAAATACAGTTTTTTGTTATGGTTGTGTAGATCTTCTATCTAAATTTTTTCTATGTAAAAATATTCATATTAATGACATTACAAAACCAAAAAAAAAAAATCAAGTATATGTTTTGTGAAATTGTCCTTATATTTTATATCCAATTATAAATAATTTTTCCCCCACTAATCAAGATTCTTGGATCCCTCCCTGGCTATATCAGTCACTTTAGAGGAGTGGGTTTAGAGTTTAACTTTCTACAACAGGGATTTGGATTCGGTAACACGTATCCTAAATTTGAATCACTTCCACGCAAACAAAAAGGAAAAGTATTACATCAAAATTAAAAACATTTCGCAAAGAATACATAAAAATTGACAAAAAGCAAATCCATGATCTACTTTATTTAACCATTTTAGACGATTTTGGATGAAAACTCCTGTTTTGAGAAGATATAAAGAAGGCACTCTACTTTCTAAGTAGAAAAGTGCAAGAATTCCACAAGTACATGTACCTGATTTGCTTTGCGTCCCAAACCCATAAGAAAGTTATCAGGTTTTATATCACGGTGAAGAAAACTTCTTGCGTGCATATACTCAACTCTGTTAATCTAAAAGGTAATACGAAAGAAAGAATTCATCAAAATTGATGTTATTTAAGCCAGACAAACAATATTTCTGATAAGAAAATGGTCATACATACCAACTGATCTGCAAGCATTAACACTGTCTTCAAAGAGAACTTTCGATTGCAGTAATTGAACATATCTTCAAGAGTTGGCCCTAGAAGCTCAATAATCATGACATTGTAATCACCCTCAACTCCAAACCACTTGAGTTGGGGAATCCCCGCTTCATAAAAAAACACAACAGACAAGGCAGCCATCCAATGAATTGCAGAACAAAAAAAATTAGAATCAACTCTCAACCAAGCAAAACAAAAGAACTTACTTACTCCTTGAAGAATCATGCACAATTTTGACTAATAGTGAAGCTGAGGGTGCTTGGTCTTCCCAGATTCCGGAAAATTGATAGAACAAAATAATATGTAAGTGTTTGTGTGTCAATATATATATATATATATATATATATATATATATATATATATATATATATATATAGACACACACACACACGTGTGTGTGTGTGTGCATGTGTATGCTTCTATGTGTATAGATATTCACAGATTGAGAGGATAAAACCTGCTCAGAGTTAATGAAGACAAAAATGAGGAGCCACATCACTTTGGTGCCTTGATATACTATACTGTTTACTTATAAAGATTTTTTTTTAATAAAATACCAATATAGGAGAAAAAGTTTGATATATTTCAATTTACTAGGGAGGCATTCGATACAGTTCATAGTTCAATAGCATGTCCACCACGCTTATAATTGGTGCAAATGTTGAATAAACCCTATAAAGCAGAATTTTACTTTCAATTCAGTTTTGGAATTTGGACTTTACATGTGCAACGCCCACATATGCCACTCCAATGCAGGATTTTAAATTGCAGTTGTAGTCATGAATGCAGTCGTGTAGCGTCTCTTGGTTTCAGACATCGTGGGTGTTACAACTCCAGACACAGACATTGCGGCAATGAATTTGTTTCAATTTTGCACAACTTACTATAAATGAAGAAAATAATAGTTGTAACCCAGAATAACTAATCTTTTGTAATATTAAAGTAATTTGTTTCATTTTGGCTCACTTATAAATTATGATCATGTAATAAAACAAAATATATATTGCTTTAATTTATATCGCATTGTTGGTAGTTAAAAAATAATTAATGTGATTCAATATTCATCACTAGATACAGTCAAAGGAACAACTTATAAAATAAAATAAAAAAGATATAGTAAAAGAATAGAAAATGGGCAAAATCATGGAGTATGTTAAACTCACAAAGTCCTTCATCATTTTAACGACATTTAAAACAATAAATTTATGATCATATAACATAGATGTTATCCAAAAAAATAACAAAAAAGTTTCGAAAAGAAAATTTCTCATTATGATGTATCCATCTTCTTCTAATATGGTCTGCCGATCCCCTCGAGCAAAATTTCCACGCCCTTCATAAAATTTTAACCAATATTTTTACTCTCTCCATTAAAGTTCAACCAACATTTTCTATCCTCCCAACTCAGTATTTCCACCCAAATCCATAACCTGATATTTTGATCTTTTATTAAATTGAAACCAAAATTTTCACTCCCCCCCCAACCCAAAATTACATCCAAATAGCCAAGGTCCAATATATGGTATTTGGTCTTCAATCTTTCAAGGCTTCTTGCCCCCATCTCTATCTCCCTCCCTTCAAAGTCAAAAGGCAAGCCTCTCTCTTGGACCCCAATGGAGGCAAGTATTAATAATTTTGAAGATCGCACTAAAGTTAGTTTAGCCTAATATCGCTTTTTGATAATTAGCTTAGCCTTATATCACTTATTTGCTCAAGTCTTCAGTTTAAGAGTTGAATCACTCTTTTCAAACAGTGAACTTATGTAGGTCATCTATTATGAGTCACTATAGCACTGTACAGATTGGTGCAGGTGAGCTGGGTTGAAAATGCCTGAGCTGAACACAATTCATTCACATAACATGTCATGGGCAGTTTTTAAATACAAGCTATTGTGTTTAAAATATCTGATTTACATCAAGTTTTAGACATTAAGATAGAATAACATTGCTGCAAGGTGGGGAAAAAGGGGTATTGATACAATAAATCTTAAAGAAAAGGAATAAGAACATTTTTCCTGAATCCAAACAAATTGAGTTCTAGCATCCACTCTATCTGAGGACATATCTTTTGCTCCCAACACCTCATGTACAGCTTCACATCTCCTCACAACTTATATTTAAATGCCACTCTCTTTTGATGTTAAGAAAATATATCTGAATGCCACTCTCTCAATCCTAAGCATAACAACTTATCAAAAAAACCCTAAACTCAACAACACCTTAGTCCCAACCAACAGGGACTCTCATTAATCCCATGTATCCCTCTAGAACATGAGTCATTAGTTTTTTCTATTTTTTCCCTCAAACCGGAGTGACGTTGAGAGTACATTTTCATATCTTCCATTGAAGCTATACTTGCTACTTACCAGATTTATTCTAGGCAGCATGCATGCAACGGCATTTAGCAAATGCAGACTTGACAACAGTACAGGATTGTAATAATTATCACTCAAAAGAATGTTGCCTAACTCACGCATATTGCCACATGCATGAACAGATAAATGGAACAAATATAACTTAAATACAAATTTTCTCTTCTTATATTCTTCTTTAGCAGTTAGTGATCATATAGTAATTCAACATATAATAACAACAAAAGAATATAACACAAAGTAAAATTCACATGTTAATCCCCATGACATCAAAACATAAACCTATCAGTTAATCAAGCATCAAAAGTCAAAACTGCAATTTTAAAATAAGTAGCATACCAGCTTTACGGCAACTTCCTCTCCACTCTGCACATTAACCCCTGTAACAAATTCACAGTTAGACCACAATCTCACACTAGTTTCCTCTTAAGTCATACATATATATCTATGTATCTATGTACATCGAAATAAACATACACACATAATATATGTATACATATATATGTGCTACAATTGTAAAAAAAAAACACTGGCCAAGATAAATCTCTCCAAAAGATCCACCACCGATCCTTCGACCGATTTTGTATTTTTCCCCGATAACATGATCCATGCTTAGAAGGACCAAAACCCAATTGTCCAAATAAAGTTAAAACCCTTGATATCTTCACTACTTAAAACCAAAACCTTTACAATGACCGGTAAGTAAAAAGGTATTCCTTTCATTAATTCAAACAACAATCAATCAAAAGCATTAAACAACATCAATGTACAACCGGAAAAGAAAAAGAAAAAAGGGGCGAAAGTTAAGGTATTTTTTCAAAAATCCACTGATGATTAGGAAATAGATAATCAATTAAACAAATGTGCGTCAAACTGATATTTAAGCAAGCAACATTGTTAAAAACCAATGAAAAATTAAAACGTTTTCGCAAAATAAAAAAAAATGACCAAAATTATTTTTCTTTTCAATGAAACTCGGAAAAATTAGAATCAAATGCTGGTAAAATTAGCATAAACCCATAAGTTTAATCAAAGAATGGATAAGGAGAGAGAGTAAACGTGATGGAAGGACTAACAGGAGCCATAAAATAATGAAATATGAAAAGCCTCAGCTTTTTTCTTTTGTTTTCGTTTTCGTTTTCTTTTTTCCTATTTCTTTGGTGCTCTGTAAAATGTTTTTTTAAACAACAAAAGCATTTCCATTTCTTACATTTCTCTCTGATCTCTGGTTGTTTTTTTAATGGCTCTACTAAGTCTCGTTGATGTGTTTTAAAAACCTACTCTTCATTTTAAATATTAATTTTTATTATTAAACAGTTTTAAAATAAATTTTTTTAAAAATTAAAATTTTAATTGAATATTATTTTTATGATAAAATATTGTTAATGATAAAAAATCTTTAAATTATTACGATATGTTTAATAATATTATTTTTTATTTTAAAATTATTTATAACATAAATTTTTAGGTCATGTGAATTCATACATTTCTAAAAAATTAAAATATTATTTTAAGTTTTAAAATAAAAACTTTTGTTTTATCTTTATTATATGATAATATTTGATATTCATTTATTTGAAATACTATATTATTTAATTTTATAAAAAAATATATCAACAAACTTTTCATTTCAAATTTTTTATTTTCTTTTATGATGATATTTAATTTTTTTATTTGAATATGTGATGAGCAATGATATCATAATATTTTTTTTAATATAAAATATATGAAATAAAATTTGTTTTATACTGTACGATAGACTATATATCCATTTAAAATATGCTTTTAACATTTTTTGAAAAAAAAACGATGATAATTTTTTTAAAAAACAACCTTAAAAAATTCATTGTTAAATATGTTCCATTACTAATACTTTAGTTTTATAAAAAGTACTTTATAAAAAGTACTCTGTAACATTTTATAATAATTAAAGATACTTTGGTTATCATTAAAAATAATATTCAATTAAAATTTTGATTTTTCAAAAAAATTCATTTCGAAACTATTTCATTGTAAAAATTGATATTTTAAAGCGAATTGTATATTTTAAAAAGGTTTAGTATGTTATTGTTATTTTAACAAATTTTAAGGTAGAGCAGTACAACTTGCTCTTATACTAATTTGTTATGAATCCATATTTTGGTATGCTATTGTATTTAAGGCCCGTTTGTTTGTTGCAACTTTTTTATAATTAAAAACACTTTTTAATAATAAAAAATTACTTTCATATTTATTTAGTTAAAATTCAAATGCTTATGAGAAGTTTAAAAGATAAAAACCCTTTCAAATAAAGCAGCAGTTTTGAAGTGTTTTAATGAAAATAAAATAAAAACACTTTTATATTAAGTTACAGCAACCAACACCTAAATGTTGTATATGGGGCCAAGGCAAACTAGACAAGTAAGAGCTTTTCCTTGCTTCAAATATTAGAATATATCTTCATCCATTTATGATCATAAACTAGTTTTGGGGATATCTTGTAAATTATTTCAAAGACAAGAGTGTTGGGTTAATCCCCAACTCTATTGGTTCCGACGATACTGTTTGGTGTTGGTTTTAGATATACTTTGCTGTTTCGGGATAAGATTGAGAGAGTTTAATTTTCCATTGTGTTTAAAGTAGGTGTCGAGAATTACGTTTTCACTTTAATTATCTTCAACGATACGAATGATATATATATATATATATATATATATATATATATTAAATTTGATGATAATCATATAGATGACGTTTGAATCTCTGTTTTAATGTCAAACTTTAATAATCAAATCTTATTAAATTTTATTAAATAATAATTAATAAATAATTTAATTTGATTCGATTAAATTTTTAATAAATTTTAAAAATAATCTCTACCATAATTATATATTTATTTTTTTTATTTTGTGTAACACTGGTTTTTTTATTAAAATAAAATAATTTATCAAAAAGTTTAAAAAAAATATATAAATCAAATTGGTAACAATTTAAGAAGATTTGGGTTTAATTTATTTTCTACTAGTATAAAAAATAAAGTAAGAAAAAGTAATACCAATCCCACAAAACCGAGTTTCGTAAGAGTTACCATCAAACCAGTTTCATGACAATTATCACGAAACCAATAAAATCTATTTATAATTATAAAAAAATTAAATAATAATTAATTTAAAAATTAAATATCAAAATTATTACTTAATTCTTTTTATAATTACTAATTTTTTTATCGATTCCGAAAAAATTACCCCAGAATCGGATCATTAGAATCATCAATCAAGAAAAAAACCCTTATGATATTAAGGTCTGTGCCAGCAGATCTGTGAAATCACAGCTAAAGTAAAACACCGTGATATTAAGGTCCTGCTTACTCATTAATTAAATCAGTGATTAAAGTCAATTTTTACCGTACATTGATTTAATCAGTGACCAAACAAGGCCTAAGGTAGCAAAGGGAAAAATTTGGGAACGGAAACGGGGCCATCCCTCCTGTTGACATTTCACACGGAGCACGGTTTAGATAGGATCTCTCATTCTCTCTCTCTCTCTCTCGCTCGGTTCGATTTCATCTCTCACTCAACTTGCTGGCCCCTTTGCTCCTGGCCGCACAAGGTCTCTCTCCGATCACAACCATCCGATCATCACCTTTTTCTCTCTTCCTTCCTGCAACACCAGCGGGTGTTGGCAGCATCTCTGGTCTCTCCACGGCTGTCGGCTTGGTTTCAATTCCGGGGCGAAACTATCCCTGTTCTGTTGTTAGTCCCTCTCTCTATCTTTTATCAGTAAGTTCAATTGAAACTAGGTATCACCGTATCACTGTATCAGGACCCCAAAAAAGGTTTTTATTTCTAAGAAGCAAGGCCTAAGTCTGCTCCTTGATATTGTGACTTCTTGAAAGTCATTATTTTGGTAGCTTACAATAATTAAACTGATGAATTTACTTGCCAAAGTCCATCTGTTCAATTGTTCTCTGTATATAAAAAAGATACGAGAATGCATTTTTTGTAGTAGGGAATAGGTAATTCTGTTTCTTTATGCTATAAATTTAATTGGAGTTTTTCATTTTTGAATCATAGCTCTAGTGAGGCACTATTGTCCTCTCTTACCAATTTGTACATGAATTAAATTAGATTTATGTGTATACAAGTAGAAATGACAGCACCAAGGAAACTTAACAATTTTCTTTCAAAAATTATATATTGGTTTATGTAAATGAAAAAATTCCATTACCTTCCATTTATTGCAAAGATCAGATAACTGGTACTAATGCGTGTAGGAGATTCTAATGTATATGTGCTGTTTACTTTCATGGTCCTTAAGGCCTAAATTTCAGCAGACTTGATAATTCTAAAATGTTTTTGAGCTTACTGCTATTTATGTCGTTTAGAATGTAATTGAAGGCTTTGTATATAGGGTCAATGGGTCATGGTGAGTAGCAAACTAGGAAGTTTTGAAGACATAGGTGTCATTTTAGTTACAAAACTGCTAGAAACTTCTTGAGCGTGGTGCATGACTTTTGATGAGAAGCGAGTCAAATGATGCAAAAAGTCAAGCCTGTTTAGGAATTATGTGGTTGCAGAAATTATTGTAAAATCACATACGTGCTTTGATATTGAGTTACTTTATGAACAGCCATATCTTTAGACACCCATTCAAGTCTTGATGCTAAAATATGATTGAGTTACTTTAACTTTGATATTGAATTGCATTTGTAGTCAATGACCCATTTGCGATGAAGGCATGCGTTTAACTTTAATTCAATATCTCATTTTGCATTTAGTTTGTAGCAGCATTATCTATTGCCTGCTTTTACAATATGCCAGTATCATCAAAACGGTTTAGATAGGAGTTACTAGACCGAACTCACGTGCAGGACTGTAGTCAAAGACATTTTTGTCCTTCTAGTTAGAGGAGTCTTTCATCCTATCAACAATGCATTTTCTCTGTTCATTTCCGACTCTTTCTCTTTCTAGGGAGCCAAACAGAGTACAGAAGCGTAAGAGCTTAAAAGATATAGTAAGAAGTTTGAGGCCCTTCATTGAAAATCACGAAAACAAAAGGAATGAGTGAAGGCTCGTACTCTAAAGAAGAGGCTCTTGATCTGTTGAATCAATTTGAGCATATTCTTGAATCTGATCCTCAAATGTAAGTATAATACATATATATGTGTATATTAGTCTATGAGTATATGCGTGTATATGTAGTTATACTTCAAAATAATTATTGCATATTTGTGATTTGAGGAATTTGATTAGTTTATAATGTCATGTATAAGTAATAATCATAATAGCTGAATTAGCTGCGTAGATTGCTTGTGTTTGCAAAGAAAATTAAGAAATTTAACTTTTTTTTATGCTTTGGTGTTGCTTGAGTTTCTGTGAAGAGAATGCTACTTTTTTCTTCTAAAGCAAAATTTTGTCACACTGTACCATTCCTGTAGCTGAGGGTTTTTTTTCTCCAAATTAAATTATGTTTATGCACTTTGAAACTTTCAAGCGCGTAGACTAATTGCCATCAATTGGAAATTATGCATGCATAAAAGTGAAGGACTGTATCACAATCAAAGTTCGGACAAGCAAAATGTATATTTTTGTGAGGGGTGTGAAAAATAGTTGCACTTGGTGAAAGCTGAAATGTGTTTTTTGTGTGCGCTAGCATGTTTGTGTGCGCTTGCTTACTTGAAAGTTGAATCTTATAATGCACGATTACTCTTTATATGACTACATGATTCATTTTGCTTAACTGCTTATGGTTCCATCTTTGGATTCTCAAGGAAAAAACATGTGTTTCACTTTAATAATCATGTTCCAGTGTAGCATTCCATGCATGTGCGATTTATGTGAATCATGATTTCTACATATTCTATCCGTTCTATGCATTCTGGGATAAATATTAGCCCTCTTTGTCATAACAAGGAAATTTTTTAGTGCATTTGAATTTTGTTCAGAGTTCTCTTATTTTAGGGTTGTCAGGTGCTTGTTTATTATATTTCATTCCTGTTTTGATTTTTTCTTGTCTACTGTTCTTGAATCTAGTGATGAAGTCGGGTTTATTCACCCATCCCAGTTTGTCACACTGAATAAAGAGGCAGATGGTTCCCTTACGTCATCTGATGGTAGTGTGGTCCAATTAGAAGATGGGATCTCAAGGTCTAACGAGAATACAAGTTTCTGGAATATAGATCATAAGTTGGGAATTTCAACCCAGGTTCTTCTTCCATTGTATAAGGTGGCCAGAAGTACTTTTATGGCTACCCTTAGACAATATAAGACACTTAGCAACTTATCCAATGAATTTGAGGATGAGAGTAACTCATGTGCTGTTTCATCTTCCTTTGACACTCTTGAAAGTGAAGTCATGAAGCATAGCAGAGCTCTTTTGCTGTTGAGCTGTGATTTTGGTACCGCATGGAATGCCAGGTTTTTTCCCATTTTTTAATTCTTTTGTTGTCATGCTTGTGTCCCACCCCACCCCCTGTTCAATTTTTCTTATTATGATTTTAACATCATTTATTGGAAAATGGATGGGTTTTGTTTTCTAATGCTTCTTTTGATTATGAGACCTTTTTGTGTTTTGTATGTATGAGACAGGAAGCTAATTGTGTCAAAGAAGCAACACATTTCATTATTTATGGATGAACTTATATTATCAGCACTTGTTCTTTCCTATTCAGCTAAAAGTGAACAGACTTGGGGCCATAGGTAATATATTTCAATTTTTATCGATAATATATTTCGTGTTGTTTTGGTCTCATGGCTCTGACTGGTGACAAGAATGAGAATTTTGTTCACTTGATAAAGACGATATAGGTTAATCTTTCTGGTCCTTAGTAAGCTATTGATTGACACGTGTGGTTTCATTGACTTTCACATTTATAGTGGTCTGCATTAATCCCTTTTCCAATTTTATGGTTCTTTAAAGGTTCTCTTCTACAGTTTGCATATCTCTTTTCCTTTCTTATGGTTCTTAGTATTAAGGCCAATTTGTGCTCATGTATCAATTATTGGCAGGCGGTGGGTGATCAAGATGATTGCTGGAAATTCTCTGACTATGCAGGAGATAGTAGGGAAAGAATCTGAGCTTGTGGAAGAAATAGCTGAGGTTTAAATTCAGTTGAGGAATTGATTGTTTATATAACAAAGGTTTATTAACTTTTCATAAATAAGATATTTGATTCATGCAGTTGTTGCACTTTATTTATAGTTTGTTGCTATTCTTAAATTTTGTGTTGACCCTAATAACTAAACTTAATGGTTGTCATGATGCATTTTAGGTATAAATGTATAATCTAATGTTCTTAAAGGTGTGCTCTGAAGTTTCATTAGTTTTGGGAAATCACCAGCATGATATAAGAGAAGGTATTGGCAAGAATTAGCTGCCACTTTGTTTTGTAAAATTGTCTTCTGAATTGCTATCAATTATTCCCTGCAACCTCTTAATGTTAGGATAATGTATTAAATACCTAAACTCATTCTTTGTTGCTTTAGTGAAACATCAAATTAGACACACCTAGATAAAGTGTTTGTTTGACACCTAACAAATATATTGTAACTTCCACAATCTCCATTGCCCACTCAATTCTCCTGACTTTTACCACAGTTCTCATCATCATTACTTCCCACTAGTATCCATTGTCACCAGGAATGATTGATTCCTCTACCATGTCACTGCACTGTAGCTTTTGATATAGCAATGATTACTAGCATTGTGGAGAGTTTGAGGATTCCATTTTCACTTTTTCAGATGCAAATGCAATGTAAGAAAATATTTGCTCTAAAAGCTAAACTGAAGAATACTTATAATGTACATGTGATTCATGAGCCATATATATATATATATATCATCGTGGTGCTCATGAGCTATGTAAATGTATGATAGAGAATTAACAAGCCTTGTTCTATGCAGTTTATTTATAGAATGATTTAAATGCTTAACAAACTTTTGAGGGAGCTCTATTAATCTTATTAGTTGATGTGCTTCTGGTATAGGGCCTTTTTTGGGTCATATTATCATAGGTTTATTCTTCAACTATTCATGATTTTCCTTATTCATTGATGACAATTTACCTGGAGAAATTAGCCTTGCTCTAAGCTAGCTATCACTTATTGCAGAGATCAAAGATGAATTACCGTGCATGGAATCACCGTTGCTGGTTAGTTTCCTACATGACCAGGGAACAGGTAGAGTTTTAGATCTTTCAGATTCTGCAAGTCTTCTAAGAGGGTTGTGATAATATTTCCTGGCCAATTCATTCTTATGTATTTGCTTGGGAAAGTAGATGTTGGAGTGTAGCATGTTGGCCTTTAAATTCCCAAAATTCACTTCTTCGTTTTGGATACCAAAATTTTGTTACATTCATTTTCTAGTTTTGTTCAGTTTTCTTGTGCTGACAAACACACTAATTTCTGAAAGTGTCACTATTGAGTTCTCTTATGTTTTCTTCAAAATTTCATGAATCTAAAAATGTGTGCCTTCAGGTGCTCCATGAATTGAAGAAATCTAGAAATTGGGCTGGGTTGCACATAGCTGACAATTCTTGCTTCCATTACCGCAGAGTGAGTTTCCATCCTACACTTTGAATCTGATGTGATGAGAGAAGAGGGTTCCATATCCAAAAAAGTGAAGATGAAATTTTAGTAAAAGCATGCCAAAGTTGAAAAATCTTCTAGTTTTATCAGCAAGAAGTCATTAGGTTATCTTTGTTGATATTTTAACTTTCAGATATCTGGAAGCTCATGTGTGGTCCCCCTTTTGTTTTTGGTTGTGGTTGCCTGGTTGAAGACCCATTCTTGAAAATAAGATGAGTTGATTGAACCTTTTGCGTAGTTTTTTTTAATACAGTAGAAATCAGACAAAACCCAAACTAAGGAACATCAAATTCCCTAGGGACCGAATCCCTTAGGAGAAGAACTTTCTGTCCTTTTGCTTAGTTTATCTGGGTTCTACAACTATCTTTTCCTTGACAATATATAGCTTCCAAATGGTTGCTGCACCTTGATTCTATGTAAAATTATGGACGTGGGAGGACCAGAATTTAATCATTATATCTCTTGCTATTCTTTGTTTATCGAGTATACAGAATCATATAAAAACATGATATTCTTGAAAAGAAAATACAACTGCAGAAAATTGAAGATATGCATGGATTATATGTATTAAAGCATAGTGAGGCTCAAGCAGTTTTACGTGGACTTTCTGTGATATACTGAAAATTTTGATATTACTCACTATCTGACTTTTCATTAATTTCCAGCGGCTATTGTTCAAGCTTCTAGAGGACTTCTACAATAAACGAGAAAGTGAATCTTCTGGCAACAACATAGAAACATATCAAGTCTGGAAGGTAAAACTCTTCTGCATTTGTGCGACAAGCATTGCTGTTCTGTCTTCAGTTTTTGCAAGTCTGCTCTACAGAGTTATCTTGTGAATGTCTGTCGTCGTTTTTTATGCTTTTTAAACTGAAGCAGTTTATCATTCACTATATCTGGAGTTTTGTAATCTATTATGATTGAAAAGCATCAATTTGGCAGCCTTTTCTCTCTATGAAGTGAATTTGGAACTTTGGTCTCAAAAAGATAATAATGTGTCAATTACTTATCTGCTTTCTGATTTGAACTAATGTCACTGTGTATTTCTGTATTTATTTGATTTCATTAACCTCTTGGTAATGTGGGTCTGACAGGAAGAGCTTGATTGGAATAGGGTGTTGATAAAGCGATATGTGGGGAGAGAGGTACGTTTCTTTCCTTCTCTCTTTTTAAAAAGTAGTATATGGAGGGTTGGGAGCATAGTGATAAGAAGCTTGACTATGCAAGACATTATAACATGAACAGTTTATAGATATATTGTAAAAGTAAAAGAAACTTGTTTTCATTCTCATTGTTAGTACTTTTTTGCTGCTGCATTTTGAACTAGCTTAAGTAACTGGAATGTCCAATAACCTTCCTGGTATCATGCAGGTGGTTAAAACCCATAGCAAACCAACATTAACTTATAAGAGGGTGGTGATATTTCCAGATCAAATTTTGTTAGGGCCAAAGCAAGACATTTTTTAGAATGTAATTAGACAAAACTGCCCTTCCTTTATTTTTCTTGTTAATGCCATTACTTTTTTTTGAGAATTTGTTAATGCCATTACTATTTATTACTGCTCACAAAAAGGAAATAAATTAAACTAAACTAAGTTTTCCTTTTTAAATTCCCAAATCTCCCGTTCTTGTCAAAACAAAAGGCACAGAGACACATCCATTGATGCCCATTTAGATTCTCTCCCAAATCTCTCTTAAGGTTCTCAGATGCCCTTATGGCTCATCCATAGAAAAGATGCAATTTCCATTCAATTGTCATATCTTAGTTTCATCCTTCAATGCTTCCGTTGTTCCTAAGAAGTTAATATTAATTGGGTTAGTTGGAAGAGTTTTGTAGACATGTGTACCTACCATGGATTGACTAATTGTGCAGGGCTTATGCAGTAACGAAATTTTGCTAGAGATTGTTCTGAAAAAGAAGGTACCAATCCAAAGGGATCCTTGAGAAAAGAGGACCATCCCCTTCACTAGGAAAATTGCCACTTGAAGCTATGTTTGAGAATGATGAAAACAATAAATCAATTAAGCAATACTATAAAATTGGGTAATTGAAACAGAAACTGGAAATGGTTTATGGACTTCCCAGAAAAGGCTTAGGAAATGATATGAAGAATGTAACATTAGATGCAGATGCTAAGAAGCTTCCTCAATCTCTCATACTCAAGGTTGTAAACCGAGTGGAGGTTGAACAATCTGATAGGGTTCATCCAAAGCAGCACAGAGGGTGCAAAAGGGGCATGGAGAACCCTAGATGGGCAGGAGAGATTTGAAAAATTAAAAAAAAGGAAATAAATTTAGTTTGATTTATTTACTTTTTTAGGAGGTAATTAATAGTAATGAAATTTTTTAATATAATAAAAAAATTAACTAAATTAAAGAAAGGGCGATCTTTCTAATTACACTCCAAAAAATCATCTTGCTCTGAACAAATTGTGATAGTTCGATATCGTTACACATTATATTATTGCTAAACTTAAGCAAACATTATTGATGCAACTGTTTATGTAATTTCATTTTGTTATTAAGATAAATAAAACCATTTCTCGAGAGGAGGCTATTGTAATTGCATAAATCTCAGTTGTAATCTTGTAATTTTCGTTTTATAATACTCATCCTTGACAGGCTCTATGGCTTCATCGGCGCTTCCTCTCATTGTGTTGGTTGAGGCATTTTGCAAATGATCTCCGTGGTGTTTCATGCCATTTTGAGCAGAAAACCAGCATAGATAATGGCATTGCTATCTTTATGGATAATGAGATATGTCTTCGAAACTCTTGCTCAACCATTCCTGATGATGATTTTGAGGATTTTCAAGCACAAGCGTTACATTCAACCACTTACGTACTATGGCTGACAAAGGTGGAAGTAATCCTTTCTTCAATTTCCAGTCTGTTTGAAAAGCTTTTTGTTCAACACCCCCTCCCATTTTTTTAAGATAAAAAGGTTGGGAACTGGGTGCTTATATCACTTCTTATGTGCATCAGCAAATCACTGAGTCTCAGCGATTTATTCAAGAGAAGCTAAGAGCAGGAAACCTGAAGACCCTGTTGAATAAGTCATCGCCTGACAGGTCCTTCCTTTGGGATCATTTGGTGGACTTAATGGAAATTTCTGATAATTGCATAGAGAATTAGACCTTAGCTTTGGTAAGACATTACCGACAAGATCTTTCCCTCTTTCTATTCTGGTTTTGTCTTGAATGTAAGAGCTTGAGTTATCCATACTGCAAATTATAAATTTATTTCTGGCAAGGTTCAATCTGTTTCAGTCGAATTAGATTTTGTAGGAAAGACAATTCAGAGAAGCCTAAAGTAAGTGTATGGATATAATTGTGAAAAATTCCTTGAAACAAAACAACTCTTACGAATTTCACGCTTAATTTGGCAACTAAGCTATCTCTTTCCATTTTTATATGTATCTCAAGGTTGAAGATTTTCATTTGATCTTTACCAAGATTGTTCAGAAAGTATGTATCTCAAGGCATGTTAATATGTGGACACGTGGGGATGTTCCAAATTAATGTTCACAGAAGGTGTTAGCCATTTTTTTGGTACTTTTTTTTTATGGGTTTTGATATTTTAATCTAAGTATACATAAAATAGAATGAACATTTATCCATGTTCCCTGCCATGATTTTAAGAAGCTAAACACCATGATGGGGCAAAATCAACGGCTTCCTTCCATGGATTTGGTTGTAGTCATACTCATGATGAACGATTTTCGCCTGTAAATTCTGAATGTTTGTTGAGAAACAGGAAGCAAAGGAAGTGTTTAAAGTTAAAACTCTATTGATGTTTGACACCAAATTATTGAGCTTTTGTACGTTTAGGGGCTGCTTCGTTTGGAGAACAAAAATGAGATAGGATTAAATTAGTCTTTTATGGAAGTGTTTAAAGTTAAAACTCTATTGACGTTTGACACCAAAGTATTGAGCTTTTGTACGTTTAGGGGCTGCTTCGTTTGGAGTACAAAAATGAGATAGAATTAAATTAGTCTTCTATGAAGAGTTAATTTTATATTTGGTTGAAGAGATTGATTATTTAAATGGGATTAAAATTTGACAAATTTAGTTCCAATTCCATGATATCTGTCCCACTCTTGGGACAAAACTTATCCCACAATTTTTTTTCTTTTTTTTATATCCTACATTAGTTCATGTTTCTTCTTTCTCTCCGTCATTTTCCAGCGAATTTCGATCAATATCACTCACACCATCAGCATTAAGAGGATCTCGCAATCGAAACCCATAAACTTCTGTCAAGATCCGTCACTAACACCGTTGGTCGCCATCGAAAAGTCACGTCATTAGAATCCGACCACACTATTTAGTTCGGAATTCCTTGATCTATTCGGATTTAGTGTTCTTTCATCGAGATTTTGTCGAAAAAAGCCGAAAGTCAACTTTCCCCGATCTACTTTTCCAATGTCTTTTAGATTGGATTGTTGCGACTATTAAGCTCATCTTGAACTGACGATCATAACTCTTGAAAGAAAATGAAGGAAGAAGATGAAAAAGGAAAAAATGACAAAAAAAGTCTTTGTAATGGTATTTTAATTTTTATATTAGTTATCTTACTTTAATTTTTTTTAAATTTTATTTTACTATAATCTTATCATACTACAATTTTATAGGTGAATTAAAAGAACCTTGCTTCTAACGTAACTAATCAGGCCAAGGCAAGACCATGAAATAAATCAATTTAAGAACTACTACTACTAATTCACTCGGGCATGTTATGTGTATCACTGATGGCTTCAGCTATTTTTTTGTATTTTTTTTATCCTTTTATATAAGATGTGAGAATTATGGCTCGAACTCAAGATCTGTAGCTAAACCATGGAGGAGAACAATAAAACTCTTAATACTCAGGTTCACCACATGCCTAATTACATGTTTAAATAATTTTCGAACTTAGATTTTTAAACGAATTTAAATTCCAGCAACAGTCAACAGAATCCAATATCTGTATAATAATTCAATAAATTATTAAATTAATGTGGGAATAGAGACCATAAGTATAAATAAAGAAAATATAGTGTGCTGAAAATGAAGTTTCCGGGTCCATGAACATTTTGGCCCGACCCAGCATCCAAACTTTGCACGATATGGATTCCTTATCTTTAACGTATCTACTCAAATCCAATAGGAATCTGTACAGTCTAAGATTATTGGTGCAAGAACTCAAAACGCAATTATCTCTAACTGCCAAATTCCAGGTAGTAAACTCTTCCCATGCACAGTTGCAGGTACTCTCTCTACCCTTCTCTCTCTGTGGATGTTTTGCAAAATAATGGTCCATGAAAATTGAGCCCCACAAAACCCATATCAAATGTCACTATTTTCCCTTGAGTTTGTTCCTCATATCCTGCTTTTCTCCACTCAGCAACTGAAATCCATTTCTCATTCACATGAATCATATCACAGCAGTACTGTAGTGAGCTGCATAAACCCTAACCCTAATGACAGTAGGAGCTCCAGAGGAAACCCACCAATGGACAGGGTTTCTGCTGAAACAAAATCAACCCATTTGCAATCTTTTGATTTCAAAGAGACCCGTATGATGAAACTCCTCAACAGGTCCTGCAGAGCAGGCAAGTATAATGAATCACTGTATTTTCTTGAATCTATGGTCAGCAAAGGCTACAAACCTGATGTTATTCTTTGTACAAAGCTCATTAAAGGGTTCTTCAGTTCAAGAAACATTGCGAAGGCTGTAAGGGTCATGGAAATATTGGAAAAATATGGTCAACCTGATGTGTTTGCATATAATGCATTGATTAGCGGGTTTTGTAAGATGAATCAAATTGATTTTGCTAACAAAGTGCTTGATAGGATGAAAAACAGAGGATTTTCACCTGATATTGTTACGTATAATATAATGATTGGAAGTCTCTGTAGTAGGGGAAAGCTTGATTTGGCTTTTAAGGTTATGGATCAGTTATTGAAAGATCACTGCAAGCCAACTGTGATTACCTACACAATTTTGATAGAAGCAACCCTGCTTGAAGGAGGGATTAATGAGGCTAAGAAGCTTTTGGATGACATGTTATCAAGAGGGCTCCAACCCGATATGTTTACTTACAATACAGTTATGAGGGGAATGTGCAAAGAAGGTATGGTGGATCGCGCTTTTGAGTTTGTTAGGAACTTAGAATCTAGGGGTGGTAAGCCAGATGTGATCTCATACAATATATTGTTACGGGCACTTTTGAATCGTGGCAAATGGGAAGATGGTGAGAAACTACTAACTGAGATGTTTTCGAAAGGTTGTGAGCCAAATGTTGTTACTTACAGCATTTTGATTAGTTCTCTCTGTCGTGATGGCAAAATTGAGGAGGCAATAAACGTATTGAAGGTTATGAAGGAAAAAGGATTGACACCAGATGCTTATAGTTATGATCCATTGATTTCTGCATTTTGCAAAGCTGGGAGATTAAATTTGGCAATTGAGTTTTTGGATCGTATGATCTCTGATGGCTGCTTGCCAGATATAGTGAACTACAACACAGTCTTGGCTACTTTATGTAAGAATGGATATGCTGATCAGGCATTGGAAATCTTTGAGAAGCTCGGTGAAGTGGGTTGTCCTCCAAATTCAAGTTCTTACAACACTATGTTCAGTGCACTATGGAGTTGTGGGGATAAAGTTAGGGCTTTAGGAATGATTTCAGATATGGTAAGCAAAGGGATTGACCCCGACGAGATCACTTACAATTCCCTTATCTCATGCTTATGTAGAGATGGGATGGTGAATGAAGCTATCGGGTTACTGGTGGACATGCAACATAGCAGGTTCCAGCCAACAGTCATTACTTATAATATTGTTCTTCTTGGATTGTGCAAAGCACACAGAATTGATGATGCCATTGAAGTCTTAGCGGCAATGGTTGAGAATAGATGCCAGCCTAATGAAACCACTTACACATTATTGATAGAAGGGATTGGTTTTGCAGGATGGCGAGCTGAAGCTATGGAGCTTGCTAATAACCTGGTCCGAATGAATGCTGTATCTGAATATTCATTCAAACGATTGAACAAGACGTTTCCCTTGCTTGATGTTTACAAGGATCTTTCTTATTTGGATGCTAAGAAATAGCTTCTGTTGATCTGCCTCTGGTACACATAAAAGGGCTATGTTGTCAGTTCTAACCCCTCTTTGTTTGCACTTCCAAGGCACAAACGATTCTGATAAGAAAGAAACATGGGTAATTTATGGGTTTTCTCCATTGCAAGAGAAGTTTAATTTTGCATCGGACTGTTGAAACCAGTATTTTTTTTTTTTGATGGGGCTGAAACCTGTATTTATGAGTCTCTTGGTATCAGATTTTTATCAGGGTTGGCAGTAAGGTCTGAGTTGATCTTGCACTCAGCCAGCAGGAAACTAATTCATTCTACTCTGATGATAGTCTTGAGATATGTTTCTTTTCAAAACAACACCAGAGAAGAGAAATAGAAGAAATAAATTTGTGAATTGAATTGTGATTCCACATGTAATTTGTATTCAAGTGTGCATGCAAAATAGCTAGTTCAATTTAAATTGTAACGTTTGGTTGGATGGAATAAAATTTTGAAATTGTGGTGAAATTTGTTGTGAATGATCAGAATATTCATCCTTATTATTCAAAATAAACAAAAAAAGAATGAAAATCTATTATAATAATATTTTAAAACTATTTTATGTGTATTACTTATATAAGATATCTTACATCTGTGTTAATTATTATGGGAAAATATATGAATTATTATATATTATGCATCTTTTGAGTTAATTTTTATTTTGGGTTTATTCATTCAACTTATAAATGAAATCATTTCTATTATGCAGGTTTTAGCTTTCTGGCTTAAGATTTTACATTGTACTTGAGAATTTCATTCTGAAATTATTTTGGATAATTGGATCTGATAATATCATTTTTTTAAATTAATTTTATGTTGGATTTAACAAAAATACAAAATCTTATTTAATGATTTAAACTTACCAATAAATATTCCATAGGTTAACTTGGATTCATGAGTAAACTCGAGCCGAATCGAGTTCGAATACTAAGGACTCGATTTAAAATTAATAGGTTCGAGCTCGAGTTCGATCAATTTTACGATGATTTGAGCACAATAACAAACGAGCTTATTCGAATTCGAATTCGGGTCTAAACCAATGAATTGTCCAGTCAGTCAAGTTTGAACTCGAAAATGGATTATAATTTTAATAAATAAAAATATTAAATAAATATTAATTCGAATTTAAAATTAAATTCAAATTCAAATAAAATTATTCGAAAGCATTTCAAACCGAAACTAAATTATTTGAACTCGGCTGCATAAACTATTTTAATATAATTTTGAAGCCATAAATATCTCGATAAAAGCTGTGCTCATATCCATCCTACCTCAAAGCCCCACTTTACCACACAGTGGACGGAATACGAGAGAAGCACTACATCCCCGTTCTCTAATAAAACTGTGATATCTTATGCAATCTCTTTCTCTTGCACACTAAATTTCTGCTTGATCTCTCTTCACCCCTCCCTCGCTCTCTCGGATTAAGAGTAAAAAATCGGGTAACATTAATTTTATTTTCTTTTGTCTAACATTTTTGCAGGTTTCGGTTTACAATTTACGGTTTTATTGCTCTTCAATTTCTTCTCTTTCGTGACCATTATTGTAAAATCTTGAATTTTCAGTGTTGAATTAAGTTCTCCAGCCATATAGTTTGTTTTATTGTGCAAAAAAAAATTGGCTAATTAGATTGGAATACGAAGACACTCAGATTTCATTGTTGGAACCCTAGACATCGAACCCAGAGAAGGAGTGAAATAAAAGAGTGAGCGAAGATGAGGATTATGATAAAGGGAGGTGTGTGGAAGAACACGGAGGATGAGATCCTCAAGGCGGCGGTTATGAAGTATGGGAAGAACCAGTGGGCTCGAATCTCTTCCCTCCTCGTTCGCAAGTCTGCTAAGCAGTGCAAGGCTCGTTGGTACGAGTGGCTCGACCCCTCCATCAAAAAGGTACATTGTCTCTCTCTGTCTCTATACACACATACATTATTTGCATATGTTTATGTATGTGTATGCGTATATTTAACTGTGGATTTTATTTGCGTGCTAAGAGAAATGTTGAGGATAGGATATATAAGAGAGTGGGATTTCGAGGTGCTTTGCGCAGTTGATGCCATGATTATTCATTAGATTTTAGATAAAAAGAGGTTTTGTTTGAAGGGATAATTGCAGGTATTGCTTTTAAATAGCCCGCTTTGTTCTTTGTTTCTGATATTTTTATGCCTAATTGTGGATGTTGACGCTAAAAAAATCAAGGAAAAGTTTGGGAACTTTAAATTTTAAATTGGGCTTAGGTTACCGTCAGAGGTTGACAATGAGTGTAACTTTACTTTGGTGCACAGAAAAACATTGAGGTTTTAAAGCTACTCTCAACTTTCCCATCTTATTACGGTTGAGAATGCTGTTCTATGGCTTTAATTCTACTTTCTCATTGTGGAAACTGATTGTTTTGATTTTCCATGATCTTTTAGACTGAGTGGACCAGAGAGGAGGATGAGAAACTGCTTCATCTAGCAAAGCTTATGCCCACACAGTGGAGAACTATTGCCCCAATTGTTGGTCGTACTCCATCACAGTGCCTTGAACGGTACGAGAAACTCCTTGACGCAGCCTGTGTTAAGGATGAGAACTATGAAGCAGCAGATGATCCACGAAAATTGCGCCCTGGTGAGATTGACCCAAACCCAGAATCGAAGCCTGCACGTCCAGATCCTGTTGATATGGATGAGGATGAGAAAGAAATGCTTTCTGAAGCACGAGCTCGACTGGCGAATACTAGGGGCAAGAAGGCGAAAAGGAAAGCTAGGGAGAAGCAGCTTGAAGAGGCAAGGAGACTTGCTTCTTTGCAGAAAAGGAGGGAACTAAAGGCTGCCGGTATTGACACTAGGCAACGTAAGAGGAAAAGGAAGGGAATTGACTATAATGCAGAAATCCCCTTTGAGAAGAGGCCTCCTCCAGGCTTTTTTGATGTTGCTGATGAAGATAGGCCAGTGGAACACGTTAAGTTTCCAACCACCATTGAAGAGCTTGAGGGCAAAAGAAGGGTTGATGTTGAAGCGCAGTTAAGAAAACAGGATATGGCAAAGAATAAAATTGCTCAAAGGCAGGATGTTCCATCATCTATACTGCAAGCTAACAAGCTGAATGATCCAGAAACTGTTAGGAAGAGGTCAAAACTAATGCTTCCTGCACCACAGATTTCAGATCATGAATTGGAGGAAATTGCAAAGATGGGTTATGCCAGTGATCTTCTTGCTGGGAGTGAGGAACTAACGGAAGGGAGTGGTGCTACTCGTGCTCTTCTTGCAAATTATTCCCAGACACCTCGGCAGGGAATGACACCATTGCGAACCCCTCAAAGAACCCCTGCTGGTAAGGGTGATGCAATCATGATGGAAGCAGAAAATCTGGCTAGGTTGAGAGAGTCTCAGACTCCATTATTAGGAGGAGAGAATCCAGAGTTGCATCCTTCTGATTTTTCAGGTGTAACTCCTAAGAAAAAGGAAATCCAAACTCCTAATGCAATGCTGACTCCTTCAGCGACTCCTGGAGGCGTGAGTCTTACTCCTAGAACTGGCATGACACCATCGAGGGATGGCTATTCTTTTGGCATTACTCCGAAAGGAACTCCTATCAGGGATGAGCTCCACATAAATGAAGACATGGATATGCATGATAGTGCAAAACTTGAGCAGCGAAGACAAGCTGATTTGAAAAAGAACTTGCGTTCTGGTTTGAGTAATCTTCCACAGCCAAAGAATGAATACCAGATAGTTTTCCCACCTCCTCCAGAGGATAATGAAGAACCAGAGGAGAAGATTGAAGAAGATATGTCTGATAGGATAGCTAGAGAAAAGGCTGAGGAAGAAGCACGACAGCAGGCATTACTTAGGAAGAGATCCAAAGTACTGCAGAGGGAGCTCCCTAGACCTCCAACTGCTTCATTGGAACTAATTAGAAATTCTTTGATGACAGCTGACGGAGACAAGAGTTCCTTTGTTCCTCCTACTATGATTGAGCAGGCTGATGAAATGATAAGAAAGGAGCTTTTAACATTACTAGAGCATGACAATGCTAAGTATCCCCTTGATGAAAAAGTGGAAAAAAAGAAAGGCCCCAAGCGCCCTGCAAATGGGTCTACTCATGTTCCTGAGATAGAAGATTATGAAGAAGATGAGCTTAACGAGGTATGCATTTAGTTATGCCTTCCATCAACATGTTCTATTTTCTGTATTGCTTCTCTAATCATTTTAAGTGGTCCCCTTGTTTTTTATGCCATCAGTATCCTAGAAGTGATTTTTCCCTCTTTTTTTTGGTGGGGGGATATTTGGGTGGGTCTTAGTTTGACGACTTGTGGACTTGAGATATTTTACCTTGTCATGGATACAACTATTTGGGTTACCAGATACTCCTATGATACAAATGCTATACTAGTATACTTTGCATATCCAGAATTTAAAATAAAATTTTAATTAGGAAATATATCCAATATTTATTTGGAAATTAGGTTTATAGTTTACAGCCTTTCTATTCTAGGACATAAATATCTTATTGACTATATGAAACTGCACATACTTCTTACTTATAAAAAAAAAAACTGCACATACTTCTGTGATCAAGTTATCATGAAATAGCATAATTTTTTTAATAATATTATATACTAAATACAAGCATATATCTATCTATGTGTGTCTGTATGTGATATAGAATTATATGCCTGTCTTTTTAAATTCAGTATCGTGATATGAAATGAAACCAGTTTCTGCTAAGAAGCACTCTCTGTATCTTTTTAAAGTGTTTGTGGCATATATGTGAGAGAATTGTTTTATGAGTTAATATGCATATTTTGATAATTCGGATGTGTATGTCTGGCTGTAGATTTTCTTGGATTTTGCTGCATGTAAAGCACATAAGATTTTAAAATATGATGATGTATTCAGGGTTATTCTGCATTTCGTTTTTGTGCTGGTTGCTCCTTTCTTGAATGCCTTCTTTGCAATCTTCTCTGATTTTTCATCTGTAGCCTATATCTGAATATTGCTAGTCACTTTTGTTTTGTCATTATTTTTAACAATAATATTGTTTGATATCTAGTGTTGTGCATATCTAACAACGATTAATTCACAAACTGCTCAATATTTCTTTGCAGTCTGACCATTTGATTAGAGAGGAGGCTCGGTATCTTTGTGTGGCGATGGGACATGAAAATGAATCCCTCGATGAATTTGTTGAAGCTCACAATACTTGCCTAAATGATCTGATGTACTTCCCTACTCGTAATGCTTACGGTCTCTCAAGTGTTGCTGGGAATGTGGAGAAACTTGCAGCCTTACAGAACGAGTTAGAGAATGCGAGAAAGAAGTTTGAAGGTGATAAGAAAAAGGCAGAACATCTTGAAAAGAAATTCAAAACTTTAACACAAGGTTATGAGGTATGCTACGCTGTGGGATACCTGCATGACTTTTTTTTTCCAATGATCATTTCTGCCACTTCTGTTGAATTCCATTTCATTCTGTAACTGTATTCCTGTTCTGTCATTATGGTCGTTAGTAGTAATTTTATTCGAGGATTTAGGTGGTCTTGGAATTGCAGTGTCAAGTTTGGCTTTAAGGTTTAGTTGAGTTGGGTTGATTTGTTGAATGGCACACCGGAAGACATTTTGTTGCTTCTCTTTTTTGGGCATTAGAATGATATGTGTGTTTTTTAAATTGCTTTTGGCTCGAAGTTTTGGTTGTTTTTATAGCTGTTTAATTCCATGAAACATGCAAGCGCACACACACATGCTGACATTCATATTGTTGTGAAATTGATTTACTTGCTTTTGTCGCATAGTTGTTAATACACTGTTGACAGGATTGTGTAATTTAGTGAGCCAATTTTAGTGAATGATTTAGATTGCCTTAAATTTGTTATGTTTTAGGGTAGATCCATAGGAATGGATTAGGATAAGTCCAGGATTGGACCATCAAAGCATCTATACTATTAGACTATGTTACTTGGACTTAGGTATGGCGTATGGGTGTTGGACACGGGTACATGTTCGAGTGTCGGACTCCTCTATTTTATATATTTTTTGTAAATTTTCCTTTAATTTGGAGAGTGTCCAAGTGTCATAATCCTTATCCGAGTGTCGAGGTCCGACACAGTACGACAAAGTTATGTGAATAGTCCATGTAACATAGCCAACAGTTGTTATAAAATTTGGTCTGCCACGTGTTGGAGGTGACCACATCTGTTATAAAATGTCAAAATATACCCCTTTTAAATATGTGAACATTCTTTGAAAGAGGATTAAAAAGATAAAATTTTATTTATAATTTAAATGTTCTGAAATCTATCATTCATCAAATGTTTTTCTTCTAACTCATGTTTCTCTCATTTTATCCGTGCCTTGACAGTTTGTCTACCGATCCTTTCTTTCTTTTTTCCCTCTACTAATTCCTAACACATGTTGCTATTTCCTTTGTAATAACTTCTCATTTGTACTTACAAAATTAATATTCTCCTTCCCTCTACATGATACAGTCCCCAAAGGTTAAGAGAAAAAGCAATTCAACATACATGTATCTGGCTATCTGTGTCTTGGAGGGCCACTGTAAAGAAGCTTTTGAGCTCTTGTAATGACTTGGGAAGCATAAATTCATTACAAAATGTAAATAAAGTAACAGGTTAGGAGATAGAATGATATATAACTAGTATATATATTTGCTAGAAAAAAATTAACTGGGAACCAAAGTAGATAACACGAATTCAAGTTTGATTACTTATGCAGACATGTTGAAAAGTTATAAGCGAGGACTTTAAAATTGAGTTCCAGTGGAAAAGATAACACCATCTATGTTGCTAAAAATATTTATTTGGATCTAAAACAGAAAACCCCGAATTCAGTTAGTTTTATTTTTTCTAAGCATGTTATTACCAAAGATATAAGTCATGAATTTAAATTTAAGTTCCATTCTTTAATTTTTAAGCCAAGCTATTTACCAAGTTACACTAAATCTTTGAATAACTTTTTATTGAGTTCTAGGGTTGCTTTTCTGGTTGGGGCAGGGAGGAAAAAGCTGGGGAATTTTGATGTAAACATACATTTATCCATATTTAGGTAGTTATTTTTTGAGTCTTCTGTTATTAATCTGATCCTGAAGACCTACCCCAAGTTTAAAACTGGGACCCTGTTCGCGGTTAAACCCATGGCCATTTATTTATTATCTGTAGTTAATTTGTTTTCAACTCCATTACATGCATAATAACATGTCCACTGGAAACTTTTCATTAATAATGTGGCATTTTTTCCCACCTTGGGTGGGGATTGGCTTAATGTGATAATTCCAATGGGGAAACCCATCTGAATAACCTTTTGATTTTTTCGCACGCTAATGATTCTTAAATATCAATCCATATTCCAATTGCTATTATGTTTGGAACTTGTTTAGAAACGGAATTTAAGAAACTAATTTATTATTATTTTGAATTTTCAGCAACGGGCTATTAATATTTGGCGCCAAGTTGAGTCAACCTTAAAGCAGATAGACACTGCCGGAACAGAACTTGAGTGCTTCCAAGCATTACAAAAACAAGAGCAATTAGCAGCATCACACAGAATAAATAATCTCTGGGAGGAAGTTCAGAAGCAAAAGGAGCTTGAGCAAACTTTACAAAGGCGCTATGGCAGCCTGTTGGCTGAGCTGGAAAGGGTACAACACCGTGTAGATGAGTACAGAACACAAGCACAAAAACAAGAAGAAATAGCAGCAAAGAATCATGCTCTTCAGTTGGCCGAGGCTGCAACAAATAAGTCCACTGAGATCTCTGAGCCTCTACCCTCCACAGATACACATGGAAATTCTTTGTCAGATGCCCCACCCCCCGATGGTACTCCAGGTGAGCAAATGGATGCTGCCCCTGAGCATGCTTCTAAAAGCCCGAAATTTGATATGGATGTTGCTCAAGAGAAAGGGTCAGAGACGGCCAAGGATGAAAGCAGATGTAATGACGCGCATTCTGCTGTGGACGGAGAGTGTGCAACTCTGGTACAAGCTAATAGCTGTGAAGGTCCTGAAACTCAGGTCTCTAGGTCAGATGGACATGACCCAAGTAGTGATCCAACTCAAAATTCTATTGACAAAGGTGATATAGCATCAGTTGCGGTTGATACAGAGGAAAATAAGATGAATGATAACTCTCTTGATGGAGTGGCTGGTGATAAGGTGGTAACGAGCACTGATGCTACAGAGGATCTGCCGGTGGAGGTGAGGCTGAATGTAACCAATAAAGAAGAAAATGTGAAAGAAACAGGTGAAGATAATTCTGCTAATGGGGATGCCATGCAGGTTTCCTCTTAAGAAGGGAAATAGTAAATTTGGATCAGGATTCTTGAACAAAAACGAAAATCTGTCGATGTTGAAGAGAATCTGCTTAACCTGGATGGAGAAAAGAGTGCAAGTAGTAATCGCATATTGAGAAAAATATCCAGATGAAAGACTTGAAGATGCATGAAAACCTCCTGAATTGGGTGTTGGTGGAACCATTAATCGAACTTTCTTTTGTATGTTCCTTCTAACAATTAAAATGGTTGTTGGGAATGTTAGGGACGGATATTGTCACGCACGTTTTTAGCAGAGCTATGTTCACCTTGAATCTAGTTGTGTACGGTGTAGCTGTTATTCACCGTTATAAAGTTCAGCCTTTGGAATGGATTTTGTTTACCTCTCCAAGTTCTGGATTTTCAATTGTTTTAAGGCTATAAATGCAGGCTCCGCGTAGTTTGATTGCTAAACTAAGATGGTTTTACAGGCAAGAAAAACTTCTGTAACCTTATTTTTGTTACAGCGTCATCTTGTATGCCGAAGGGTCTGCTCCATTATCAGTGTCTTTTGATTTTCGGAAGATGCTTTTATCGGACGAACTTTGTTTTCTTCCTTTGAACTCCCTTCTTTGGGTAATATTTATTTGCACAGGGTGTAAAATCTTAATTTCGTATTAGGTGAAAACTTCATTAGTAATTTTAGTTAACTTTATTGATAATATCTGTACAATTGTTATCAATGAAGTTTTTTAACGATTACCAATGAAATTTTGATTTGATGCAAAAATGAAGTTTTACTCCCAGTCCCAACAAGAATTCTGCCCTTTCGTCGAAAAATTATAGTTTTACTTGGTATTAATGAAGGGAGCTCTTTTTTTCTGAGAAAGATTAAGGAAGAGTATTTGTTAAAAAGTTTTGGGCGCATTGCAATTGCATGACAAATGAACACATTTCACTATGAAAAAGTTTTAGATTCCGTGAGCTATATTCCAATTTTCTTTGTAAAAAAAATGTACAAAGGACCACTATAGATTTCATGAATCATCATGATTGATAATTTGATATTATGGAGGGAAAGTGAAAGTTGAAACATCAAGCAAATTAGAAGGTGTTTTTTATACTATTATTATTATCAATATTTGGGGATGAAGACTTCTGTTCATAGATAAAAAAAAATGACTTCATCACTGTTTTAAAACGTTGTTTAGATAATGCTTAAGTGCCACTTAAAGCATTATTCAAACAAGGGGGACAACAAATTTAGAGTCGGAAGACTTTATTTCCTACCATTGCTAAATTCATTCACTCATATGCCAAAATTGATCTGCTCAAGTTCTTACAATAATTCATTCTTAGTATTTGGCCCATTGTCATTGTTTTTTGAAATAATTGCAAGGTATTTCTTGCCTCGTTAACATTTCTCATTAATTTCTCAGTTAGTAAAATAAATCTTACTATATATAAGGTGCGTGTATTACAAGATATTTTATCATATATCGAAAGATTGAAAGTATTGAATATTTTAAAGTTTTGGGATCGAATTTTTAGATAACTCTTTTATAGTAAGAAGAATTATTATTTTCAGTAAAAAAAATTACTGTATTGTGCGTGAAAATAAGATAGATTAGATCCATCTTCGTAGGAAAAATTCTTGCCTTGCTATAATCTATAAAAGATATATGATACAAGGCATTTTCAATCATTGGATGAAAAGAATATCTCTCTATTTTTCTCTCTTCCCATACCATCAAATGGTTGAACATACATTTGTGACATGTATCTTTCATGCTCAGTGATAGAAAAGAACTTATATTGTTATAGCTAGAAAAATTAGAACTCATAATCTCCTCAGAGAAATGGTTCCTCGAATGTTTAATCTCATCCAAGATGTTCATCCGACAATCTTTCAAAGCGAGCCCTACTTACTCGTTCATCTCACTTAGCTGTCTACTAACCTTGGAGTGCTCTTGGTCACGATGATTCCTTAATGGTTGAGAATTAGAAATAGAGCTAACTTCACGATCGAAGGATTGGGGTTCCTTGACACTACGGTCGTCCCTTTTAGTTAGGTGAGCTCAACTTTGGCTGTTCCCACCTCGATTGTTTTCACCTCGACCGATTTCACCTCAGTAATTATACCAATTGGAATGAATCTTGTTGACGTGAGAAATGGGAGCATGGAATCTTTCCTTTTCTCCTTTATTGGGGGATGCACTGACCTCATGAAGGTATGTCCAATTTGGATGAACTTAGATTGTGGTCGGTACCATCTAAGCAACCAACGCAACTAGGTTGTCATATTGACATCAGAGCTCTTCATGCTCAGATTGGCTGACCAGGGCCAAGGGGTCTTCGGCTCGAGCATCCTCGATTAGACCAAATTAGGCTTGCTCACCGTTTGCCTCTAGGTTTTGAAGTCTCCCCGTGGCATGGTGAAGGTTGTGCCCGCCTGTAGGTCCTAAAGGTGCAAGAAGTTCCATTTTTCTTTTGTAAACCTAACATTCAAGTGAACAATGCTTCGTAAGGTTGGTGGAAGGGCTGATGGTTTCTTCAGCGACATCATTTAGATAAATTTATTGTTCCTATAGACGACATCAATCTATTGATGCCAAAAAAAAAAAGCTAAGGGGTAATTCTGTCAAGTCTGGTTTAAGAAGGATGATTTGGATTGCTGATGTCGATTATGTTCAAGTCCACATCAACAAAGGAAAGCCACCCGGAGCTTTGTTCTTTGAGGTGGACCCTCTGATGCTTAAGTCAGTAAGTGTACTGAGATAAAGTGAAGGACAAATGTGGAGTAAAGTGCTAAAGTAAGGGCAGAGAGAGGACTATGTGGGAGAGTACGTCCAAATGTTAGCTTTATAGGGCAGTGAGCCCCTTTATATAGGCCTTTGAGATTCCCACATTGAAAAGTTTTGTTGGGATTTTAGCTCTAAAATCCATCTACTTAAATTTTAAGCAAAAAACATAACCATAATAGTTAAACAAGCAAAACAAACAAAAAGCAAGAATAACAATAATTAATGTGGTTTGACAATCTCTTTGCCAACGTCCTTCACAACTTTATTAATCTTATGTTATAGCTTTAGGAAGAGAAAAGTTGCTAAACTCTCACTACCTCACAACCCAAAAGCCCCAAAACAACTAAAGCTCTCGACTTAGCACTAGTTGTAAGTTCCCTTTATACTTGACAATCTAAAACCCTAATACACCCAAAGCTCCAAACCTATTTCTAGTAGTAAATCCTTTTGATATACAATGTATATTGGAATTATGAATGTACCTCAAATCTTTTCTAGGACCCCTGATTTTCCTAATACTTCTAGGAATACTAAGAAAAAAACGACAACAACATTGAAAACTACTACTACTACAAGAACAAGTAATAATCCAATAGGAAACTACTCCTACTAATAAAACAATCAAGTATAAAATAGAAAACAACTTTTTCCAAATCAATTAGAAGTTATCTTTGTGGGGATTTGAGCCAAAAAACCAACAATCTCCACCTTGGCTCAAATTCTTCTCATCATCAAATTTGACTTTCTTCTTTGGTTGGTGCGATCATTCCACTTGGTATTCCCATCTCATCACTTCAAGCTCTTTTCGTTCGTGGTATTTCTCATCACTATCTTTGAACCATCAAGAACTTTCTTCTCATCATCCTTATTAGCCTTCCATTACCACTCTCCTTCATTCTACTCAACTCCTCCAAGGCCTCCATCATGGTCTTGCTTTGCAATTGTATGTGTTCCACTTCCTCACTATAGATACACTCATTATTTGAAAAATCTAGAGACTTAGATCTTAATCTTTCCTCCTCATTCCTTGAAGTGCTCAACTTTCTCTATTTGTTTGGCTCATCTCTTGATATAGTCATGAACAATTCTCCAACCTCGAACACACATGTCCTCTTAAACTTATTTCTCTCTTGAGGTGCCATGGAAACCTCCCCATTTATCCAAACTTTCTTACCCACCATTAACATCATGACTATGTCATCTTCTTTATGTGACAAGTACTCATCCTGTGCCAATATACTATTCAAAAAATTAGTGATAACAAAAATGTAAAGGCTAATATTCATAACTTCTTTCATCATCTCTTATGGCTTGGACTCTTCAATTGCTTTATAGATCCCTTGTCACATCAAAAATATTTTTACGAAACTTTGCCAAAGAAAGAAACCATTCTCCCCATCAAATAACTCAATATTAATCTTGTCTATCTATAGTGTTTTTGCTATCGCAACCACAACTTTGATACCGTTTGTTGGGATTTTAGCTCTAAAATTCACCTACTCAAATTTTAACCAAAACATAACAATAATAGTTAAATAGGCAAAACCAAAAACGAGAAAGAACAATAATAATTAATATGGTTCGGCAACCTCTTTGCCTACGTCCACCAACAAACTCACAATTTTATTAATCTTTTGTTACAACTTTAGGAAGAGTAAAGTTGCTAAACTCTCGCTACCTCATAACCCAAAAGCTCTAATACAACCTAACTCTAATTTTAAGTGCACTCTCTACTTGACAACTTAAAATCTCAATACACCCAAAGCTCTCAACCTAACTCTAGTAGTAAATCCCTCTGATATACAATGTATATTGGAATTATATGTGTGCCTCAAACCTTCTTTAGGGCAAGTAACAATCCAATATGAAACTAATATTATTCCTACTAGAATAAGTATGAAGCAACTATAAAATTGGAAACCCTATTTTTAAACCAATTAGAAGTCCTTATAGGGATTTGAGCCAAAATCCCAACAAGGCGGTGGTGGGTCTCACTTATGAAATTACTTTTTTACCCTCTGAATTGTAAGACTACCTTTATACCCTTGGAAGATTGCCACGTGTTTGATTTTTTATTGGGTGGTGTATTTTTATCCAATTTATGTAGTTTTTCTCATCATCTTTTGTCTCTCTAAATTTTTTGCCTATATATTTTATTCTTAAGTAATTATATTATATTATTTTACATTTACTTGTATTAGTGAATATTGTTTTTTTAGAGAAATATTAATGAAAAGTATTTGTGAAAATATATATTTTAATCTCACATAAAGTGAATTAAATAAGAAATTAATAACCGCGTACCCCTTGAATAGTTGTCTAAAGTTCCACATCAAGTTTGGATGGATGTTAATCACGGCTATAGTTATCTATTTACTCATAATCTACTCACCACACCAAAACAAAAAAGTAATGAGAAAGGCAATTTCAAGCAGCCTCCAAGAAACGGCTATAGTTATCCATTTACTCATAATCTACTCACCATACCAAAAAAAAAGAGTAAAGAGAAAGACAAGTTCAAGCAGCCTCCAAGATTATCATCCCAACTAAGCAGCATAAGCCAAAAGGACCACTTCTTATTTCTAGATAAACTTGAGCCACCATTGATCCAAGCTCCATAAATTCTTCTCTCTCTCAATATGCATTGAGTAGTCTTTTACCGTCTGTCAGTACAGTAGCAACCAGCAAGCAGGTATGGCAACACATGAAAATTAAATAGATTTTATTTTTTCAATTGAAGTTTTCAAGACATTATTTAGATGATGGGAGTACTAATTACATTAAAATGTAAGTAACGTCTATTTCTTATTAAGAGATTAAGTATGATCCATATGATATATATATATATATGGTACTAATCCTCTACCCAACAAATTCTATTAAATAGAATTTAATATAAGTAACGCATCTTCTGTATTAAGAGATTAAGTGAATACCACATGTCATATATATGATATTTTTAACGTATTCTATTTAATCGAATTTGTTGGGTAAGAATCTATCATTACAATAACTACCCGGTTATATATTTTTTGAGTATGCGACACCAATAAAAAACATTACATTCAAGCATAGATTAAAAAAATTTCTATCACAAAGTGTCGTGAGTTCACTATATTTAAGTTAATGT
Organism: Bretschneidera sinensis; assembly: GCA_023935145.1. Classification (NCBI taxonomy): domain Eukaryota; kingdom Viridiplantae; phylum Streptophyta; class Magnoliopsida; order Brassicales; family Akaniaceae; genus Bretschneidera; species Bretschneidera sinensis. The sequence goes on along the minus strand of CM043697.1, from coordinate 5,360,359 downwards.
TTTTGCGTCTGGACACTCACAATTATGATTGAAGTTTTGTAATTTTAAAATATCTTGCAACAACGTTTACTGTCAACAAATTCAATACATCTTTGATGCCTAAAGAATCTTCAAAATTTCAGTACATGTAGATTTGTCATTGTCAATTTCCAAGTTGTTTCTCATTATTATTGTTTCATCAGCAAAAAAAAAAATCTAAAAGAGTTGTACTCTCTTTTCTCTTCTTTCATTGTCTTGTGGGGGTTCGTGATATTACCCTTTTCGACGGTTTTGGGCCGATTGCAATTGCATGACAATTGAACACATTTCACTACGAAAAAGTTTTAGATTCCGTCAGCCAAGGTGTGTGGGTTAGGCGGCTGCATCATCGTATTCCAATTTGCATTGTTAAAAAAGTACAAAGGACCACTATACTTTTCATGAATCATTATGATTGATAATTTGATATCATGGAGGCAAAGTGAAGGTTGATATGAAGACTCTAAATTAGTTAATTTTTTTTTAAGTTTAGTAAATTGTTTTCAAACGTAATTTTTTAAAATAGTTTTCAAAAAATCAGTTTTCAAAAATTATTTTCTGAAAATTCTAAATTAATGTTTTTTGATAACTCTAAATTGGTATTTTCTGACATAATTTTCGAAAAATAATTCTGAAATCAATATTTATTTCTCTATTTCATTCTTCATATATAAAAAAATATTAAAATTTTGAAAATAAAATAATTTTAATTATTTTTAAATATTTAGTAAATATGATAAATAAAATTAATATAGATTTTAAATTTAAACTCAAAACTAAAAATAATTACAAGGTGTATCAAAATAGTTTTCAAAATAAGATTATCCAAACAACATTTCATTGTTTTCTGTTTTGGAAACAGTTTTCGAGTTATAATTATCCAAACATGTTTTCTTCTAAAAACATCATAAAACTGTTACCCAAACATGCCATTAGATTTCGTAAGCCAAGTTGTGTGGGTTAGGCTGCATCTTCGTATTCTTCTTGTTCAAAAAGAGCCATATTCCGATTTTCATTGTAAAAAAAGTACAAAGGACCATTATACATTGTTGGAAAAAATGGTAGTATAGCGTTTAGATGATTAACAAAACAATTAAACAAGAGTGGTGGTCAAAATTTATCTCAAAAAAATTAAAATATTAAAAAAAAAATATCGAAATATGAAAATTAATCTTTTATATTTAAAAAATTATTTTGTTTTATTGTGATACAAATGACTTTAACAGTCGTTTTTTTAAAATACAACACGATTTACATGAACTCAAACAAAATTTTATACTCGTGGAGAAATAGCTCTAATAGAACTACAATAGAAATAGTGCTCGCAGAAAAGAAAAATGGAAAATAAAAATGGAGAATTTCAATCTACTAGCTTATTATTTCAGCATTTACTTCAACCGTTTCTTACCGTTGGCTTTTTTCTCCACCCTTAAAGGTGGTGTAAAAGTGGACACCTAATGCACCGTTGAAAACAATTTGTATGCACCCATTCAAATTTGTAATGATGACCAATGCATCATGATTGATAATTTGACATCATGAAGGGAAGTGAAAGTTGAAGCATCAAACAAATTCGTAGGGTTTTATTTTTTTTATGATAGAATACATTTTTTATCATTAAATGAAAAAAATATTTTTTTTCTATCATTAAATAGTTGAACATGCTTTGCCGTCGTGTATTTTTATGATAGGAAGCCAAAAGGAAATTGTCTTCTTGAAAATTGAAAACCTCCTGCCAAAGTTCCAGAAAATGTTTCCATATTGACATCAAAAGACAAACAAAAATTGAATTCCCCCACTTAATGTGAAATTTTTCATGCCAACCAAATATTAATTGTAACTTAGTTATGGAAAGTAATCCCATATTACATTTACCATCTCACCATCTTTTTCATGTGTATTTAACAAGAAGGAAATACAAATGATAACAAAGACAGTTCATTTTGCTGTCAATTATCTGATGCCACATCGGTACGGGTTCATGTTTTTTCTCGTGATTCTCTTTTAGCTTTTTCTTGGGAATTTTTTTTGGCCTTTGCGTGATAATGCAACTCATCCCAAATTTCTAGTTCAGTCCAAATTCAAAGTAGGTAAGCTAAGGTGAGCACACACAGACACATAAATATGCATATTCAAGAATTTTTATGATAATTAATGGTGGGTTTGGTTGGAGTTTTGGATTCTTATTCAAGACTTTGTAAGTCATCCCAGAATTCTATTTTCTTTACAGATTTCTCTGAAATATTAATTTTGAGGAAGTTAAGATCATAAAACATATTTATATATTTCTTTTCAGTGGTGGGTTTGGTGGGGTTTTTGGGATTTCTTTTTCAAGAATATGTAAATCTTTTTGTCTTTATGTGAATTTTGTAATTGATTTTTCTTATTAGACTAGTTCTTTTAGATTCTTGGGTTTTTCCTATAAAAGGTGGGTCTTAACTAAGATGTGCTATAATTCAGAGATTCTTAAGTTGCTTTCACTGGTAAAGTAGTTTTGCTTTTGTGTGCAGTCAATTCTTTATGCTTCTTTCTGCTATGCAACTTATTTAAGTCCGTCTCTCTGTTTTCATGTTAACAATTCTGTTTGATTGATGTAAATTATTTTGTGGCTTCAATTTTTTTTGTATGATTTGAGTTGAACTTCTTTCTCTATTAAAGGTTTTCATGTTTCCTGCATTTATGCAGAAAATTAGGAGCTGGGCATGCAGGAATTTTGCTGAAATCAAGCTGAAAGGGTGGGATTTTGATACTCAAAAGAGAAATTTAGATTAAATTGGCTTATTTTGATCAAGGCGTGAAGACATTGAAGAAAAAGTTTGTACAGGTGCGACCAAGTTTCTCACTGTCACTCTGTGTGTTCTTGTTTCAGTTTATACTCTTTTTTTTTTGGAGTTTCGGTTTATACTTTGTTGAGCTTTTAAGCTGATTTTTATTTTTATTTTTTACTTTTTTTGTATTTCCTTAAGACTGGTTCAAGATGTTTTGGCATGGTAATAAGGTTAGGATAATTACTAATTAAACTCGTAACAAATTTCTTGTTTTGACCAGAACAACTACTGGGAGAAAAATGGGTAAAAAAAAAGGGGGAAAAACAGTTACTAGCTAGATCAAGTCATGCTTAAATTGAGGTCAGAATATATGGTTAAAATCATTTGTTGATCAGATCTCAAAAATCTGCCTATGTTAGATCCAATTTTCCATTAATTTGGTGCTTCAAACTTCTGTCTGTTAAATTCTTTTAGGAACTACAATTTGGTTAAAATAAATATGTCATGAATTTCTCCCTTCCACAATCGATAATTTAGAATTAATTTCCCCCCTGATTATTACTTGATTAATACTTGATTGTTGTTCTTGTCTATATCATCAACCATGGTGGCAGAAAAACAATTCTGTAAGCACCAATTCATTTTGAATTATATTATTGGTCAAGTGATGGAAAATGAATTGATTTTTCTTTCTTCCTTTTGTTTTTGGGATTAGTTTCAGCAAGAATGGTTACTAGAACGGTTGATCTTCGATCTGACACTGTTACCAAACCAACTGAGGCAATGCGAGCTGCTATGGCAACTGCCGAGGTTGATGATGATGTGTTAGGCTCTGATCCGACTGCTTTCCGCTTAGAAACAGAAATGGCAAAGATCATGGGCAAAGAAGCTGCTCTGTTTGTTCCATCAGGAACTATGGGCAACCTTATCAGTGTGCTTGTACATTGTGAAATTAGGGGAAGTGAAGTCATTCTTGGAGACAATTCCCATATCCATATCTATGAGAATGGAGGCATTGCAACGATTGGAGGCGTACACCCAAGGACAGTTAAGAACAACAAAGATGGAACGATGGATATCGATTTGATTGAAGCTGCCATTAGGGATCCTCGAGGGGAGCTTGTATACCCGACTACAAGGCTTATCTGCTTGGAAAATTCACATGCAAAGTAAGTATCTTTACTTATATGAAGCTTTGTTTTCTTTTGGGTGAAGAGGGTATTCGGACCTTTGGCTTGACTAATCCCCTGTACATATGCAAGCTACCCCGTCCACATGTACAGGGTAAAGCTCGGAATAAATTCCATGGGCGTGGCACTTAGGGAGTTATGTGAAGCTTTGTTAGGTTCTGGTGTTATGATATTATGCTTGTCCTACTTTTCTTGGGTAGAGTTAGGGGGTGGCTTTATATTTTATTGTTAGGCATATTCTTTTATATATTTTTCTGACGGTTATCCTCCATTTGTCGGGCTAATTTGCTTTCTGCTCTGCCTGGACAATGTTGAGGAATCATTTTAAATTATATATATGTTTTGATCCAATTGGGTAGTTGAGGTTATATCATTATGCTTATTCATGGTCACTTTTTATTATCAATTATTATTTTCTTCTGCATTCAAGTATGCTGTGTAAAATTAGGGTTTCTTTTGAAATAGTTTTTCATGGAAATATTACACTGTAAATGCTATATTTTCTGGGTGACTATCATGTAACTGATAGCTGATTTAAATAGCTATTAGTGTCTTAGAACTTTATGATGAACATTATATGCAGCAGACTTAAATTACAGCTTCCATTATGTTGTGTCTAGCTTTTTAGCAAGTATTTTGTCTGTTGCTAATATTTTTACTAGTTCTAACAGAAGCTTAAGATCATCAGAGTGAGTTTAAGTTGGTTCCTGATATCAACTCCAGTTTGAGGAAAATCGTGTTCATTTGAGTAACTAGTACTTTCTCTATGGCTGATTTATGCAGCTTGTATTTAGAGTTCTGATTGATTTCTTTAGTCTAATAAATTAAACGCTTTAGGATATGAATTAGGCTAAAAAATGAAATGGATCCGGTAAATTCACTAGCTGTAATCTTTCATGATGCCATTTTTCCAGTCTGTCACTGCAAGATATGGATTTTGAAGAGGACTGTTCCCTGGGTTGGACAAAATTAAGTTGCAACTCTTAGGCTCTGATTGGTTGAGAAGAAAAGTGAGAGAAGGAAGAGGGAGAGGATGGAAAAATAAGATGATTGATGTTTTCTATCATGTGTTTGGTAAAGATGATGGAAAAGTGGTAAGAAAGAAGAAGAAAAAATATATTTTAGCTTCTGCTCTCTAATATTCCAATTTGGGAGAAATGTGATTTGAACATGTTTTAAGAAAACATCAATCCTCCAATTTTTCTTTCCTCAATTTTCCTGCCAACCAAATGATAGAAAAATGCTCTTAACTCACTTTTCTTTCCTCTCATTCTTCCTTCCTCTCGCTTTTCCTCTCTACCAATCATAACCTAAGTTACGCATTTCCCTTGTCTAGGACTATTGAAACCTGTATTTTGGACAAGATTAATCCGTTTAGACCCTCTTCTTTTCAGGTTTGAACCAAGCTTGTAGAATTGGGTGGATTGTGAATCAAATATGCTGCTATTACTGCTTGGATGGCTGTTATGATTTTCTTTCTTTTCAGTAGTGTCTTATGTGTGGATCTTACTCAATGCAGCTCCGGGGGTAGATGCCTTTCTGCAGAATATACGGACAGAGTTGGAGAGATAGCTAAGAAGCATTGCTTGAAGCTTCACATTGATGGGGCTCGCATTTTCAATGCTTCAGTTGTGAGTAAAACTTTTTCAATACTCTTTGTTTATCACTCTGCAGTTGTACAGTATGATGCTGCAATATTATCCATAAAACTGGCTATGTATTATGGAGCAATGGTGTAATTCCAAGGATCTCTTTTTTTTCTATCAACATTTGGTGATATTGAATCTGAAAGTTCTATGAACCTAATTCTCTACCTTTCTTGAAATTCAAAAATTTGAGTTATATTCCCATTTTCATGATAAAAATGAGATTTTGAGGAAATAGAAAGTTTAGGCTACAAAAACAGCTGTTAAAGAATCTAATCCAAAGTTATTGATCTTCCAGGCACTTGGAGTTCCTGTTCATAGGCTTGTACAAGCTGCTGATTCGGTTTCGGTATGATCACTTAGCTTTGACATTGTTACTTTATTTTATCTCAAATGTTATTTGTATTTGAAATAAATTTACAGCTTATTTAGAAAAGTCAATATTTCAAAGTCTTACATAGGCAAATTTATCTTAAATTCTTGAACCAGGTATGTTTATCAAAAGGCCTTGGTGCTCCAGTTGGATCTGTTATTGTTGGTTCCAAAAGCTTTATTACGAAGGTAATTTATGATGAGAAAATTATATTGAGAAGTAATAGCAGCTCCATTTTAACCCTTCAGATAGATAATTAAGTGGTAAAAACAACTTTCTTTTATTGCTTCTTAGGCTACAAGGCTCAGGAAAACCCTAGGTGGTGGAATGAGACAGATTGGTATACTTTGTGCTGCTGCACTTGTGGCTGTACAGGAGAATGTTGGAAAGCTTGAAGGTGATCACAAGAAAGCTAAGATGTTAGCAGGTAACAATCAGAATTTCTATTCCGATCTCTTTGTTTGGAAGAATATAAGAACATTAACAGTATGTTTGGATGGAGGAAGAGTAGAGAGAGTAGAGGATAAAATGTGGGGCGTGTATCCTACCCCTTGTTTAGATATTTTTCTAAAAGAGGAGAGAATTTAGAGGGATACATTTACCCCTTCAAATCCCCTTAGGACCCCATTTGATCAATTTCCCCAAAATGGAGGAATAAGGACGAAGAGGATACTCTACTATCTTTTATATAAAATATTCAAACTAGAGGAAGGATAATCATCCAAATCCTCTTCTCTCCTCTACTTTACTTCCGTGGCCTCTCCTTTACTCACCTTTCCATCGTTGAAAGAGTTTCGTTTGTTTCCATGTAAAATAGATTACAATGTAAAATCATTTCCATGTAAAATTATGAATTTCCAGTTAAATTTTTTTTGTTTGGTTGAAATCTGAAAGTAAATGTAAGAAAATGCAGAAAATAAGCAAGGAGAGAGATTTAATGGTATAATATGTGAGAGAATTTTTAAAAAGGTGGGAAAGTGGGTCACTTTACATAGAAAGGGTCATTTTCTTTTCAAACGTAAAATAACTTGGGGCAAAGTACTCCACAAATCATTTTCCTTCAAAATGATAGTTTTTGGTGTAAACTGATTTTTGATGTAAAACACTTTACACTCATTCAAATACCATGAAAATTCATTTTACGTTGACTTCATTTTCAACCAATGATTTTACGGTACTGCTTCCCATTATCAGGTTTATTTACGAATTGATGGATTTTTCTTTACCAGATGGACTGAATCAAATTAAAGGTCTAAGAGTGGATGTTGCGACTGTGGAAACCAATATTGTGAGTACACTAGTTGCTTGATTGAATATTCTCTATTAACTTCATATTAATCTCAGTTGTTGGGAATCTGACACACAATCACATTAAACAAAAATAAAGAGAAAAAATGAGCACAAGAATTTTAACGTGGTTTGACACAACTCTTTGTCTACGTTCACGAGTCAATCACTATTCTACTTCTTTGCAACTTTTGGACGAAGAAAACTACCGAAACTCCCTACACAACATTATACATTATTTATAGGCAAAACTGTGTTAAAACTCTTCTCGGACAATACACATTTTTTCTAGGCAAAATTGTGTGAAATCTCTTTCCAATCAATACACAAATTTTTTAGGCATAATTGTGTAAAAACTCTCCTCAATCTCAGAACCTAAACCTCAATACACTTAATGTTCACTTAACTCTTAGATCCATGTAGAACTCTCTTTTACAAGTTATATTGGTGTTTGGTTTGCTATACTCTACATCTGATCAACTATTCCTGCTTCAGGAATAGGAGCTAACGTACTACCTCTCTTGATGCCCATATTAAACTTGCCCACCAAGTCGCTTGCTCTCTAAGTTGCTTGTTCACCAAGCAGCTTCTTGTTCACAGCAAGTAACTTCGGGATCCGCACAAAAAAAATCCCACTACCGATCAAGCTATCCAAACTCTTGTACCCAGGTGCCTTCACCCAATCAAAACCTCTAAGTTTCATTCGGGTTTTCTATACCTTTTAATCAGATTTTGGGACTAGTCCCAATATCCGTGTCTGTGTCATCAAGATTATGTTTGTCACCATTGGAAAAGGGGGTTGGGGAAGGGGACAATCTCAGCCTCTAGTTTCTTATAGTTTATTATAAGATTTACTCTTAAGATTCAATGTTTTTTCATTCTTTTGTTTATTCATATCACCAGGTATATTTCCACATAGTGGATGGCTCAAAAATCAGAGCAGATAAACTATGCAAGAACTTGGAAGATCACGGGATACTTGTGATGCCTGAGAGCGCATCCAGGTCTGTCTGTTTAAGCCTTCAAGCATCATCTATTATTGTTGAATTTTGGTTGTTTATAAAACCAGTTATACTTTATACATGGCAGCTTGAAAGAAGTAAGCATGTTAAAAATTATTTGAGTGTATAATTAGGCTGATCTCTGCATCTCATCAAATGCTTTTTAGGCTATGATTGGTAGTGTGTGCTTATAATTTGCTACTTATTTTTTGGTTAAAACATTTCCTTTCGAAACCATGTTCTGGAAGTGTGCTCGTAATTTGGTTAGTTAACCGATTTTAGTGCTATAAAGTTAAATGAACAGTACAATGTGGGGGTTTACAATTTTTTTTTTTGCACCAGCAATTTCAAATCTGGGGTCATTTGAAAAATTGTTGTCATAACTTGGTTTCTTTCTTAATTTTCCTTTAGACCTCTGTTTTGCTCACAGGGAGTATCAGCCTCTAATAGCTGGTATCCATGTTTTCAGCATTTTATATTCTTTAAACCTTATGTTTTGAGTTGTTCATTTTTGCTCTTTCAGAATTAGAATTGTCCTCCACCACCAAATTTCATCAAATGATGTGCAATACACTTTGTCATGCTTTCAGGTAATCAAACAAATCTTTGCTATTTGTTGCTAGTTTTTACATGAACTTAGGCCTTATTTTTTGCTTAATTACTTCAATATTGCAGCAAGCTATAACTGGAACACAAGAAGAGAAGAATGGCAACTAGTGGGAAAAAGAAAAGAGTGGCATCTAGTGGGTGAATTGCGACCTATCTCTCTCTCTAAGATCATTTTTTACTGTTTCTGTAAAAAAATGCTTGGAACTTCATGGATAACTAGTGGGTGAATCACTAGTTTGGGATTGTTGATGTTCACTCTCGTCTTAAATGAACTTGAATAAGCTAGCAGCTAGTTAAATAAGCAGCTTACATGGAAATGCAAACAGGTTTGCTTGCATTATCAATAAAAATAATTGATTATAATTTTTTTTCCAAGTAAGCTAGCCCTAACAAGTTTGCATTTTTGGATTTAGATATAATTTAAGAATTATGGATTTTTTTTAAATCAATTAAATTGAATAACCGAAACACTGAAGGCAGCAAAGAGCTGTCATGCACAATCAATTCCTGGAAAACCTCACACCTAGCATTAGCTAGAAAAATAACAAATCTTAGAAATCCAAGGATAACAACAATCTATACAATCAAATCTAATCCAAACCAGGAATCAATAGATCCTATCTACAGATTTAAGGAGCAGCTCCATTGAATTCTTTCATCTATACTTTCTGTTCTTGCCTTTTTCATAGTAATAGCAACATTCCACAAAGCTAAAATCTCTTTGTTCTTAGCAGAATCGTTAACATTCTTTAGCAGACTCATCTTGGAATGAATGTCATGTCTTATAAGATCAACAATTCGATTATCACTCCTATTTTCTTCAAAAAAATCACCTTCTATTTCTTTTTTACCATAAATGATACATTGTAGTTGCAAACATTGCCTTAGGCACAGAGTTCTCATTCTTTTTCCAGTTATCAATCATCCATTGAACCTCATAACCCCTTTGCAACTTAACCTTCCAAACCCTTCTACAACAAGCACAATCAAAGAAAAGATGAGGGATATCTTTGATTCAAGAAGGAATTAGTTCCTTTTTTTGCCTTTCATAATTTAAATTAAGCAACTCAAGTTTGATTTCAATCTTCCAAGTTTCTTTATCCAAATGTATCATATGCAGCCAATCATATCTTATAGACATGGAGCCAAGCTTGAAGCTTGGGCACTGAAAGTCAGCCCAGTAACATGTTTGCTGAAAAAAAAAAAATCAATAGTATATGTTGAGCAATGAAGTTTCATATTTCACATTGGGCTGGACTTATACATAATACATGGATGGCCCATGCATTAATTAACTGGGCTTTAAGGTTAAGCTTTAAAATGGTCTTTTTTTCATTTTTTTTTTAAATATCATGCTATGTGTTTTTTTAGTTAATTATAGTGTATTTTTTTAAAATAGAGCTAATCGTTGAATATTTTTTATCAAAAAAATTTCAAGATATTTTAAAAAAATATAATTAACTAAAAGATATTTTTTTGTAATTAAACCGATCATACATATTTACTAATAGAATAGATCTGAAGTATTCAAATTATAAATTTTAAAATAAAAGGGCTAATTTATTATAAAGTAAACCATAGACTACTAATATGTACTTTCCCTCCTAAGTAATTTTTTATTTAACATATCTGATAATAACAAATGGTGCCAATTTAAGCCTTGTTGCAGAAGGCATCCTAGACCCCCCCTAGAGTGGAAAAAAATGACCCATAAAACACCAAAAAGATTCTGCCACTACAGGGACCTAGTGACAAACAGTTGCATCTAAGCTTAGCTGCTTTTTTCTTGTTCCCCTCTTCTTTTATTTCACGGATTTAAAAAACAGTACGTATGAAGAATAAAGATTGACTTATAGCGTATATGGACAACATCAACATACGTACTTTTTTTTTAATAGTAAAAAACAGTAAGTTATAAGAAATGAATTCGAATCGAACCGAACTTGAATATCAAAACATTCGAATTTGACTCGAGTTAAAATAAACAGACTCTTCGAGTTTGAATCGAATTAAAAAAATTAGTTTGAACTCAAACTCGATTAATTTTTTGATGGTTCGAGCTCACATTGGTTCGAACTCAATAACAAACGAATTTATTTTAGCTCACTTTACCACATTTGATGTATTTTCAATTACACCCTCGATTCTAATAAGTTCATATCCTTGATTATATATTTTGACATTTCACATGGATCTTTCAGTATTTGAAATATTTTCAATTAGACATTTTTTTCCTTGTAAAAATACTTCTGATTATATGTTTTGACATTTTGGATAGATTTATAGTTTTTAGAAAGGAAACTACGAAAATAATTCGAAATCATTTATTTTTTTTATAAAAAAAACACCCTATGAAGCTATTTTTAAATAAAGTTTATAATTACACATTTATTAATTATAATCATACATTTTTGAATTTGAACAATGTTAATGACATGAATATAATCTTCTTGCATCCCATAAGTTATATTAAGATTCTTTATTATTTTGAATTGTGAAATATTATATACTTATATATTGTCAATATTCAGTATAAATCCAACATTTAAAATTTCATTATATCCCCAACATTAGTTTCGATTGAGGCAAAAATTTACATCAATTTTTAGTAATATATTTTGAACATTGATAAATCGGAAACAAATCAATTATCATCACTTGGTCATCAATTATAACCATTAAATCTTTTCATATTTTAAATTTTATTGCATCGATCTCCCAAATTCAATTTAACCACTTAGTTACGTTATTAATATATTATCTATATCCAAATCAACACAAATAGACCAATTTATTAATTAAAAAGTTACATTCAAATTAGATTTCTCTAGCATTATTATAATTTTACTACTAAAAAAGAATAAATTGATCAAACATTAAACACAAAAAAAAAAAATTATAACTTTTTATTTTTTGTCAAATGGGTTAATGAATCCAAAACAAGCAAAAAAGAGTAGAAAACTCTAAAATACACATTCACTAAAACACAATACTATTATTCATTAACAAAAAAAAATTAAAATTTTACAAAACAAATAAATTTATTTCTCTCAAATATAATAGATAAATAATATCATTTTACAAAAATATTTTCAAATCAAATTTATCTAAATAACAAATAAAAAATAAAATAATCATCTAAAAATATCACAAACCAATGCAATGCCGAGCATTACGTTAGTATGACATTACTTTTAAAACCTAACAAATTAATTAATTGCAGACTCCCTTTTTTTATTAACTTTATGTTATATTTGAATTTTATATCTTTTTTATTAACTCCCTATATATATATATATATATATATATATATATGGCATTTTCTTTAATTTTTTTTACCTTGACAAAGTAATATAACTTCTTTTTTTAATTCTAACAAAGTAACGTGACACTTTTTTTTTTTATTTCGAAATTTCAGGTTGCATGTGCCAAAACCTTATGTTCTTATGTAAGAAACGCCACCAACCTGAATACAAATTAGACTCTGGAAAATTACTGACATTCTCAATCTTTCCATTCCCAATACCCTCCGAGTGCGTAAATGTTTTCAGCATCCGACCACGTGTCCTTCTGTTGTGACGATTTGTTCCATCTTTTTTAATATAATTTATAGTGTAAAATAATAACTATAGCAGCAATGCGCCATTATTCAGTTTTTGAAATCTACCCAATAGAGTCTGTTCGGCTGTCAACGTTAGAAAACCAAGAGAAATAAAATTTTGGATGAGAAGAATTTTATTAAGCATATTAAATTTACAAATATACAGAAATATATATAATAGTATAAAAAATCAAGCATGACAAGTAATTAAAACTTAATTATAGTAAGAATAATTTTTTTTAATTATAATAGGAATAAAATTTTTTGATTATATTTTAACACCCCTTCAAACTCAATGTGGTAAAGTGTATGCTAACTTGAGTTTGTCAACTAACTCATAAAAACGACCAGATAACTGAGTCTTAATAAAGATAACAGCAATCTGATGAGTATAGCAAAAAGATACAAAGCAAATGGTATCACGATCGATGTGTTAACGAGCAAAATGACAATCATTCTCAATGTGATTTGATTGTTTATGAAAAACATCATTATGAGTAATAGACATGGTACTCCGATTATCGCAATAAATAATATTGACAACAGAATGTGTAACACCCATATTCTGTAGCAATGACTATATTTTGATTCGGTACTGAATTTAGAAGTAAGAGTCTGTTTCTTGTTGCGCCGAGAAATAAATGAATCATAAAAAAAAACAAAAATCAGTGATAGATTGTCGATCAATAAGATCCACGGTCCAACTAGCATTAGAATAAGCATGTAATCAAAACTTAATTATAGTAAAAATAAAATTTTCTAATTATATTATAATATAAAAAACTCTGTTCTTATTAGAATTAGATTTTAATTACTTGCTTATTCTTTACTTGAAAAGACAGTGATAAAAAACAACAATCACCTAAAGATTTTTAGATTATTGATGATCCAATTAATATTAAAAGACAAAAATTCCTTTGTACAAAGCAAAATCTTTTTGGTATATAGGTATTCTTATCTTTATAATTAACTTTGTATTAGAGCATGCTTGGATTTTAGTAATTGAATATCATGTTAGAGCAGTGATCTCATAGGACCTATCTCGAAATTATAAAGGTTAATTAGTAATTATGGGAAAGAAAGGAGTAATTCAGTATTAATTTTTAAAAAAAAATTTGGGTGATTTTTAATACAGTATGTGGTTTAGTCTAAAATGTGTTACATATTGGTTTCGTGGTAATAATCACAGAATTAAGTTTGTTGGATCCTCACTCATCATATTAATCATTTTTATAGGCTGTTTAGTTTAACCGTAGAAATTACCTTATTACTCATTGATATCAAATTATAATTTAGTGCTTAAAATTATTTTTAAAAAATAAATTATCTAGTGTTTGGATATTTTACTTAAAATTTAAAAAAAAAATTGTGAAAAATCTTTGATAAAAATGTGTTAAAATCAATTTAAAACTGTCAAAATTACAAAATTATAATTTGAGATAATGTTTTAAATTATGGGTAAATGACCATTTTTGAGAAAGCTCAAAAATAAAAAAATGATATTGATTAAAATCAAACCAAATTATTATCTGTAACTAATTTAAGAAGCTATGGTACCACTTCTCAAAATTCAATTATTTTATTATCAAATTATAATATTTTTAGAATATAAACCGAGCCAAACAAATATACGAAGTGAAATATTAGCTTATAAATCGATTTGATATGTTTATAAGCTAAACCAGACATGCTCTTAAGCTACTTACACGAGACTACAAATTAATTCATCAATCTTTCATTGGGTTCATACGTGAAATATTATTTTAGATTTTTTTTAAAAAAAAAAACAATAAGATAATTTTGTTATATATAAGAAAATCATATATCACAGTCCAATTGTGCTCTCCTTTTGAATAAAGATATACACGACATTGTTCTAATGATGGTGCCAATACTTACCATATGATATTTTTCACATTAAATTGAAGATTATTTAAGGGATAGTGTACATTGTACAAAGAGCTTGGAAGAGAGTATATGGGTAATTGCTATGAACGTTCCTCCAATAATGGTATGAAGTGTATGTTACTATCAAATTAGTACTACTATATCTATTTTTCTAGTTCTCTACAGAAAGAGAGATGTACGCGATTTACACGCGCTTGTTTACAGAAAGAGGTGTGACACAAGGCAAGCTAGTGAATAGTAGAACTAGCATGCACAATATAGGTGTACAACCATTGGTCACCATCACCTTCTGTGCACTGCCAAACTTGTCGTATTTTCACCAAAATACTCTCTTGTCAATGTTTACTCTCCCATTAATTATTAGTACTACCTGATAGCACCCACTTTTACAGGCTTGAATTCCCCTTCTTGACCCACTGGACTATTAGATACCCTTTCTCTCTCTCTCTCTCTCTCTCTCTCTCTGTTTTTTAACTTTATTCTACTGCGTGTAACTCCAGTTACTTTGCTCTTTTGCTGGAAAGATAATCCGATCTGCTTCTCTCTTTCTCTTTAAAGCATATTGGCGGAGAAAATCATTTACCCAATTAAACTGCAGTCTTTCAAAGGTTTTTTTGCAGCCTGCCTGATGATGATGCTTTAGCTCTCTCACAAAGAAAGGAAAACCCCCCAAAAGAAGGAAAATCTTTCTACAATAATGTTCTCTCTTTTCTTCAATTTTTTTCCATAAAAAAGAAAAACTCTTCTTGCCTTATCACCATTTTTTGCTTGGTCTTTCTCATCAAAATACATGGATTAATAAACCATGCAAGATCTAGCATTTATGATCTGAAGCGATACTCTTCCTCTATATCTGCAGCAGAACAAAAGAAGGAGACCTCACTTTCTTTCAGGTAGGCGCATCTGTTCTTCTCCTCAAAAACAAGAAATTTACAGCCTTCTCTCTCTCTCTCTCTCTGATTACCATTCTTCGAAGAAGCAGTACTCTCTCTAGACAACAAGAGCAGAGGAGAAAAAAAAACTACAAAGAACCTATCCCCTCCCCCCCAAAAAAAAACCCTAGCCCTGCAAAATTCAACCCAAAAAAAAAGAAATTAAACCCTGAAAAAAGCTGCAAAAATCCTTGACTACCCACAACAAACTATAGCTTGTCACATAAATAGATCTTTGAATTTTCTTCAATGGAATTGATCTCCTCACCACCAAACCAATCAACAACTACAACAACCCCCATCTCCATCTCCTCCATTTCCACACCAACTACCACCATCAACACTACTACAATCACTAATTCCACACCATCTCCATCTTCCAAAACTACTACCCCAAGCCGCTATGAGAACCAGAAGAGGAGAGACTGGAACACTTTCTGCCAATACCTAAGGAACCACAGGCCACCACTCTCTCTTCAAATGTGTAGTGGAGCCAATGTCCTTGAGTTCCTTAGGTACCTTGACCAATTTGGCAAGACCAAAGTCCATAACCAGAATTGCCCATTCTTCGGTCTCACAAATCCTCCTTCCCCTTGCCCTTGTCCTCTCCGGCAAGCTTGGGGAAGCCTCGATGCACTCATCGGCCGCCTTCGAGCCGCATACGAGGAGCATGGAGGGAGGCCTGAAGTGAACCCTTTTGGTGCAAGAGCAGTGAGGCTTCATTTGAGAGAGGTGAGGGATTTTCAGGCTAAAGCTAGAGGTGTTAGTTATGAGAAGAAGAGGAAGCGGCCTAAGCAGAAAGTGACACCACCACCACCGCCACCACAACAACAACAATCAACAATATTGCCTAATAACAATTCTGGTGCAACTCAGTGATTGATGATTGAAGAAAAAGAAGACATACCCAATGTAGAAACCAGTTAAGTATTTTACTACTCGTACTACTACTATTTGTTTTTCGTTTAATTTATACAAATATTTTGTTGCTTGTTTTTTTTCTTTTTTCTTTTGGTTTGGCGGGAGGAGGATGGTTGTCAATGGTTTGTGTAGGGATGATAATTATGGTAGGATGTTATGTTTCTCTGTCCAAGTTGATTATCAAGATTGCCTATTAGCTTGTGTTTTTTTTTTTTTTTTTTATAAATTTGGTTTCCTAGAGAAATTAACTATGTTTTTTATTTTTGTGGGTTACTTGATTATATCTTTGAACTTTGCTAACGTTTGATGGAAACATATGATAAAAAACTAATTGATAAGTGATGATAGTGGTTATATATATAGTCATAGAAACAAAAAATTTTACTTAAACCTTTTTCAGTTCTAATTAAAGGAATAAAATGGAATGAAAATTTATTACTTATTAATAGATGATTAAGTAGATCACTCTTATGGTCTGATTGGTTCAGTCAAAGAAGTCAACTTATCACTTTGTATCAAATTATAATTTGGTACTTAAAATTATTTTAAAAAAAATAAGTTGTTTAATGTTTGGATATTCGATTTAAAGTTTTAAATAAGATTCGAAGGTGCTTGATAAAAAAAATATTTAAATATCAAATTATAATACGAGACATTGTTTGATATTATAACCATGAATAATTTTAAGAAAGCCAAAAAGTGAAAAGGATATTGATCATAATCAAACTAAAATATAATCTATGACTGATTTAAGAACTAACCAACTTATCAATTGAACCAAACAAGCTCTGAGAACTTACTTACATAGTGAGTTGATCAAGTAGATCACTCAATATATAAGAATCATATATGGATATGTCTTTCACTGTAAAACCCAGATAGACCTTAGCTAATGGGATAGTAAAAAAATATAATAAGACATGTTTTGGAAGGCTACAATTAATAAAAAAATCATGGGCATGGAACATAGGCCATCTCTCTCTCTCTCTCTCACACACACACACATATGTAAAGAAGATTTCGTTTCAAAAATTTAACTAGGAAAGAAAATATTGCTAAGAAAGGACAAAGCATAGGAGAGGTGGAAACTCACGAGCCTAATTAGAATAGAGTAATAGGGTTAGGTATAACTTTAGTTCAAATTAATACAATCTAAATAGATATTTATAATTAGGCAAAAAGACAAAACCTAGATTCATCTTTTCTAATATTGATGCCAGCTAATTTAATGACATGTTATAAAGTACTCCTAATTAATTATATATATAAAAAAATAAGGCCACTAATAATAGTAAATGGAACATTGAATTATTAATTAGTTTGATAAGATGCTATTTGCTATTCCACTTGGGGGGACAAACTTTTATCACTTTACTTATTTATAGTTTTTTTTATTAATTGCCTCAATGTTGGATTGGCCTTTTTGGGTACCTGATTTTAGTTGGAAACCTTTGAAAGATGTATTTAGGTCGAATATTAATGTAGAAACCTGCTGATATAATTAAGCAAAGTGCATGCTATATATAGTAATTGTTTCTTCTTCAGTCTAGCTTCTGGGTGGTAGATGTTTCACTCGACAAATTGATGAAAGATTTACATTTACTTATATTTGGAAGTTTGGAATTAAGGAAAGGAAAAGATGCTGAGGAGAAAGAAAGGAAAGAAAATGGAATAATACATGTACTATTGTTTAGATGTTTAAAAAAAGAAAGAAAGGGTTTTAGCAGTCCAATTGTTTTTCCCTCCATTAATAAAAATTAGGTATATAATGATGAGTACAACAAAAAAAATTTAAGAAGGTATACTCTCTCTCCAAATCCTCTCAATTTGATGAAATTAAAAAAAAAAAAAAGGAATTGAAGGAGAAGAAGATGCACTATCCATTTTCTTTTCCATCGTAAAGAAAACTGCAAGAAAATAAAATAACAGGTTTACATGGTTTGGAGATAAAACACCTACATACACGGACGATGATGGAAGAGATTTTACAATAATCAAAGTTGGAGCAGTAGTTCAAGAGAGAGAACTCTAAAAACCCATTCCAATTACACTTAAAATCAGTTTCACTCACTAAAGTTGATTAGGGAAAAATAACAAAACCCTAATATAAATACATGTTCGTATAGCAAGGGCTTCGCTCCCTCACTCCTTGTCTAATTAATTGAACCTACACAAGACTGCGAACGAGTGGATTGGACCTAAAGAATTCAAGACAATTAATAGAATAATACTTGGTTCCACACGTAGAGGAACATTTTCCTTTCAGTTGATGTGTCAATTTTACATTAGATCATATATTAAAAAATAATGTGCAAGTCACAAGGAGGACAAGTACTTTCTCCATTTTCTTTCTCTTGATTTCCCTCCATTTTTCTCGATCAAAATACAATGTTAAGCTCGTTTTAACAAGTTGATTGAGTTGGAATTCAAGAGGATCGATGTGGTAAATGGAAGAGGAAATTCAAATGAGTTTACTTGGTATGTCTTCCTAGCTAGTGTCCTAAGAACTAGTACTAACTACATGAGGTTGAGTTGATCTTTCTATATGCTACAAAATCAACATGGGAAATCAGCAGAATTTACTCATTGATGCTTGCTTAGTGAGATATTTCTTTATGTATATGTTGAATTAGATTTTTGAGTCCTTCAAAAAATTTCGTAGTGAGATATTTCTGTAGGTGTTTAATTTGAAATATCATTATTTTTTATGGACAAAAATCTTGATTTGAATGTGATTTACTGCAATTATTTGTTATTATGTCCAGTTGGAGATTCCTTTATATGTTCTTAACCAAAAGGAATCTTTCTATAAAGAGCATACAGGCATGTAGGTCTAGCTCTTGAAAAGACCATTCTTACTCACTAAGTACCATAATTTTTGTCTGCAGATATATATAAATAGAAAAGAAAATGCACTCTTAATCCATAAATCTATCAGAAAATTTAGGTGCAACATTTTTAAATGCAAATTTTAGGTTGTAACACTCAAATTATTTTAATGCTCTTGTATGGTTTTATGCTTTTTCAAGCTTAATTAAAATGCATGAATGACGTCTGATGTTTGGTTTAGTCTTACTCTATTTGTTAGGGTGTATGACTTGAGTTTGAGTCCAGCTTTTATTGTTACAGCAAAATTTTTTTTATTAAGATTAACAATGATACATGTGTAGTTAATTTTATCTATGTGAGATTGGATGGATTCATTTTAAAGGCTTAATTTGGAAAAACACTTCGTAGTTTTGAGTAGGTAGTATTAACATCTTGAGATTTAGTTAAGTATCAATTAGTAATGTAGTATTAATACGGGGGATGTTATTGATACTCCAAAAATTGTTATCAGTGCTTTTTCTGTTTTGTTTTAGTAATTAAATTTATAATAATACTCCTAACTAAATTGCATTTTCAAAAGTATCTAACTTCAATTAAAGACATTAGTGTTAGTTAAACAACGAAAAGAAATATCAATAATAATCTTTAGAGTGCTAATAACATCATTTTATTAACATCTTAATTTGGTATTATTAACATTTTGTGGATTTTGTCGTTAATATAGGGTGTTAATCCTATTCACTTCACACGTGAAGTCACACGTACGATGTGAGAATGCTGCGACATTCGTCCCTGTTTTCCCCTAAAAATTTGTGTACTAGTCGAATTTGTTGCGGAGATCTTAAACTCAGATTTCAGTAAACTTGATGAATTTCTTGACGCTCAAAAGAATCATTTTTGGACATCTCAATTACCCATAAAATTATCAATTTTTACACCGTAGAGACATGGTGTTTATGGTACTAAATTAAACCCTAGGGTGTTAATGCTACTTGATTCAAACCACAAGGTGCCAAAAGTACCAAATTAAGGGTGAGTTTGGTTTTGCTGTATTGTTTTCAAAAGTACTATAATAAAAGTATCGTGATAATGTAAAATATTTAAAACATACGTAATTAACGATAGTGTTTCTATAGTTAAAAAGAACAATAAAATTTCATATATATATATATATATGCAAATTTCATTTATCCAAAAGGTCTTTTTGAATATCTTTAATAATCATTAATTTTTTTCTTTTGTTTCAAAACTCAATTTATCTATTGCATTTTAAGAATAGTTTTGAAAAATTAACTTTTTGTATCACAAACTCAATTTATCAAAAGCAAAGTTTAAATTTTCATAATTGAAAAAGTAGATTTTGTTCTCCCACTGCAATGCCAAACGAGCTCTAAACTTGAGAGTGCAAGCGCTGCGTGGTCCGCATAACATGGTGCTTTCTCAAAGTTAAATCCTTTTTTTAATGAAGTTGCTCAAACATGCTATAGGCACACATACTCTAAGAGTATGTTTTTCACAAATAAATTTTATATTTTATGGAATCTATTTGTTATTTTATATTTATTATATTTGAAAAAACAAAATAAATTATAAAATTTATTTGTAAATGAATTTGTTATAAAATTGAATTAGTTTATTGTAAACCTTATCAAAATTAATAGAATTTGAAAATGAATTTTACAAAATAAGAGAAAAAACTGTTTTCACCAAGACTCCCTTTCATGTAGCCGAACAAAAATGACAGTTTTTCCATAGGAGGATTTAAAATCTAAACATCTGATTCGATCAATCTCATTTATTTTAAACATGAAATATGAGAATTGAATATAATTTAATTTTAAAATTTTATACAAGAAAGTTAAACATGAAAATTAATTTCAATTTATTTGTAAATAATTTTTTTTATCAATTTATTAAAAAATGACATAAATTTTATTTATTTATTTATTTTAAATGGAAAGTAATTTTCAATCTTATGGATTTACAATAAGCAACTTTTGGTTTTTTAGTTATCGTTTCAAATCAAATGTATTTAGGTGTGGTGGAGAAAATATGAGACGGGTTTGATCATTGTTTTTTTTAAAAAAATTTAGGTTACGCAATTAAAGAACTGTCTTTCATCCCTTATCTTTCTCCTCTTTGACGTGAGTGAGATTTAATTTCTGATCTTTTATACAATAATAAACGATATTATTAACTAGGCTAAATGATACTTATAAAATTGATCATTGTTATAAATAAAATAATAAAAAAATCATATCTGGTTACAATACAAGTTTAATCTTCACAAGAAGGGTGGAGCTAGAAAATTTTCTTTGATAAGGAATCAGAGATACGGTCCAGTAATCTCCAAAACAGTATATATTCCTTAACTATGGAAGTCATCATTACAAACACAAAATATAAGATGTAACTCTATTTAATTTTATTAAATGATAATTAAAATTAATAAATAATTTGATTCTAATTAAGTAATTTATTTTTATAAATTTTAAAAAATAATCACGGACCAAAAAAAAAAATCCCTCAGCCAAAGGAATGTATATAAGAATCTTTTATTCAATCTTTACTGCTAAGACTCAAAGACTAACAATAAAATCTAAAAGAAAAGAAAAAAACTTAACTTTTATTTGAACTTCGCACTTTTATATTTTAATCAAAAGAATAAAAGCAAAAGAAATAACCCCGAGGAGAGAATAGGTATAAGACAAAGTGAGCATGACCCAGATAGGTCATCAAGTCTGCGCATTTGTCGATCGGGTGATTTGAGCTCTTTCTCACAAGGATGTGAGAGTTTAAACTAGAGGAATTTGTAACAATTTTCATCCTATATTGATAGTGCAATGGACAATATTTTGGTATATATGTAAGGTTTTATGATTTTAATGATAACTTGAGTTAACATTTTTGAGAAATAGACTCATGATGTTACATTAACATAAGAAATCCAAACAAAAAAATCATTTTAATTCATTTTTAAATAAATTTCATTTTCATTTGGTTTGAAACAAACTTATATGACGATGAGTTAATTGGATGGGCAAGATACCGATAAGATTCTCAAAATCATCTTCAGATGACAAGTAGAATGAGTTATCTCAGACTTCTTTTTATATATCTCATCTTATTATCATGTTCATCATGTTCACCGAACACACTCTAAATCTACAATCATGTTTATATCATATCTTATATTTTAGTTAAGTGTTATTCATGGATTCATAAGGATGTGGCTCGACAGTAATCATTGATTCAATTTTTAAATAATGTCTCTTGTAAACATCATCAAATTATAGAGGATTCAAATCCGCTTAATAATAGCTATAAGTAACTATTGATCTAATTTTGAATGAGCTATCATGTTATTTTAATATGAACAACACCAATTGCATAAGATTCCAAATTTGGATTGATTTGTTGGATATAAGAAGTAACGACGTAGAGATCAAGAGTTTGCGTAGGTAAGTCAGGTTTAGGAGGACTTATGCGAAGCTGATAAGTGAAAAAAGTATGGATCGATGATTCTGACCTTTTTAAGTCAGAAGCATGAGTTCTGTAAGACACAAGTCTGTTTGATAAGACTTTTTTTGCCAAACACTAATTCAAAAATAAGCAGTCTTTTAATTGGCGGAGGTGTTGGACGAGACATAAGCTCTGAGGCATTGGTATGTAAACTTTTTGAAAAATTGGGACGTTTCAAAATTCTAAAAAAATAATAAAAATTAATTAATTAAAATTTAAATAAATTAATTTTCAACAAATTTCAATACTTTTATTAACTCTCTAAAGTATATAAATTATAACTATAATTTTAAAATATTTATGTATATATTATATATAATTTTTTATTTTTATATTATTGTAACCTGTAAGTGATTAATTAAATAATTTGTAGTTATTATTAAATCAAATAACATATGATAAATATTCATGAAACACAATGATATAACTACAAAAATAACTAGCTTAATGGTTAAGGTTTGTATATATACTGATCTAGGTATGATTCAAGCTTTAAACTTGTATTTTTTAAAGATTTTTTATAAAAAAAATTAACGTAGTATATACCCGGATCATTGAGACGTAAAAAACTTACATAAAAAAAAAATAAAAACACTTAATACTTTTAAGTCTCATAGTATTTTATTTTAACCTCACCTGAGCAAACCCAAAAAAACACCTTTAAAAATACTGAACACTTATACTCGTTCACTTGCAATTTTTCCATTGATCTACTCACTCACAGGATGGTTATACTCGTTCTACCCATCTATGTACGCTTATCATTACTCTAAAATCAATGATCCTTTAGATTAATTAACCTAGCTCATACCCTATTACACGTTGGGTGGTTCTCTTTTCTAATAGTAGTGCTTGGTGGTGTCACACGATTGGAAGTTAGCTGACCTACAAAAATGGAGAAAAACCAAACAAACCCTAAAATATTTTTTTTTGTCTTTTCTTACGTATACAAAAGCTGCCCTCAGGGCGCAATACCCAACATCAAAAAAGTCCGTACAAAGTTCACGCAATCAACGGTCAAACAATGATGGAACATCTTGCAGTCGACACGTGCACCTATAACGGTGGTCCCCACCAACCGCGTGCTCCCACGTGGACCTGATACTGCTTGTCGGGTACCAGACAATTTTCCACTACCAGAAGGACCCCCTCCTCGTATCTGATGATCTACCTGCTGATTTGTCGCCACGTGGGAAAATCGAAACCGTTGGATGAGGAGTAATGTCCGTACGAGGCGTGTTTTTCCTTCTTTGGCCGTTGTCTCTTTTACTATTTAAGGAGGGCCTCTTTTCAATTGAAGTGGTGGCCCCACTCTCTCGGTCCTTTCTAATTTAATTTTTTTTGGTAATATTTATATTTAAGAAAATTACATCGTAAATCATTTTTAAATTTATTAAAATGATGGTAATATGTTAAATTTTTTGAAAACGTAATAATCATTTTAAAATAACAATTTTTATAATTAAATAATCCAAAAGCAATTTTTTTTTGAAAATTAAAATTTTAATTTCATGATAACCAAATTACTTTTAGTGTTAAAATATCTTCAATTGATTATGATAAGTTTAATAATTTTATTTATCAATTATTTATCACAAAGTTGTTTATAACATAAACTTTTAGATAATATGAATTCATATTTTTTTTATAAAAATAAAACATGCAGTATCATTTTAAATTTTTAAATGGAAATGTTTGTTTTTTATTTTTATTTTTTTGATGGCCTGAGATATTCATTCATGTGAAATGTTAGACTATTTAATTTTATAAAAAAACATATCAACTTATTTTTCTTTAAAATATTTAATTTCTTTTATGATAGTTTTTTATTTTCATTTATTTGATGATGTGATAAACAATGATATCATAATTTTTTTAAAATATAAAACATATGAAGTAAAATTTGTTTTATACGATATAATATAATATAAATCCATTTAAAATATATTTTTAACAATTTTCGAAAAAAAAATTATGAATTTTTTTTAAAAGACTTAAAAATTCACTATTAAATATGTTTTATCTTTAATACTTTATTTTTTTTAAAAAGTAACATTTATAATACTTAAGGGTATTTTGATCATCATGAAAAATAATATTCAGTTAAAATTTTGATTCTTAAAAAAAATCATTTTGAGGCTACTTAATGGTGGAAATTAGTCTTTTAAGGTGAACCGTGAGTTTTAAAAAGGAGTGTCTTCCCGAGGAATGAGTTACCATGGAACTGAAAAAGTTCATTAGTAATAATGGGAAATTACAGTAGTAACTGAATAAAATCAATTAAAAATATTCAATTACTACTGTATTTTATTGTGATTATTAGTAAAAATTTTTGGTTACGTGGGATCAAAATTTTTTAAAAATATTTAATATGTTAATATTATTTCAATAAATTTAAAAGTAGTATTGCAATGTAATTTAATCCCTTCAATCTTTTACCATGGTTATTGTAATACACTGGTAGAGTATATTATATTGTTGGGAGCACTTAATAATATCTTTTATTTAATCTTGAAATTTGACAACACAAAACAGTTTGTTCTTGAAAGTTTCAACCGAATGTTTCATCTTTTGTTATTGGTGGACTCTTCTTGATTTAGCAAAGGGTTTTTTTTTTTAATCTACAGATAAAAATTAAGTTACAATAGTGCACATTTCTTGGATATCAAGTCCCACTTGACACTTTTTTTTTTTAATAATCAAACAAGAAAGAGAGATTTAAATTTAATTTTTTTTTATCAAATAATACCCCGTTTACTTTACTATGGATAAAGTTAAGGAAACATCGAGAGAAAACATTAACTTATACATTTCAAAGTATGAATCAATCAACTTATGTCATGTAAGTGTAAAATAATCATTGTTTAAGTCAATGTTACCAGTAAGTTTTCTACATGTTACTAGTAAGTTTTTAAAGAATTTCTAATAAAACTCTTGGATTGAAAAATGTCAAGCTTTACTATCACGGGCGGATGTGCCCTTATCAGCGCTGTTTCATCATATATGTCATAGGGCTAATAGCCCAAAGTGTACATCTCCACAAGGCCAGAATCCCGGAACCAAACAGTCCTGTAGCTTTTTTTTTTTTTTTTTTTGGGGTAAACAATATTTTTAGTTCTTCGAGTATAGGTAAATTTTTATTTTAGTATCTCAACAAAAAAAAAATTCAGATGATATCATCAATTCATGATTTTTTCATATTTTATTAGTTTTTCATTCAATTTTTCTGAGAAATGACATCTTCGTGACGAAATGGCAAAATAATTGCTGATTTGATCAAAATTCTCAAAACACACATGACAATGTAAAACACAAAAAAAAAAAAAAATTATTTTAAGAGAAAAAGAATATATGAGTATTCTTTTTTCTATTGCCTCTAAGATTAATCACCAATCAACTATCTCTCTCTTTGATCCAAATTGACCTCTTTGACTTTCTTACACATTTTTGCCGCCATGGTTACTATTGCATTTTCTCTCTCGTTCTAGATTCTCTTTGTCTCACCCTAAATTTCTTAAAAATCTCTCTTTTTTCTATTTTTACTTTGAATCCTTAGAACTGTTCATTTTTATTTTATTTTATTTTATTTTATTTTTTTGCGTACTTTGATTTGGTGTTTTGTGTATGTCGCTTTTGTGCGGAAAATAACAAATCTATTTGATTTTTACTTCTCTTGGTTTATGGGTTTGGAAAATAAAGTTAAGGAGTTCAAATTTTATTTCAAGCAAATAAAAAAAATGTAAATCTAATTGAAAATTTTCTCTTGACCCAAACACCAAGCGGCGAGAGAAAAAAAAAATTTATTCTCTCATTTCCTACTTGCCAAACAACTAAAATTGTTCATTTTATTTCTTGCCAAATGCCACCTAGCACACCATCTTTCTTCTGTATCTTTAACAAAACTTCCCCCAGTCTCCACTGTTTGATCAACTTCTTAGGCACCATCATTAATAAGCATTTTCTTTTCATTTTTGATTCAAATATATCAGTTTTCAAGGCAACCAAATTGTTGACCCGTATTTGATTTTAATAATGACAAAACACTATTTAAATTGTACTAACAATTTTATTTAAGTGTTTAAACGGCAAAAACATTCAATACCGAAACAAGATGCAAGAAAAAAACACGTTCAAATATCAAAAGAAGACAAAATATCTAGAATAGGCTCTAAGGTAACTGAATCGCATTGTAAATCTCTATATTCAGTTACCTAACTTGAACTATGGCTCATGTTGCAAAAGGTTTTGACAAAACAAAATACAAAAAATGTTTATAGGTCAAAAATTGTTTTAAAAAACATAAAAACGGGGTTTTTGGATAACCCATTCGACTAGGTCTCTGAACTAGTCGAGTAGTAAAAGGGACAGTAAGTTCCCAGTCAACTGGACCTATAACCCAGTTGATTAGTACTCTCATTTAGCCTAAAAGTGAATTTTTTTTACTTGACCCAGTCGACTAGTAATTCGAAAATATGACTGTTTGAGATGCAAGACTTGAGCATTTAATGGTTCAAACCTATCAAATCAGTGTCTAACGGCCATATAAGTTCAAGGTTATAAACATCCTCTTCAATGAGCATTTAAAAAGAACAAGAGAACATTTAATTCATCATATAGCTCATTAATGCTCTCAAAAGCCTTGAAAATTTTATTGTGAGTCATTCTTTAAGCTTATTCTTGAAAGAGAGATAATCTTCTTGTTGTAAAGCATTCATTGTTATCTCTCTACGATTCCTCTACATTTAAAACCATTCATTGTAAAGAGAAAGAGTTGGTGTAACTCTTAGAGTGTTTAGGACTTAACACTTCTTTATAACTTCCTTGTGGAAGAGATTGCTTGTAAGGTTTATGCAACACTCATGAATTTGCTTGACTACATTTAGTGGATTACTTCAAAGAAGTTCCTTGAAGAGAGTGGACGTAGGGTCGGAGAGATTCCGATATTACCGAACCACTATAAACGGAGTTTGCATATTCTCTTTCTTAATTCCTTTATTTTCAAGCATATTATTTGTTGTGTGCCTTGCTTGATCGAACTGTTAAAAACTTGCGAGTTAATTAGCAAAAAGTTTTTAAAACCCAATTCACCCCCCTCTTGGGTTTGTACATCGGTTTACACAAATGAAGGGCCGTACATCGGTTTACACAAACGAAGGGCCAACAAATTAAACTAAAGGGAAAGTAAGTAAGGAGAGGAAGATTGACTGAAAAAGAGGAGACCGCCAAAAGCTCCAGCGAGGGAAGAGTAAACGAAGCGACGGACAGTTAGATCGAGACACGAATCCCATTTCGAGTTCAAGTTGTACTTTGGCGACACAATTTCCTTGTCTCTGCCATTCTCCTTCTTCTTTATGCCTTATTTTCTTCTTTGTTTGATTTGATTTCTTCGCAGTGAGGGTTTTGTTTATGCTATGTATTTTGTTCTTTTTGTTTCCTATTGTGTTGCCAATTGATGGAGAAAATAAAGGAAATGGTGGAGAGGAAGAGAATAAAGTGAAGGAAAGAGAAGAAAATGCCATTTTAACTTTGTGTTGTATAGTTTTAGTAGGTGTTATGTTGTGTGTTTAAAGGAGTATGTCAATTGAGACCAACTCAGCAAATTTTAGCAAGTCAACATGTTGATCTGCCATTTGACGGTCTAGATTCGACAGAAAATCGATGGAACGATCAAAATAGGAAGAAATCATGAGTTAGTGATATCATTTTGATTTTTTTTGTTGGGGTACTAAAATAAGAAATCGCGTATACTCGGAGGACTAAAATTGTTGTTTACCCTATTTTTGAGAATAATCATATAGCTTTTTTAGTTCACGAATGCCTTTAGTTCCTAACGGTTGGGCTGACAGAATGTTCCTACCGAGAATTATGGTATTGTTCAAGATGCAATAAAATGTCTGGGATGTTATTTACCAAAAAGAAAGTTTTTCAGATGCAATTAGAGAATATACCTAAAGTACAAGGGTGCAATTTATATTTTTCCCAAATAAACTCCTTGAAAGAATTACTAGAACCATTGTTGCTTGATTGAGTTGAGATTAAAGTTAGCCCAAGCAGCATCATTGTGATTTAAAGAAAACTGGACGTGCAAGGTCATATTACCCCAACTATTAATCAAATTCAGTTCTCTAAAGCCTAAGTTGGGCCATTTTTTTAGCTAACGAACAGATGAGATATTGAAAGATCTATAAGACACCATGTTTAGATGATAGAGGAGAGAGGGTACGATTGTATAAGCAGAGGAGAGAAAATGAGAGGATTATTTTCTATCCTTATTCTTTCAATTTGGTGGAATTGATAAAATAGGGTTTTGAATGGATTTAAATAGGTAAGTGGTAAGTGTACCGCACCAACTCTCCCTTCATTTAGAAAGATATCTAGAAAGACATCCTTATTCGTAAAACAAGATTTTACTACTTGAATTTGGACCCGCAATGCATCAATGGAGAGATTTCATTTATCAATTTTTAATTCATTTGTGTCTAATTAACCTTACGAAACTTGATTTCGTCTAATTGAGTCATTCCGTCTGTGATACCATATGATCTATCCATTTAAACTTTGATTTCGATCAAATTAACAGATCATAAACAAATTTTGAAGAAAATAATTTAATTTGACAAAATCAAGTTTCGCAAGGTCAAATAGACATAAACTGAACCATCCAATGGTGATCATACTCAAATTCGAAACATTAAAAACAGAGGTTAGAGCGGCAGACCGCTAACCAAACCAGCCAGCGGGCACATAGCCCTAATTTAGTTGGCAAATCCCAAAGCCACTTTTACAAGATGGTACAGAGAATTTAACTCGCTACAAATCTTTCAATTGATCGACACCGACAGTTGAAGGTTTGGCAACATAGGATCTTGATCAGAATCTGTAACCCTGACAAAAGTAGCAGCCAAAGCATATTGTTACAATAGAAAATAATGTAGTAAAGTTTTTCTACTCAATCAGACGAATCTGGGTGAAATTGTTAAGCTTTTGCATACAAATTTTGTTTATTAACACTGTAATGCAAATTCAGTCCACTAACGGCACAAACAGTGTCAAGAAACAATATCAAAGGGAAGTACAAAAGATCTTACATTTACCCCCTACTTCTTGACTGGAAACCAGAAAACAAAAATAGGGTATCCACAGGATGAATTTCCAGATTTTTCACGCTACAAATAGCTATCTCAGCAAAATCAAATTATTTTCTTATCGGTCGCTCAGTAAAAACAAATTATGGGAGAATAACCTCTTTTTTTTTTATCACTTTTCCTTTCATATCTAGGCGAAAGAATGGTCTGACTGACTGAATGAAAGACGTATGTGCAACGTGAGTGTGAGAACTTAGAATATACAAGTCAGAAACTGCAAAAACTCAATCTCGAATCCCTCGTGAGACCAAATGGAATAATTACTCATCGAGGACGATTTTGAATTTCATCGCTAAGAAGTTGAGTCACCAAGCCTCGATCAGTCACTGAGCTATTGCCATTTAAAATACTACGCAACGAGTGTAATTCTTCTGGGTTTGCCTTCTTGAAGAGGCCCCTGAGTATTACATCAACTCCAGCAGACAAATGACTGTTGCCAGGAGCCTGTACATCATTTTGTTCCCCAGATGTTCTATCGACAACATTGTCTTTTAAGTGAGAATTTTGTGGAATCTGTACTTGAGGCCGGGAGTAGGGCCGGGAATCCCAATATTCTGTGCAAACTCGATTTCGGTCCAGTGCCTCTATTGCCTGTTTAAAGGAACAAAAAAAAAATGAACTAGTTGCAGTTCAGCAATGAAAAATCAAATATTGTAATTAAAAGGGAGGGAGGAGAGCGATTTGATTAGTGAAGAATGACAGGATTTCTATATTGTTATGAGTCGTATCGCATTTGATCATGAAAATTGGAGGAAATCAACATGTTACCAAACTAGTTGCTGTTGGAATTAAGACTGAAAGACTCTAGAGACAGTCGAACAATTATTTAAGAAAAGTAAACTCAAAAGGTAAACTAAGAAGTTTCCACTTAATTTCACTAGGTCAGGAATTGCAGTAGGATGTATTCTAGTCTGGGTCACCAGGGACCAAAAAAAATGAAAATTGAAGAGGAAAACAAAAAAAATAGAAGTGGAAGAATAATACAGGTTTAACCCGATCCATAACATGCAAGAGGTACTTGCAGTATGACAAGAAATTGTGACCAGTTCTGCTTGTTAGTTTACCTGTACAATTGCCGGAGAAGAAAAGCCAAACATTTCAAAGCCATCAAGACTCCCAGGAGGCTGTAAAGGATGAAGGTTTATTCTTCCCAATTTATGTTGCTTTGTGATCTCTTGATTCACTCTCTCTCTCACCATTTCCCAGCATCTGGTAGCCGAAACATGAATGAATACCTCACTTGGACAATGCTCCAAGGAAACCTGAAAATTAAATTGAACAATTATGTCATACATGTTCTAAAATCAACTCTTTGAAATTGTTCAGAACTTTTTGATTGCTCAATTTGGAGGAGAGCTACTTCGTAAATGAAACTACTATATCAGGAACATAGTATTGACCCAATCACTAAAGGGTAGATTAAAGAATAAGATACCATAAAACAGTTGAAGAAAGGCTAAATTGTATGATGAAGATTCCAGAAGTATGATCCATAAAAAATATTAAATATCTAGTGTGCTAGGAGTACTGGAGCAGTCACTAAGTGCATGGCAGCTGTGACAGCAAGCATTACCCTAAACTGCTTCACAATCAATCTTCAACATATCTTATTAGCATTATATACAAGCTCTTACAAGCATACTTTCACAAAGATATTGATTATAAAGAAGTGAATAAGTCAACAATGAAGATAAACCATTATTCCAGGCCTTCTCCCAAATTCCTTCGTTTGATTAGAGGATAGGAGGGAGCACAAACTAAAAAGGTAATAAAGACCATTTCCTTGCAAAAAATTAAACAACAATGTCTGGCTGACAACATGGTGCAATAATAGCAGTCTTAGAACAAAATAAAATTTCAATTACCATGAACAGAGGGCCATCCCGTGCAGCATCCAGAATTTCTGAAATATAGTAGCACATATTTGTTGGATCTAAAACATTAATGTACCTAACCTGACTCCTAAACCCTGCATCCAATAGATAAATGTGTAAGTGCAGGCCCTTTTTCTTAATTAACAGAACCAACCACACGTTTTCAAATTTATGTTTTCTATGGAGAACCCTGTGCAATATTACCTTTGGGAAAAATGACCTGGCTATTACACCATGATTTTCCAGAAAGCACAGATCCAAATTCCAGAGGCTCAACATTGCAGTTGATTCTCCGTACTACCTTTGCAATGCGGGGACCCTTCTGGCGGAAGCATCTGTCCAGATTATTTTGAGAGCAAGATGGGTTTCCTGTGTTAGTTTTCACACTCCCAACTAAATCTGAGATGGCAGTTGATCCAACCTTGTCATGCTTATCCTCATTGTTAGGTTTTCCACCACCAAAAAGCTGTAGAGGCTGTGGGTAACTCTCAACGTTTGCCATATTATGATCACTGGTCTCCCTAGTATTGGAGGAATCTTTTCTACCTTTTTCTGTACCGTTAAAACGTACATGGGCCATAGCGTTTGGTGGATCAGATTCTACAACTGTTGCAACATTATCATGTACATCTTTCACTTGCACAGAATGAGGTGAACAATTATTCCCCTGTACATCAGGTAAAGAACTGATGTCCTTCTGACTCATCAGTGCTGCGTCAGTCACAGTGGTATTCAATAATGGATCTTTACTATAACTACACTGCCTCACTTTGTCATCAGAATGTGCCAACCTCTCATTAAGTTCCAGATGCTTTGCAGAAGAACTTTCTTCTGCTCTTTCCAGAACTGGCTTCTTAGGTTCATCGTCACCTTCATCATCGCTAAGAAGAATGACATCATCATGTCCAAATACTGAAGGCTTTTTCAAGCCAAATTCCTTTGCAGCCAAATCTACAGCATATGATGTGTCTTCTTGAGACAAATGGCAAACAAGGGTTTTCAAATTGGGAGAGAGAAAAACAGAAGATGTAGGTGGTTCTTTGGTATCTTTCACATGTGATTCAGCTTCTGGTGATTTTCTTTTCTTTTGCAAAGAAGTATCACCAAAGATCCCAGTTGATTTATTTGTGATGTCTTTAGGGATTTCCTTTACCTGTAAATCTTTCAGGAAATTGGCTGCTGGTTGCAATCTTGGCTCTTTAAGCACCTTTCCTTCTGGGGAAAGAGATAATTTACGGACACGCATATTGTCACTGGAGACATATGAACTCAGGGCCAATCCAAGATCCAGCCTCGCCCATCTGTATATTGCACTTAATTTTCCTTCCAATGCCTCAACAAGGATATTTAACTCATTATTGTCATAGCGAAAGAGAAAAAATTTGGCACCCCAAGCACATGAACAGAATTGCTTCACATGATTCAAGCAGGCATATTTATCTGGAGAACAATGACAACCAGCAGCGGAAAGGTGCAAATCAAAAAGGCATACACTACATTCTCTCTCACTGGTAGCATCAAAATTGCTCTCCATCTTCAGTGCCTGTGAAGGATTGCAAAGAAATTCCCTCCTCATACGCTCCATCTCAACACGTGTCTATACAAGAGAAACATACAAGTCAAAAGGGGCAACAAAGTGATATATGAATGCATAAATTTGCCAGTAAAATTGTAAATTATATAGCAAGCATTACAGTGAAAGATACAAATACTTTGGACATAATGAGTCAAAAAAGAAAAGGACTATCGTTTTCCGGTGATATCTTTTATATTTGCCATTTCTCCCAAATCTACGCACCCAAATCCTTTCAGCATTGGCATCCCAAAAAAAAAAAAATCAGAGCTTGCAATCAAATTCTAGCACTTAACAAGTTTCAGAGTTCATAATATGAAATTTCTGAGTCGGTCCAATCAAGAAATAAATAGAGAGGATAAGTTTACCTTGAATGCTTTTGCTAAGATCCCATCCTTTCCACAAAAATCTTTCCATCTTAAGTTATCCGAAGTATTCTTCTTCAGTAAGTTAAGCTCCCAATGAGCTCTTACTGCTTCCCTTGCCGCCCCAAGCAGCAATTTATCATGGGAGATGGAAGTCTTCCGACCCTGTTCACAGTATAGCTCAATGGCAATCTGTCCGTGAGGCAACCAGTCAACAGGAGCTACATTTACAGCCTCTGCACAGTTGAAACCACAATTAAACCCTGCATGATATGCTCGTGGGAAGGTCAGGACAAACTCTCCAGCATTCTGAATGCACCGATAGACAGGTACGCCTTCAGTTTTCATTACGGATGGGGAAAGCTGTGTAACCTGCAAGAAAGAATAAGTTCAGGGTACAATAAAGAACATAGTAGGACAAATACCACGGTAAAGGGCAAAAAGAGTACACAAAGAGGACAAGGAAAGGATTCTCCATTCTTTCCCTTCCTTCTGTTTCAAATAAAAAAAGGGGGGGAGGACAACTTGATGGTATCACCTTTTAATGTCAAAGAAATAAAGACAAAGGTTTCCACAGTACCCACCCAGTTCTCTGTTAATGCAACCTCTTAGAGCTAAAAGAAAAACAAATATGTGGCCACGAATGGATAGGAAGAACTTGATTTAAATAAAAGAAAATTAATAAATATATTACTGCCAAGGATAAATGGTAAAAAAACTCAAACATGAATGAATTCACAAGTTAAGAACTCATGCACAGTACTGTGTTATGAATAAGCACATTTTAAGGATCTGGTGGCAGTTGATTATATACATGTCCAAACAACAGCTAGAATGATTCAATCCATCAGGTTTAAGTCTACCAAACACTTCAGCACAGAACAGCAACTACTACTTACCAGCTTATGAAGTAAGTCAGGTTGTTCTTCAAAAAGTTCAGGCAAACACTTCCTCATAGTCTCCTCCACTTTAAGGGCTTCCTTCCCTGGAACGCCATACCACATTTTTGGAGCACCCCAATGCATATAATTGAGAGAATATAAGTGGTGATCTTCAACATGCTGTTCTCAGACACAAGACAAGAAGCAAAGAAAAGAATCAGCTATCAGCAACATAACAGATAAATGAATTATTTATTGAGGCCAAAAAATTCCCCATACTTTGAATCCAAACAGATAAATAATATATTTGCATAGCAAGTAGGATGGATTCAAGGTCGGATCAAGGTCTCTCCTACCAATTATCGATCACTAAACTTTTTCTCCAATTCCTTTGAAACTTATCGTCTCGGTAATTTTATGCATTAATTTATTTACAAACCATGCAGTAATAATTATTCACCTAGCCAAATATACAAAAGCATGCATAAATAAACTGAGTCTACACTTGGTTTATGCAAGGAGAAAAGAGAGATTTAATCTTACCCAGCAGAAGGAGGAAAAGCACATCCCTATATACAACCATGGTACTAGGACACCAGATATATCGCTGCTTTCATAAGAAAGAACAGATCCAGGAAGCCGAGGAAAGTTATTCAAGTTCCAGCCTGATCTTATATACTTTTCGTCTGAAGGAGAAACAACTTGACTGGACATTTTGGGAAACCCACTACCAAAAACCCCAGTCTCGAGATCGGCACCATAGAGAACCTAAGTAGAAGCACCAACATAACCATTAAGAACTACCAAGTCTCTTTGCAACTTATATTGACAAAGAAAAAAGAAAGGAGAGATAGGGTAGAGAACAGGGTAAAAAAGGATGCAACAATTAAGTAAATTAATATATGATAAAAACTGGATTATCCATATCAAGCTCATAAATCGTACCTCTATTTCTTCAGTTGCTTTCTCTACTATCCGCCAATATTCACCCTCAATATTTTCAATTGATGGCTCCCAGTGCTCTGGAGATATGGCCACATTACCCCCCGTATCTGTAACATTTTCATTCCTCCTAAAGTACTGGGCCTTGAAATCATCAGCATATTTCTGAAATTTATTTAGAGTAAACACTGGACCAGGTTCAAATCCAAACCTCTCAGCCTCACAAAATCCAGCATCACCGGAACCTGAGATACTTCCACTATTAGTCCCAATATCCACATCTATTTTCATGCATTTTCTTTTTTTCCTTCTCATTTGATTACAAACTTTTGACATCTTTCTCATTGAATCCCGATTCTGAAGCTTGTCAACCCTCTGGACACGAGTAGCAAATGTAGAACTCTCCCACATATGTTTTCCTTGCAGAGGACAAGGAGGTTTCCACGAAGGAGGAGGAACAATACGACAAATTCCATATTGTTCAGCTTTTGGTCGTATGCTAGCGATATATTTCAAAGTATCTTCAAATTCCTAATAAAAGGTCATAACCTACTTCAGAAATCTGAATTCTCAAAATAAAGAACTCCAAATTTTACAACTGACAGGAGCAAGGATATGGATGGAAACTTTAAAATTCAAACATCTCAAAAAATAAAAGTGGTAATACAGACCTCTTCGGTTGGGTAGAATATAGGAGCATCCTCAATGTCAGGCTTGCAAGCATCTTCTGGACGCCATCTTGCAGTTACCTGTTCTAATACTTGTAAATATCAATTATATAATGGTGAAAGACATTGGATGACAGCTCAAAAAGACAGGAAGGGGCACATCAGATTCCAAAGTTAGGTACATAGGGTTCAACTCATCTATAGTACTGACAATCACCAGCCGGTTAGCAGTCACAGTAAACTGTATCATAGTACAAATCATCTCCTGTCATCTTGACAAAGATCTTCGAGTACTTCCAAGTCATCATTTTCAGTAATATACTGTGTTGTCACTGCTATGGTTGATGATTGCAACAACAATAAGATGAAAAATAGAAAAGGATTATAGAGTAGCCATGCTGATTGGGCCAGACTGACAAAGCTTAATGAAGTAAACAAACAATAGACAATTAACCTTTTGGCAATCACTACACTCTGGACATCCACGGGTAACGCCCTTAGGAAGACGAGGTTTTCGAGTAAAATTCTGCAATAACAAAGGGCTTATAAGACACCATCAAGGCTAAAAGCATTCTCATGAGGTAATAGCATATTCTATTGTTAAGATCCAGAAACCAAAGGTCCATCAACATTACAAAATACAGTAACTTAAAACAACAGGTGAAACTGTCAAAAATAAAATACTAACTTGATCAAGCTTTCCAGAATCATGCTCGTCCTCTGAACCGTTATCAAATCGTCCATATTTTATCCAAGGTCTACGCCGAAGGGGCCTTGTAATCTTTGTTGAGTTGCAAATGCCAGATTCAGCTTCCATCTTGACTGACTGTGCTTCAGAAGCACTTTCAGAGGCTGAACAACTCATTACGTTATCACTATCATTTTTTCCACTATCTTGTGCCCTCTTTAAGGTGAAAGATGAATATGACTCAAAACCTGGTGGAACTGATGGAAATTCATCATTCTCTTCTTTAACACAAACTCTCATGAGCTCTGTACCCATCAGCACTGTGACACAAGGACAAAGAGAAGATAGTATCCCTAAATCTGTTCATATCTAGAAGGCAAAGTTAAAATTCCAATATGACAATGGCCTATCTCAGGTCTTATAGAACTCACCGTGTGGCTTAACGTTACAATTAAGTACGTTTTACAGAACCCGACTTCAGGGTAGCTAATCCAATATACCGAATTTCAAAACTGCTGGGAAGAAAAAAGGAAGGCTTTATCAGCAAAGTAGTAAAAACACACAAACTAGTAATAACAATAATACTATAAATAATCACTTAGATCAAAGTCCAATTTCATGCAATAAGCTAGTTCATTATCATGATTATCTAAGATCAGCATATTTCAAATGCATTTTGCTCTAATAATTTTCTTAACATAATTAAGAAATTCCCTGGGAAACCATAGTTCAATATTAAGATAAGATTACATGGCAATCCTCGGGAAAAAAGGTGTATTAAGGATTAAGTAGAATATAATAAACAATCATTGACCCAAAAAAATGATAAATGATGTGATATGTTAGCGTATGTATGCATATGTGTGAGTGTGTGTGATAGAGACAGAGAGAGAGAAAAATCGCATAATATTAGATTCACAAACTTCATGGTTGTGAAAAGATATCATACTCTTTGCTTTCTGGTAATTTGAAACAATGTGTGACAACAAACTATGCTGGGCATACCTGCAAATGGCACAATAGGGAAGAATATTGAATCTGATAATTTTACAAGCAAACACTCCCTCCCACAAACCAATGGGGGTTTTATTCAAATCTGAACTGGAGATCATGAAAAGGGATAACTTTTCCTACAAGAGACTCATTCCTTACAACTACATACATCTTCAGAAAAAGCTGCAATGTTTTTCCCACCACAAATTTCAAGAAAGAGCAATACGTATTTAGTTAGATAAAAACTTCTCCCACCGTTCGGATGCAAACCTGATCAAACACTTCACCCATTTTTTCCCGAGAGGAAAGTGTTTGCATGCCAACTTGCATAGCTTCAGAAATTGTTTCATCTATCACCATTTCATGCCAGAATTCACTTCACAACTAATTAAAGCAAGTGTTGGCATAGATGCCTAAGATGAAGATATGCTACCCCTTGCAAATTCTCTAGATTATAGGCATAGCAGGGCAGAATTTATTTAATACTAATCCAGCTTCTACAGTGTTTCAAGTATTTGTTTATTAAGCACATATCCTAGGTGGTGCAAACACACCACAATCACTTAGCTATCTATTCCCACCTCCATGAATGCAATAGGGCATCCAAGCATCAAGTTCCTTCAGTTTCAACAAGGACCTCATCCAACTCTTTTTCAACCACAAATGTATTGAATGCTTCAGCCCCTACTCTAACAAATGATTCTGAAGCTCTTTACATTTTCACATCATATCAGATCAAATACGATGCACAATCAGCCCTGGTGAGTCAAGCACATTAAATTCATGTTGCTTCACCTCAAACCTGAGCCAATCCCACAATCATGAAGCCAACAAACTACAAAAATAAATATACGACTATGATTCAGTAACTATACCCCCCTAAAATTAGCCTGAAGAGCAGGCAGCGATCTGCCATCAGCAAGTGTCGAATAATATATTTATCTCTGGTGACTAGCATAACATAATTTTATTCATTCATTTATCAAACAGCTTTTGGCATACTAGTCAATTTCGTAGCCTATCTTGATATAGTTTCTCATCAAGAAAACAATGTTGAAAGAGTTGATGAATATCCTATGCATTGAAAACCTAGCATTCCTCTATAGGGGGTTGATCAAACATTATCCATGTCTAGCAATAACAATACAATCATGGATTTCGCCATGTCATTACCTTCATAATTCACATTATAATCGTCTACAATTCAGTTGATATATAAATCAATTTTTGATAACATCCTATCTAGAGTGTATCATACAGTCATAATATATCAAAAACATACTTCCGGCACCAAATCTGGACACCTCCCTTTCAAAATGCCACAATCTTTCCAAAAGTAGTCTCCTCTGGTCGTTAACTTTTCTCAAAAATTTCATTTTCAATCAAAAACAGCTTCTTAGTAGCAAGAAGCCTCTACATTGCAGAGTACATTTATATTTCCCAAACTTGAAAGGAGAGCACGAACTCATCTAACAAAAACAATCCCATTTTTTGCTCAAGACGCATTGATAAATATGATTACAGGCACCCACACCATGTTTACACTACAATCACCTTATTATTGCTATTCTAGGCTTACTACATTCACGTTAAATGGCGAATGAAATAATAATCCAGATCATCATAGTATTTTAAGCATCTTCTAATAAATCTTTTCACATACTAGGGTTTCAATATTTCAATTAAGCTCTGATTGGGCTAGATTCATCACATAAAAGCTATCAACATACTTTAGTATTCACTATTCAGATAGAAATTAGCCTCAAGTTCAAAATTTTTGCTTAATACATTTATAAACATTTATGAAAACAAACACTAAATTAAGATCCTCAAATGAGTTTGCAGCTGGATCCAAAACTCTTCAGATATTCTGTTTTTTAAGCATGGTGTATTTGATCCTAGACCTGTTCACATAATCCATAAAATAGCTCATCTTTAGAAATCATATACACATCATAATTTGATCCATAAGATTATAATCTCATGTCAACACAAACTGAAAAATCATCAACTGAATTGAGATCCACCCATTATTCATCACCAATTGTCAAATAAGGCCCTTAAAATTTTAGTTATATCATGAATACTTTAGAAATCAGCCAATTAACAGAGAAAGGGACATCATTGCATAAAACTAAAGTAACTTAAAATAAATTAAAATTGTGCTTACATGTTCTTGATCCAAGATTCTGGATTTCAGGTCAGTAAAAGCAGCTCAAGCTCCATTCACTACACCCAGATTTTGAGGAAACCCAGAAAATTAGAAATCGAAAATAAAATTATAAATAAATGTGAAACCCTAATTCAAGATATTACTTAAAATTAGAAAAAAGTTAGGTCTGATTTTACCAGATCCAACACCAAACCTAACCCTAAACCAGATGGCATGAAGAGAAACGCCCTATTTTTTTTTCCACAGAAAAAAAGAAGTTAAAGGGTACCCCACAAATCCATACATGACCAACAAGACCCACCTTTCAATATCAAGAAAAAAAATCATCAAACAAAACCCTAGAAATTTCGAGTATAAACCATCTCAAGTGCACAATTCAACAAAGCAGAAGAAAAGGGTAAATCCGGTAGAAAAATTATTGCGTCTTGCACAACAGAAATTGCCAGAAAAATACAAAGTACTACATATAGAACAATATCTAATAAGTTTCTAGATACATACACTAACAAAAATATATTTATATAAATGGAGTAATAAAATTGATCATCATGTAGAAAATAGAATTGTTTTTTCTTTTTTTGGTAGCCTTGTGCATATTTTTGGGTATAATTAAATTACCTTTTAATTATTAAAGGCAGCATCTGCCTTAATGATGCTTGCTTTCTGTTTCTGTTTCTGTTTTCTAACTTTTGATATCAGTTTTATTAGTAGCACAGGAAGCATATGTTTTATTTTATTTTTTAAAAAAAAGAAGAAATATTTCAAGAGAACAAATTGACGATTGGTTAGAGGGTATTTTGGGAAGAAAAGGTTCAAAATTTAGGGTTAATAAGATGTGAAAATTATTTTAAGAGGAGAAATTGATAGGAAAAAACGCGAAAAATTAGCGATATTTTGGAGACTTACTTGCTGCATTAGGAGAACAAGGGGCTTGTGTATATACAAATTCTACGGGCGCCCCGTGGAATGCAATAGGCAGTTTCCCGTGATTCGTACGCATTCTTAATTAATAAACAGAAGTTACGGTGAGGACAGCTTCGTACTTATGCGCTGTGCTCCATGCGTTGAATGGTTCTCGTTTGTAATTTACTTGACGCAACGGCACCCGCAACACTAGTAGGTAACATCCATCAATATTTATATTTTTATGTTTCGTATCTAATTAGAATCAAGTTTGTCAGTTTCTAATTCGTTTTGTTAAATTATGAATAAAAAATAGATATTTTTAACTTATTGATTTATTATTCATAAAACTTGATTCGTTTTTTATTTGGATCGTCTTTCTCTAACTTAAAATAGAGAATTTTTGTCAATACATTTTTTTGACCCGTTATTCATAAGATTTGACTCGTTTTTTGCTCGGATCCATTTTCTCTTACTTAAATAAGAGAATTTTTATCAATACTCCTTTTTGACACGTTATCTGTCCGCTAAAAACACGATTATAAATATAAAAAATAAAATTCGTTAGGAAACGAGCATCTTTATTCCAGACCCGTTGACCTATTAACCGTAAAACCCGACTTGTACTCGACCCGACTCACCTGTTTTCCACCTTTAATCAAGTTAATTATTTTGAAAATTAGACTTTTTATTTTATTTTTATCTTTACGTGATAAATAAATTCAAAACATGAGTGAAAGTTGAAACACTTTATAAAAATCATCTAATGTCATTACGTGATTCAACTGTAGTATGATCATAAAAATAATCTAATTATTTATAAAACTCGAAAAAGGTAAAAATTAACATTTATGTTGTTACAATTTTAGTTTGATTTGGATCAAAATATAAGTTTGTTGCTAAATTGCAAAAAGGACAAAAACTGATAAATATAATTATATAGTAAGATAAAATATAATCATCGAAGTCTTCAACATAATCTTTAACCAAAAGTTCAAAATATATATATATATATATATGAATTTTGTGGTCATTTTCATGTTTTTATTATAGGTTTTAAATAATAGAGACTTGTCGGTTTTTTAAGTTAATAGGCTAGATTGTAATTAGGTGCAAAAGTCTAGAACACGAATGTAATTTACCTAATTATATATTTTGTCAATTTAAGGGAAATAAATACAAGAAAAAAATTAATTTTGAAAATCACTATATTTTTAAGGTATGTCTCTATTAACACCTTATACTTTTAATTGAGAAAATATAAACCCTGAATTTTGTTGATTTTTACAATAAACCCTTCCATCCAACTTAGGCAGTAAAGGGCATTAACATGTGGTGTAAAACATTTACTCGATAAAAATTCTCAAACCTAATAATTATTTATTATATTAATTAGTTTTACTCTGTATAAATAATTTATTTACAAACACTTCATTATTTTGTATAAACAATTTTTTCAAAAATAGTACATTAATTAAATTGATTTTATTTTTTTCTCATAAAATTAGGATTTAGTTTATCGTTCTAAACAACTTCGCAATAGAAAATTCATTTTATGTTATTAAATCCATTGAGGTAGTCATATGATAAATATTGATAAAATATTAAATATAGAATATATATATTATCTATATTAATAATTGATTGGATTTTTTTATCAAATTTATAAATTTATTAGCATAATGAATTTTATTTATATTAAACATAAATATTAATTTATTTGGTTTTAAGAAATTTTAAAATAGTTTTTATTTTTTTATTGAAATAAATCATTATTTTTTTTTATATATAAAAATATAATAAAATAATTAATCACTAATAATTCTCATTGACGTGTAACGCATGCTAGAAAAGGACTAATCAAGTTCAAATGTCGTATATTATTAATTAGAATCGACAAAAAGAATAAGTTACAATTTAAAGAGAACAAAGTGAGCATCATATAGAAAGTAACTGAGAAGGTCAACTCATCCACATCTATAAGAGGACCGACAAATCAAGGTCTAGCATTTGACCACAAACAATAGAAAAAAAAAAAGAGTATAACACTAGTAAGAATTTTTTATTTTGAATAAAGTTTGTGGGAAATTGAATTCTTGCTAAATATTTTGAAAATTTGAGTGATAATTATTTAAATAATTAATTGATAATTACTGTTTGAGATTTTAAAGCTTATGTCATAGATGTTTTAGCGGAGTATTCTGATATCCGAACATATCTCTTTTTTTTTTCCTCTTTATCGCGTGAGAACAAAGTTCAAGACATAAAAAAATAAGTAAAATTATATATTTATAGTTTGTGGTTTGATCTTTTATAAGAGGACCAATGGACCTTGTGTAGGGGTGGACTCGAATTGAGCTATTCGAGTTCGAGCTCAATCAAAGCTTAGTTCGTCGAGTTTCGAATCGAACTCAAACGTGAAAAGTAAACTCGAATACCTTATTGAGCCGAGTCCAAATACTTTATTATTCAGTTAGTGAGGCTCGAGAATGTCTCGATAAAGTATTACCGAGCTCGAACCGAGTTGAGTTCGAGCCAATATTTATATAATAGTAGTAATATTTTTATTAAAATTAGATTTCAGACTCTAGTTAGAACGGACAATCCAAAGCTCACACTTGAGTTTGAGATAGAGCTCAAATGAACTCGTTTATTGAATTTAAAGAGATCCGACGACTCTTTCTTCAAAAATTTATATGTTTGTGATTTGTTTGGTTTTTATTTAGATTTTTTATCGTTTGGTTTTATTTTCTTAAATTAATTAATTTAAATTTACTATTTTATAAAGTTTAACCGGTGAATAATAGTACAAATAATTTTCAGCATATGTATATCAATTTATAATAAATATCAATTTGATTATCATTAAATTATTTAATTATGGTGTATTGAAATCAAACTAATTGAAACACATGGTATTCTTGACGTTTGACTAAATTGTTAACGAAGACGAGCACTAGATTTGCAAGTGCAATGTTTTGAATAACAATAATTGATTTTATAAGATAAATATATTTTTTTATAAAATTAATACTTTTGTTGGGAAAACACATATTTTTTATAACAAAATTATTTAGTTTGTTTTTATCATACAAAGTATGAATTTACCCAAAAAAAAGTATGTCTTGAAGGAAGTCGATAATCACACATAACGGAAATTTAAAATTTTGATTCAATTCAATTAAGCCTTAATCATCTTATGATTTACGTAGAACATATATGGCAGAACATACAAAGATAAAGTTGTTACCTTCTTGAATCGACGTGCTCTTGATCTCTAGAGTATTATCGAATTCTTTTGCGTTCTTAAATTCACAACAATCACATAAGTACACAATCTTCAAAGTTGATCCTCACGAACCAAATCTTGGATTGTAATGCCCTTCCTCTTGTGTTTCTTGCTCTTCATTTGGGTGAAAGAAGAAGCTGAAAACCTAGAGGACTTAAGTGTGTAGTTTTTATACTGGCAAAAATTTGTACACTTATAAATTATTCATTCACAAGTGTTAGGGTTAGTCTCCAATTAACTGTTAATTGCAAATAAGCATATTTGGATTTTTTAATTACACATTGCTCTTTTTGTGTGAACTCATATGTTCAAACTATTCTGGTTGTAAATCATAACTCTTATAATTCACATTAATTTTTCTAATTTATTTGAATCAAAACTCTTTTTCATTTCTCCTTTTAATGAACCATTAATTAATTCATAGGGCTACTATAATCATGATAAGTCATCCTGAGTAGCATATCATGACTACCAAAGCAGTGTGAAATTGATTATCAACCTTTTTGTTACCAATTATCGTGCAATTTAATTAGTCTATCATGCAATGCCCCCAATTAAGTTAATTAGGGTATCAAACTAACATTAATTATATGCGTCTATATCTTAGCAATATAACTTT
Source organism: Bretschneidera sinensis (assembly GCA_023935145.1). NCBI lineage: Eukaryota > Viridiplantae > Streptophyta > Magnoliopsida > Brassicales > Akaniaceae > Bretschneidera > Bretschneidera sinensis. The sequence goes on along the minus strand of CM043697.1, from coordinate 5,315,641 downwards.
GATGGTCAAATTATAAACTATTTATAATTTCCACTGTATCTTAGATAATGAATTTTTGAATTATATCTTAATAGGTCACATAAGACATTATATTTCTTTAGAAAGAACGATAGATCCCTTATTGTACACTCACATATCTCCATATGAAACATATTGGACCCAATTACTATTTATTAATGATCCATGAATGAAACCATGTTAAATAACATTAAAGTATAACGAGTCAGATATAAAATACCCATGGTGCTTCATGTCTAAGAATTACTTATACAATTGGACCATAAAAACTCCATATTGATAAGCATATAAAACTCCATGTAGGTGTTCTTAAATCAAGTAATGTTCAATGAGCTTATTCTATGACAAACACCCACATGTTTGTTTTTGTGTCTCGCACACAAGTAACCTTGATATTAATTACCCTCTCAATTGAGAAAAACATAGCACGCACTAGTCTTACCGGATTACTAATGTCTAGTTAGAGCCCGTCTGTCCTAGCTTTTGATTTTGCTGTACGGACTCAAAAGTGATTTTAAAACAGTTTTAGGTAGAAGTGCTGTGGAGTTAAAAACTATATGGTGTTTGGTAAAAACTGTGTTAAAAGTATTGTCAAACTAATTCATGTGTTTGGTAAATAAGTTGTAAAACTAATTTTAGATGTTGAAATTATTAAAAATGGTACATGAGTACAATTTGACTATTTGAATTTTTTTTTCTTCATTAAATTGACTTTATTATTTGTATAATATAAATATATTAATGTTATTCACAATAGAATATAAATAATTAAATTAATAATATTTATTAATAATAATACTACTTTTATTAAATGAATAAAATAACAAAGATGACATAGAAGAAAAATAAAGATGAATAATGTAAATACAGTGGTAATGGTGTAAATACTTTTACCACACAAGGTTAATTTAGGAATATAAATAGTGTCAAAACTAATTCTGAGATTTAAAGTTACAAAACCCAATTATGATTTTGAGCCTAAATCAGTATTTTTTTTTTTTTACTATACTTTAACATTAAATATGATTGGTTTGTAAGGTATACTACTAACATGTTTTTTTACTATAAAATGTATGGATAAAAATTTTTATTTTATTTTATTTTTTATCAAACCACCTTAGACGTCCCTTGTTTTTAAAGACTACATAAAACAAGGTTAAAAAAATAACATCAATGGTAATAAAGCATTTCCAGTCAAAATTTTGATATTTTTAATCAGAAATAAAATTTAGTATCCATGCTTTTTTTTAATTCTATTTTTAATGACTATAGAATCAGGGGCGGAGCTACGAATTTTTTTTTTGGAGGACCGAGACAATAGAAGGTAGAGTCAAGAATATTTTTTTTAAAGGGTTAAAATAAAATAGCACTTTTAAGTATCATGATAAAAAAAATTAAGGTTAATATATAAGTCAATTATACATTAGTCATCATTAATGTACATGATTAATTGAAGGAAAAAAAAGACAAAAGGAAGTTTATAAAATTTTTACGTTTTTGAATTGCACTCATCTCTTTTTGAATATTGAATATAAATCTTCTACTATCGTACTGTGTACCGTAAAAGTTTCCAGCATATTCTTTATAATATAAACAATCAAGTAATAAATATACAGGAAAATCATTCATAGAGTTCATGAAATTTTCTTTAAAATTTTCGGTTTTATAATAATACAAATATTGATTGTGACCTGTTATCTAAAATATATTTATGAGAATTTTGAAATTACAAAAAATTAAAATGTTTTGATAAATTTTAATCTAGCTCTAGTTTTTCCATATAAAATTTGAGAAATTTTAAACCGTTGATAAAATATGGGTTTAAATCACACACTAAAGTGATAATTTTTGCTGAAATTATGTGTAATTGATCTATTACATAAGTTTTATTGAATAATAAAATCTAATCTCGAATATTATTTTTTAAAAAATTCTCAAACTCCATATAAAAAAACTCTGTCTAAGTTTTGTAGATAAAATCAAGTTAAACTAACTTTAAATTAACATGTAACAAAAAGGTAATTAACTTAAACTAACTTTAAATTAACATGTAACAAAAAGGTAATTAACTAAAAGTCTATTTCATTGTGTTAGAAGTTTTTCATGAGACCCACAAGTTGTTACACTTGCTTAGTACAATTTTTTCTTACTCAAATATTAACTGTTAAAGTTGTATTTTAAATCTTATTTTTTTATGAAAAATGAAAGTGATTTATTTAAAAAAAAAAAAACTAGATTACAAATCAATGATTTTAAATGATCATTTAACACAAGTATTTCTTAGATGAATTAAGCCCCCATGTTAAATATAAAGTGGTTCATAATAGGTAGGTGTCTGATAGGCAACTGTAAAGGTTGTTGAGAGGATTTTTTGGTTGGCTCGGGTTCAAATCCAATGGTTTAGATCAATTAAAAATTCTACAGATAATTTTGAGAAACTTTACTGATAATATTAATTTTTGAATCTCACACTTATATTGACGTTATCAGTGAAACTCTTCAAGATTACCAATGAAGTTTTAGCTGGTCTTTGGGTTGTTGAGGGATGATATCACTGGCATTACCTTCGTGGCATACCCACAACCTTTCTTTTTTGGGAAATATTTACCTGCATCAAGTGTAAACCTTACTTTTGTATTTGATAGAAATTTCACTGGTAATTTTAAAGAATTTTATTGATAACATCCGTACAATCACTATTTATGTTACTAGTGAAGTTAGCAATAAAATTTTGGATCCGATGAAAAAAATGGGATTTTATGCCCGATGCAACTAAAAATTTCACCTCCTTTTCCTTTAAAATATATAGTAATAGTTACAGTAATTAACTTTTTTACTATTTGTTAGCTCTCTGAATTATTAATTTTGTATTAATTATAGGCAATGAAATCTTTACGGTCATTATTAGTCAATGAAATTGTCATAAAACTTAATCAAACAAGAAATTTTATTAGAATTTGTTTATATATATAAAGATAAATCTTATATAAAACAAAAAAATCTATGAATTTTTTAATTACTTTTTCACTGCTAGAATTTGAAAAATCATAAAAATAAAAATAGCTCGCGAATGAAAATTCTCAAAAAAATATGAGATGATCTTCAAATGATTTATAAAATTTATTTAAAAACTGTTTTAATGAATTCAACGAGCTCGAAGAAAAAAAATATTATGTTGATGAAAATAACATTACAATTAATTGAAAGTTTTAAGATTTTTTACATTAGGTTTTTAGTTTAAGGATAATGATGCAATTTCTCTATTTGTTGGTGAGCAATGAAATAAAAGGGCTCGATCATCATAAATTCCAAAATGAATTGTTTGTGGAGAATTAGAAGTATGAAATGCTAGTAATTACATTGCATTTGATATTATGCAAATTGGATTTCTGAAAAAAGGAAATAAGTAAAATTGTGGATTTCCACAACTGTAAAAAAAATTTATTTCTAAAATATTATGTATATATTTAAAGTAATGTTATTGGCACTTCAAAAATTGACACTCATCTTATTTGTTTAACTTACAATAATCAATATTTTTAGAAGCGAGGGCGTTGGACAAGACATTTTGTTCTAGTGATGCGAAGTGTAAGCCTCAAGGTATTGAGGCATAAGCATTTTAAAACGTTAAGACGTTTTAAATAAATAAAAATAAAAATAAATTATCAACCAGCTTTAATAATTTAAGATTTAATAAATAAACATTTATCACAATATTTCAAAAACTTCACGTATTATTCAATTAGCAACATCATAAACACATTATTACGTACTTACATTGATATAACAAATTTTAAAAGTATATATAATCTTTCATCAATGCATCACAAATCAAACCCCAAAATCCAAATCTATTTTATATATATATATATATATATATATATTTGCTAGTGTAGTGTCAACGTACTGGCAAGAAACATTAAAACTTTATTATCAAAGAAAAGTTTAGACCCGTGGCTCAAGGAAGACTCATCAAATCTGTTATCAATAATCAGTAAATGAATATGCTGAATACACTTCAGGTGGAAAAACCCAACATCAAAACAAATAAGAAATTATGAATTTAAAAGAAGTCCCACATTCATTTGACATTCACATGATAAAGTCACCTACAAGTGACCTTAAAAATCCTAACAAAAGGTTTATTTCTACAGCTACGAATTTTATTCAACATTGTTTCTTCCAAGTTCCAACAACTCCTATCTTTGTTTCTAACTTTCTCCCTCTTAGTTCAAAAGTTCAAATCAAATACAAAGTATGTTTCTCTCCCTCCTTTGCACCGTACGAAAGCTATAGCCACCACTCCACAACCCCTGCAATAACATGAAATTAGCACTAGTAGTGAGTCACATGTTGTTTCTCTCTCGATCTCACCAGACAAAGCCTTAGCTACTGGCCACCACTCAGCAACTCTGCAACAATTTTCATAAGAATTTTGGCCAGTTATGTGAGAGATTAGAGGGTCAATTGGAAAGAAGAAGGAAAATTTGAAGAACTATGAGAGAGACAACGTTTGCTAGAGAATGAAAGCCTTAATCAGGTTTTGACCTGATTTTTTTATACTTGATTGAAAATATGAACGCCATTTTGTAATTTGGGAAGTGTCCTGTGAGGCGCATGCCTTGACTGGTTGGGCGTAAAATACGAACGCCTCGTTATGGGGTGTACGCCCAGATGAAAAAATGCATGCCCAGTGAAAAGAGCGTCTTAAATTTCACGGTTTGAGGCGTTTTTCGTTCGCTTTGTCTTTGGACGTGCCCCGAGCACGCCTCATAAACGACCTTTAAAACACTGACAATAATATCCTTAATTGAAATTAAATGATTTAGTTTAAATACCAAAATAAAACAGAAGCTAATAACAATTTTTGGAGTGTTAAAAACATCACTTAAATATATATTGTTTACGATTTAGCTTTAAATCTTCTTATAGAAGAGAGGCAAATGTATAGTTTTTTAAGCGTAAGTTACATTAACCTACACGTAGACTTACCTCACATAATTTTTAGAATATACACATACTTACCTGTCGCTAACTTTTCGTTGATTAATTGCTCGAAATTCAGTCAAATTTTATGTCAACTCATCAAAACTTATTGTAAACCTAGTTTTACTCTTAATATTTTAAAATTTAGTCAAAGTTTGGATGCTACTTAGGTAAAAGATTTGACTGAATTTTGAAATTATTAAGGGTAAAGTTAGGTCTTCAATAAGTTTTGATGAGTTGACATAAAGTTTGATTGGATTTTGAATAATTGACTAAGAAAAAGTTAACTGAAAACTAACGACAGGTAGGTAAGTGCATATTCTAAAAACTTAGTGATGTAAGTGTAACCATGGACTAACCTAATGTAGGTTAATATAATTTACTATTTTTTTAATTGAAGCAATGTTATATACAAATAATATAATGCTTGATTTGATACAATATAAGTTCGTACTATCTCATTACCTATACAAAAACTCACAGTATTACTATAGCCCACATAAAGTGAAAAAAAAAAAAACTGATATAAATTAGACAAATTATCTACACATTGTGAAAATTAAACTTGAAACATTGTATTTTCATTACCTCAATATTAATCAATAAGCCAATATCTCATGGACAATTTTTTTTTTTTTTTGAGATCTTTTGTTTGCATCCTTCAAAAACTACAGGTAGAATTCATATATTAATGATGGTGAATTTAACTCAACTATTTGTATCCCAAAACAATATTATTGGGTTTCAATTTGAGTTATCATCTATTAAAAAAAAATATTCAAGTTAAATTAAGAAAAATAAAGAAAAATGGGGAAAAATAAAAGGTGGGAGGGGGAAGAGCAATTACACCTATTCTTATAAGTCTTTTGTTGTCATGGACGGATTCACGTGGAGACTAGTGGGGGCACTTCTCCCACTCAAATCTCAAAATCTTTTAAGATTTTCTTTAAGATGATTGACTTGCGTCACTAGCAAATACAAAAATATTGCTTTGAACTCTCAAGACTTTCGTAAGTCTTAATTAATAATTTGAAGAACAAAAAAAACAAAAAATTGATAAAGAAAGATACAATTTTGTTGTCTTTCATATTTGACAACCAAAAATAAATAAAATTAAGTTTTTTTTTTTCTTTCTATCTCCTTTTCTTTGTCTTTCTTTAAGCTCTCTCTGCTGATCAAGAAATAGTGGCAATTGTACAAATGGTTTTTAAGAGATTTTCGTTTCATGAATTAGGGGTGTTTTTTTTGGGTACTTTTGGGTATTTCACTGTAAATGATAATGTCTTACTGCATAATTATTACGAATGATAATTATTATGACATTCTATAATGAACAACACACTTATATAATTCAAATTATTTGTTCAAACCCAACATTTAGAAAAATTAATAAAAAATAAACCATTATTTCAATCCATACATCCAACATAAAAATAAAAACAAAAACCATAAATCCCAACAATAAACATAAAAACTCATGAAAATGAAATAATATCCATCAACAAACATCGCACAAAACTAGGTGGTCCCATGCTAAGGGCTGAAAGTCACTAGAGGTCGGAAGACGATGCTCAAACTGGGTGGGAATTGATTGTGTTCTATAGACAGGTGTGTTGCTATAGACTGGCGAGTATGGTGCTCGTTGAGGGACGATAGGTCGAGATGGAGAGGTCGAAAAACTGGTTGTGTGCTTGTACCCACCGTGAAAACTGGTTGCCCCTGTAATACTCGTATTTGTAAAGTAAGGGTAAAGATGTATTTTAATAAATATGAAATTATTCTCTTTCTTTAAACACTTGAGAATCGAAAGAAAGGTTGAAAGAGTAAAATTTTAAAGGAGTTTACGGGAGAATTTTATAGAAAGTCACGGGAAGCTCTAAGAAAAACAAAAGGTAATAACATAAAGTTCATTTTTGAAATTTAGCATACATGAAATTTTCCGTTATTCAAAGTAAGAATTTTCAAAGGGTGTGAATTATGGAAGAATTGAAGAATAAATTAGAAATTTAATATAAATATTATGTCAGGTGTTGGCGATCAACAACTGTGAAAAATTGCTGAGAGAAGCAGGAAAGGCAAGGAGGTGATCCACGAGTAGCTTTAAGTGTTATGTTGCGAGTTGGATTTACTTTAAATAATCAAGATAAATATGAAAATATATAGTGATAATATTAGAATAAATTATTAACTTATGCTTTAGTGGTAGATGAAAAATTGGTTGATAGGTATGATAGGAATAATGGATGTGTAGAGAATTATTTTATGAGAAATAATATTATTAGAATAATGAGTAGATTTAATAATAAAAGCGATAAGTGAAATTCTTGATGAGCTATGGTTGATGATTGGATATGATTTATGAGAAGAGGAATTTAGTGAAAATTTTTCAAATAATAATTTGAGAATAACCAGGATAGCTAATTTAAATGTTTGAATTCATGCTTGTTTCTATATTATTATTCATATGCATATAAATGAAAATAAAAGAATCGGGAGGGTAGCCGATCTAAATGAAAACCGTGACAGCTGGTATATGCTAGAAATAAAAGAACCGAGAGGACAGTCGGTCTAAATGAGAATGAAAGAACCGGGAAGACAGTCGGTCTAAATAAGAATGAAAGAATTAGGAATACAATCAGTATAAGATAAAAATATGTCGACATGTGGGAAGACGTTCCCAATAATAATAACATTTAACTTCACGCATTGCATTTGCTTTAAATATTGATTGTTATCGCTTGATATGTTAAAGTACTATTTATGATTGTAAATCTATTGATAGAGGAATGAGTCTCACAGAGAGACAAATATGCTAAGGAATAAGATGAATGAATATCAAAAGATTTTTTTAGAAGTAATTGAATTATAAGATGTAACTAGGAGTATAAATTGAATACTTTTAGTAAATTTAATTCATTTAACTTGTGAGGCTCACTCCTCATTGTACAATGATTTCAGGTAGCATGCATGACAGATAGTTTGGTGAGTTGAGATTCAGACGAAATCATTATATGTAAGTCACGTACATGTCCACATCCTCAAACTAATGAAAAATAAAATAAAATTTATTTGTAAATATTCATGCATATTATGTTGTACAAAATATTTAAGTCAAGATCAGAATGATGTATTTCCTCTGTTGAGGGTTGAGGATTGATGTAAAAATTTCTGTTAGTATTATTTTTATTGTTGTATATATGTTTCATGCTGAGATTTTCAAAATGTGACAATATCGTCTCGGGGGTGGCCAACCCTGGATGGGTCGTTACAGCCCCGTACCTCCAACCCATTCCCATGCGGTGCATATAACTTGGTGGTGACATACCAGTGGGGGCATATATGTCGTGATGGGTGGGGGAGTTGAGGAGACAAGTCGGTTGAGAGTCGAGTTCATCTGGTGCTCTATGAGAATCGACCAGTCCAATCTCCTTTTCTTATTCCTCGACCCGAGTCATATCCCTCTATTTCAAAATCAAAATTGGCATTCCCATTTTTTGTGTTTGGTTGTGCATTAAGAAAATCCGATCCATTTTGACTCTAAAGACTTTTTTTATTGAATCGATACTATTTTCAAATAGAATAATAATTGATATGATTACAATATAAGCTCATACTATTCCATTACTCATTCAAAAGCCCACAATAAACACACTATACTACCACAAACTCACCAAAAGTGAAAAAAAATAACTGACATATAATCTGATAAATAACACACCGTGGAAATTGAACCCGAAATCTTGAAATTAGAGTGAATCTAACAGATATATTCTGACTCTAAAGTTTGATCGGATAGATTAACATATTGAAATTAGAGTTGATCTATATTAAAGTCCAGAGTCTTACAATAATTAAATAATTAACAGAAAATCTTTTGTTAAATTTTATCCTATAAAAACTATACTTTGCTCTACATGACTTCATCAATATATTTGAGCTTTAAAATTAATTTTATTTTTAAATGTATAACTTTCACGTCAAATAATCTTAACTTAGATTTATTATTTTATTTTCATATGTTAATTTGTTTTCAATGTCATATAACTTTATACACACATAAATGCATAGTTAGGGGTGAAATTGAAATAACAAATCTCAAGTAGGGGTATTTTAGTCCAATTATGGTAAGAGACCAATTCCTGATATTTTTTTGGTACAACGGAAAAAGATAAAGAGCTAAAGCTACGGATAGCAACTGCGGTAAAATCAACTAATAACTGAGGGAATAAACCTCTAAAATAAACTAATAACTGAGGGAATAAACCTCTGCTTGGCTTATAAAAACAACAGTAACATCATCCTGCTTCACCAGCCCCAGCTCATTTAGGTAAATCTGCATTAGGCCATTAGCATTACTTTCTCTTAGAACATAGGATACCCTACTTTCCTGAAAAGCTTCAACAACTTTTACAACATTCCTCTATCAATGAACCAAGAGGATGGAACTCAGCATTAACATGCTGGATAAGATGGATTGTAATTGATGAATCAGATTTCACAAGGAGTTTTTGGACAGCCTTTACTGCCAGCTAATTCCAATCCTTCATGCAGATCCCATAGCTCAGCTGCAAGATCTGAACTAGTTCCCACAGTGCAGCAAAAACCAACCAGCCACTTGCCTTCGTCATCTCGAATTAAACCTTCAGCTGCTGCTCTATTAGAGAGGGGCTTCAAGGTTCCATCAGTATTAAGCTTGAACCAGCCTCGAGGATTAGTCCACTAAACTTGCACCAACTTAGTTGCCTGAGATGTCTTGATTCACTATGAATAGCAGAAGGCAGAAGGGAACCCAGTATAGAACATTAGAAGAATTCTTGTAGGTAGTTGTAGTCCATGAAGTTCAAGTCCTAAGACAAACAATGTAACTACCTTATAATACTTGAATCTTAACTTGAGAATTGTTTCTTAATACTGTATATACTAGTAACAATTATCAGCTACATTATTGGTTGACTGTTTTTCTTAGTAATTTAACTTAATTGTATGGGTATTGAAGACAAGGATTGCAAAATTTGATGACATCTACCTTTTGAATTCTAATACAGGAAGTTGTTGGGCATTCTATGCAGTAGCAGGCATGGAAGGCATTAACAAAATCAAAACGAAAAAATTGGTATCTCTGTCAGAACAAGAACTCATGGACTATGATACTGATTACTGATTCTGACATCCAAGGCTGCAGTAGTGTGTTCATGGAGAAAGCATTTGAATTTATCAAAAAGAATGGAGTTCCCGCTTAGGAAAATTATCCTTACAAAGGAAAGGATGACACCTGTGACAAAGCCAAAACCAAAAATCATGTAACTGGATGTGAAAAAGCACCCATGAATAATGAAAAAAGCCTACAAGCTGCAGTTGCTCGTCAAATTCAAGTATAAGACGCAACTGTGGAGTTGAACAGATAAGATCTCAACTCATGAAGCACAGAAGCAGATTAAGGAAAAATGACACGTTACAATCAAGAGAAATGGGTATTAAATATTAATACTGAATATAATAGGTTGTTGAATAACAAAGGTGTTGAGTTGGTGATCATTTGTTCTTGATGCATCATCTTCATTTTTCTGATAATTTTTTATCACTTATTCCTCTTTTATCTAACACCAGAAGACACTTTATACTACAAAAAATATATATATATATAAAAAAATAAAGCATTATAAAACTTATCAAGGAAAAAATAAAATAAAGCACTATGTAAGAGAAATATTGGTACACGAATCAGGACCCAACTATAAGTAATGCACTGATTGATCTGCAAACAGAAAAACAACCCTAACTCTGAAAAACCTTAGCAGAATTGTTATGTTGACACTCTGGAATCTGGATCATCCAAATTTCAGCTTCAGATTCTATAACATTCCAGAGTGTATGACTAGAGTGTTCAGTTTCACTAAGTGTAATGCATCATCTGCATTACTTATATTTGGGTCCTGATTCGTGTAATATACTTGTTAATCAGCAAGTAACTCTGTTGCCAAAATGAATTTTTCTCTTACTAGGCTAATAAGTGTCTAGTGTCTCTAACTCTAAGTAGCTCTTATTGATAATTATGATATCCAAACCTGACACTTCACATCTATGTTGCTTGGACTCAGCTGTAGTGTTAGACTTGTCTATTTTTTGTAAGGTTTTGTAACTTTTCCTTTGATTTGGAGTGTCGAAGGGAAGAGTCCATATTTGGTTTGGCAAGGTAAAATGAAAAGTCCAAGCAACCATGCTTCACATTATCATTGGGCAGAGTTGTTTGTTGCATCAAGTTATCATATATACCCATAAATGATCTATGCACCTTGAGGAAATACAACATACCAGATTTGATAAGTGCAGTATAAAGTAGTTCCTTTAAGTAGAAATGGAGGTTATGCAGCTACCACCACTTGAATGTGGATCATAGATATTACTAATAAAAACCAGCTACAACATTTTAAATTTGACAAGACGTCCCTCCAAAGCAAGTATTATCAAATTAAGCTAAATTGTCATAGAAAATATACAAAATGAGACATGTCACATGCTACCACAAGAAACAGTCAGAAGTTTAAGGTTCAGTTCTTATTAAGCTACTGTCAGTTTAACCCAAGTATATGCATCCAAGGATATTAAGCCAAGTAAAGTACCGAGTAATTGATCATCTTACATCTGAGCAATGAAAATCAGCAAAATCTACCTTTTAATATGCAATGGTGCTACTGGGACACAAGGATAAGACACTCTTGTCATACACTCTGGACAATTAAGTAGTCATAGTTACAACTGGACTTTCCTGAGTGTATGTTTGGGTGTACAAATGTGTGTCCGACGATCTTTATTGTTTAATTTAAAGGGGAATATTATCCAACATGTTGTCCACAATAATGGATTAATAAAACAAAATACTCTTTTTCAAGAATTGGAAATTGAGCTTTGAGGAGCAAACCTGTTTTTTGGCATGGTAAATGAGATTTGAGCTCGAGCTTTTGGAAGGAATCCTAGACGTCATACATGGCAAAATGTCATTGATTAGAAGAAGGGAAGTAGGATTAGGCCCCGGTTCACAGCAAGGTTCAGCAGCAAGTCACATATGGAAAGACAAAATAATCCCTACCAGCAAGACAATTTCACCAACAAAACAAAAGGAGCCAAATCAGAAACAGAGTCCACAACAAACTCAGGTTCTCAGCAGGATTCAGCCAGACAATAGAAAAGCAAGACTCAATCTAAACAAAACAAAACTAAATCCTCCGTTATTATCGTTGATCCAATTGACGAATCTAAACCAAAGAAAAGAAGCAAAACAATAAAACAACAAAACTAAGTCCCGCATTATTATCGTTGATCCAATTGACGAATCTAAACCAAAGAAAAGAAGCAAAACAAAAAAAGTAAACAACAGCAGGTCAAGTTCTATCAAGTAACTTTAGGCTTAATTCTGGGCAAGCACACTCAATCAAGCTCAGACCACCAATATCTAACTATAAGGTTGAAATAAAAATGGAAGAAATGAGAGTAGACCTGTGAGTTAACTGGATGAAGGTGCGACAGCTGAGATGCACGCAGGCTTGCTGGACATCGGTGCCTACATCGTGTTTAGAAGTTACTGGCGATGTTTGGATTGTCTGTAGCGGCACTTGTGCTTAATGGAAAGTACAGAGGGTTACTCAGAGCATGTTGGTTTTCCCAAGCAAAAAAAAAACAGTTTCAAAATCAGAAAACAAATTTGTGTATCATTTTTCAAAACATAGTTTTTTAAAATAAGTTTTTTTAAGAATTGGTTTTAAAAAAAAATAAATGTTTTCAAAAACTAGTTTTCAGTTTGTATTTATTTTTCATATATTTTCATCGCCATTTTGTTGTTACTAAATAAAAAAAGCTCTTTATCTCATTATTTTTTGGACTATTAACGAAGATGGTGTTAGTTGACGAGTGAAAGAAGTATATGAAGTCACTGCTGTGGCGCCGCTACTGCGATCCTGTGGCGCCGCTATGGTCGCGAACAGGTGATGTATTTGCTAGCGGAGAAGAAGAATGAGAAGAAAGATGAGGAGAACAACAAAAGGAGGAAGAGAATAAGAGGAAGAAGAAATCAAAAGAAGATCCAGATTTTTGAAGAGCATAAGAAAAGAAAAATTAAACACACATAACTGTAGTTATAAAATTATCCAAACAATTTTTTACAGTTTTCTGTTTTTGAAAACTGTTTTCGAGTAATAGTTATCCAAACATATTTTCTTCGGAAAACATTAGAAAATTGTTTTCCATTTTCATTTTTAAAAAATGAAAACTGAATCCAAACATGCCTTTAACTTTGTTCGGGTGAACTAATTACTCTCGTTTAATTGAATGAATCAGAAATTTTTTTTTTAAATGAATTTTTATATTTATTTTTTAATGTTGAATTGGTGAATTCATTTAAACTCTATATTTAAAATGTTCAAAATAAATAAGGAATTCAAAAAAGAAGAGGTAGGGAAGAAGAAGGGAAAGAGAGTATTTTAGTCAACATAATTTTTTATTCTTTATTTTATGAAATTCATTTGTAAATCTATCAATTTTGATAGAATTTGAAACAAGTTAACTCAATTGCATAGTAAATTTATTTCAAAATGAAGTTCAAATTTTTTGTCTTTTCAAACATAACACTAAGAAATTATAAATGAATTCTATAAAATTTATAAAAAAAATTTGTTCCAAACATATTCTTAAAGAAAAGAATGGAGTAATGTATTTTTTTTGTTTGGACAAAGGATTGAAAAAAAATGTTTAAATTATAATAATGAAAAATTACACAAATATTTTTTATTATTAATTATAAAAAAATCATAAGGTTAATTTTGGTATTTCATATGAAAGTTAATATATGAAGATTACATTACTTCAAACAAAACTTTTAAATTTGGAGAACTCTAAAAGTGGGGTTTCTGTAGGTAAAAAGAGAATTTCAAGAAACCATTCAATTTCACTCCACTCCTTAGAAAAGGAAAATCTCCCAAACAAGTGAAAGTAACATAGTAATAAAAAATGGAGACAATTAGACCCAGTTTCTTTAAACCCTAAGATTAATGAACCCATATCTTGAGAGAAAAGGATGCCAACCACCAAAAATCTAAACTTTAGGCTTTTGTGTCTTCAGTTCGTATTGGTGTTTTGAAAGGTGGAGGAGCGCCCTAGACTCTAGGGGTTAAAATAAATGTCTCTTCAAAGGAGTTCGTTTTTTTGGCTTGGGGTTTACGATTTTTATGCTTAGATGTCTTAGGTATACGATCTGTTGGACTCCTTAAAGGCACACGTTTTTTTGACTCGGCAATGCTCAAATGTTTGAAGTATACACATGTTTGATTCTTTTGATGGTTGTAGAGTATCAAAATAAAATTGTTTTGATGATTTATTACCAGAAAAGGGAAAAAGAGGAATAAGAGTTTATTTCGATCTAATATTTATTTTTAGGTCTCGAAGTATTAAATTTTTTTTGATATTTTATTAATTTAAATTTATTTGAATACTAATTATAATTTTTTTTATTTTAGTTAATTAATTATTAATTTTTTGAAACACCTCAACGTCTCGAGGTTTATTTCTCACCTCATTGAGATAAATAACTTGCTCAACATCTTTGCTTTTGAAAATACTGGTTTATATATAGCAAAAAGAGAGATCAAGAGGTGAGATGGGAGGTGGGTTAAGAGATGGCCACTAGGCTCGACAGAACGACGTAAGATGGCAGATTGTGGCCACACGAAGGTACGGCTCACTCGCAGGTGACACGGGAGGAGGGACCAAATGATAGAATTAAGGGAGAAAGAAAAAAGGATGACAAGAGAGGGACCTATAAGAAGGAGAGAGTGGAGTTAAAGAGATAGGGACTAAGGGGGATGGCAGTTGTAACTAGTTAATGGACGTAGAGAATGAGAGATGAAGGGAAGAGAGAGTGTTGGGGTTTGGCGGTACCGAGGTTGATGTTGATGAGATGTGGGTGAGGCAGATATATGTGGTTGAGGAGAAAAAATGATTCGAGGAGGAAAAGTTACGATGTTGATGAAATAGACAGTGTGGCTCAAGAAAATCGTGCAGAGAGAAAGGAAAGGTGTTGTGGTCAATATTTTTTTTAAGGTTTTTGATAAATTATAATACATTTCTCAGGTTTGGTAAAACATACAATTATATTCCATGCAAGTTTTTAGAAAACAACAATGACAACCCATCGTTAAAGTACTTTAATTAAAATAGTAGAAAGACAAACTTATCATTTTTTGTGCGAGTTATTATTTAAATCAAACTAGATAAAACTTAAGTCCTCTTATTTTAAGTATTATATTTATATATCTTTATCTATTGCGAAAGACATCAAAACTTATACCATATTGATTTCTCTGTCTCGCAATTAACTATTTCGTTGCAAGGAACAACTAAAAACTATTTTTTTTAACAATTTCGTAAAGATCTAAATAGGCATACTCCCACTAATCCAATAATTAGTGAAACAACAACTACCATACTCGATTCATAGGTGTTTCTATTCTTTTCAACCTTTTGTCGAAACAAAAAAAATGTAAAAACGTGATATGCAAGTAATAAGGGTATCTTCAGTATCACGTAATGTTATATCATCGTTTAACTTGAGTTTATTTAGATTTGTTAACATTGATTACCACTATATGATACATATATAATTTGCATATAAATATTTAAGGAAGTAATGACAATTTTTTAAAAATTTGAAATAAAGTTATATTTATAACAGAGAATTTAGTTAATTTATCCTTTTGTCTTTGTTTTCCCCGCCCGACCCAAAAGAGGAGCTTATATCAGAAGCCCAAGACCCGAAACAGAGACGCGCTTTAAAAGCTAACAAGAATATTTTAGAAATTTCTCTCTGAAAGAAGCTTACCCAAATCTTCCTTTCCAAATCCCTACACATTCCATTGTTTTCTCTCTCACCAAACACCCAAAACCGAGATACCGATACGGCAGTGTTTACTATCATCGATGTCGCTCCCGTCTTCTTCGGCTTCGGTTCCCCTTGCTCCTTCTTCTTCGCAATTCACATACGCGACCAATTCATACTTCCCCATGCCGTTTCAGCCACCGCAGCCCTACGTTGCACCGGCTGCTCCGGTGGTGGCCCCTGTTTACCCCGCACCCGTCGCTCCCGTTGCCGGTGTTTACTCGCTCCCCCAGTATCAACAGGTAACTACGTTTTGAATATATATCATGCATACAAAAAAATATCTGCAATGTTTATTCATTCCATGTTTGTTGTTTTTGAATTTGGTGAGTTGGGTTGATTAAGGATTGTGTGAATTACTGGGTTTTGTGGGCATGTGGAATATGGATTCTATAAATGTATTTGTAAATACATCGCGAGTGTATGTTTTTTTGTACGTTTTGCGTATATTGTTGAATCTGGCGTTTTGTTGTGGGTTTTGGTATTGGAATGAGAAGGAATTGTGGAATTATTTGGTTTCTTTTGGGGTTTTAGGAAAATATTAAGGGGTTTAAAAGCCCCACGAATTATAAAACCCACTTATCATTTTTTGGTTTTAGCGAAATTTGAATTGAATGATATGATTATTATTGTTTCTCTGGACTTGTATCCCTGTTGTTTGAAATCGGATGGGTGTGTTAGTGCGTATGTGGGGCATTGGAACTTGATGATTTCTTATTTTTCTGGTGCTGCTGTATTTGCTTACTGTTTCTGGGGTTGACAGAATAAGCGAAAGCTATAGTTCTTTTTAGTAAATTTAGGCAACATACATGGGAAGAGATGCCAAAGCTGTGTAACAAACTATGTTATTTGAAAATTTGTTGATATGGGTGTTTATTAAAGTAATGCTGGTTTTTGTTTATTTACTAGCTGTTAACCATAATAGTTTTATACTGTTGCTTTTCACTCTTCCTCTACTCTTTTTCTAAGTGCAGTCTTATATGAAAAATTCATCTGTATAATTTTGTAGTCTATTTGAACAGGCCCAACAGTTATTTCAAAGAGATGCTCAGATAATCACACCTGAAGCACTTGAGAGTGTCAAAGCTGCCCTTGCAAGTAGTGAAATTGAGCACAAAGCAGAAACAAAAAAGAAAGCAATTCCACGTAAAGCAGCTGGCCAAACTTGGGAGGATCCAACACTTGCAGAATGGCCAGAAAGTATGAATAATCTGAAGCCTTTTTCCATCTACTTAAATCTTATTCCTGATCAGTGAGCATGATGTTTTTATGTGTGCGCATGTGCGCCCAGATGCATGTGTTTGCATTCAGCTTAACTTCTGTTTATATTAGTTTATTCGTTTCTGCATGTTATATGTTTATTTATTTATTTATTTTTCATAAGATTCCTCCTTTGCTAGATGCATCTCTTACAAGTTTAGTTCTCTTGGCATTCTGCAGATGACTATCGCCTGTTTTGTGGTGATCTTGGTAATGAGGTGAATGATGATGTTCTTACAAAAGCATTTTCACGATTTCCTTCCTTTAATATGGCCAGAGTAAGTGATCTTGGCTCATTTTCTTCTGCTATCTTCTTGATGACAATTGTTTGCTTGGTATGTGAACATTCCTTTCCTCTCATATTTTTGGTTGTATATATATATGGTGAACATTTGACCCTTTGTTAGCTTGCCAGTTACCTGTTGCCACTTGATGGAATCGGTTATATTATGTTTTATGCACAGTTCATATCAAAATTACAACGGTCAACATTATTGAGGGTTGTATGACATTAATTAGAAATCATGAAATTTGATGGAATTTTATGCCCTAGGATTTTAAGCATCTGATTTCAACTTTGTTGTTTCCTAAATATGAGATCTCAAAAGTTGGATGAAGTCAGGTTTGACCATTTAATATTGAATAGGGACAGCTGAATGGCATCCGGAGCTTGAGTCATGTCAGTTTGACCTGACTTATGGACTAACATGAGTTTAGCACTGTTGAGTTGATTTGACAAATTGGAGTAAGGTTAGTAAGCCCATTGAACTTCCTAAGTGGGTTCTATTATATCATTTTTTAGAAAACTTAATCATGGGGCACTTTGCCCTCTCCTTTAACTTTTCTATTTTAAGTAATCTATTTTATAAGTTTCTTTTCTTGGCCAAAGGGTAAAATGAAGATAAGGTAGGCTGGCTAGTTGGGTTAAGTTAACCTTGAAGGGGTTCTGTACTGGATGAAAAAAAGGTGCTGGGACGTATTTAAATTTTACCATGCCTCCTCTTGAGTTAAATGGGTTTTGTATTTGGTCCTTGAACCACTTAACCTGTATTTCCGTATCCATACCTTGTTTAGCCATTTATTTTGTTTTAAATGATGTGGGAAAAGTTCTTGTAAATATTTCAAATGCATCAGGAAGAAGAGATTGCTAATTCCAGTAAGATTTTTTTTCTTTGTCCACTAATTAAAAATTGTTTTATGGTACATAAATCTTGTAAGATAGCAAAGTGGTTCAAAAAGGTTAATTAATTGAAATAGGGTGGTTAAATTCATTAGTTTTTGATGTATGTGCATTGGATTCTGTCACCTGTGCTAAGTATTATGATGCTTTAGCTTTGCTCCATTGATTTTGTTAATATGATCTTTTACAATTACTTGACAATGCTTTGTTTCGATGATTGTGTTGGTCTGTTGTGCTGTTTTCTCCTTATCTGTTTTCTTTTCCCTTAGGTTCTCTTCTTTATGATCTTTGTTTATGAGTTCTTATCATTTGATTTGTAACTAAGAAATCTATATGTACTTCACACTGTTAGGTTGTTAGAGATAAGCGGACGGGGAAAACCAAGGGCTATGGATTTGTTAGCTTTGCCAACCCTTCTGATCTTGCTGGTGCACTTAAAGAAATGAATGGTAAGCACCCAATGCCTTCATAAGGTAAATATGGATCAGACCTTCTGGTGTGGTGGCAGTAATAGTGCTATTCTGTGCCTTCTTTGCAGGTAAATATGTCGGAAACAGGCCAATCAAACTACGCAAGAGCAACTGGAAGGAGAGAACAGATTTTGAGGCCCTTGGAAGGCATAAGGTAACATTCCCCTAATATATTGCATTACTTGAAATTATTCTTGCTTGCCTTCTTGTCAGCCTTCTTACTCTGTTTCTCTTTCATGACATTGCAGAACCAGAGTCAGAAGAAACCAAAGCTTACAAAGAAGAGCATATTCCACAAGTGAGCACCATAATGTTCTTGTCTAATGACGGTGTAAGCAAGTGTTTAGCCAAATAGGAGGGTATCTAAATTACTTCACGATCTTTTAATTTTATTTTATTTCCAATAGTAAATTGAGTGGATCTTTGGCTATGTGAGCCCCTTGTGATGATTAAATTGACACCTCTTTTTAACTGTTTTGCTTTTGTATTTGATCAAGTTTATGGTGAACCATTTATTAGTTGCATTTCCCGTTCATAATGGAAAAAGAAGAAATGGAGTCAGATATCAGATCCATGGTATTGTACTAATTCTTTAATGCAAAGGTGGGAGTTTTTTTTTTTGTCTTGGTCCATGAGATTTTGGAAGATACTTTTCACCATTAGATGGGGAAGTCTTATCCAAACTAAAACTTCCAATTCGACAAAACTAATAAATAATCAAAACTGTTTGGTTAACCAAATATTTTATGGTTGATAAAACTCCATTAGAGTTTTTGTTCATTCATTTTTTAATAAAATCATAAAATGTCCATATTAAGCACTCACTTTTAGAAATTCATATTAAAATTTTTAAACATATATTACAGTTCATATTAAATATTTTAATCCACATGCAAAAATTCAAATCTAAAGAAAGTTTTAAATTGTAAATCTGAAGGGGTAAATAGTGGTTGATTTTGATAGGCAGATGAACACCATAGAAAAATCTCTAAATGAAATGATCAATAACAATAAGAGTTTAATTTAGAGGTTTAGTAAAATATGATTTTTTTGAAGTAATTTATATTATACAAATATATATATTAAAGTATTTCAATTCGGTTAATAAGAGTTACATTTTGAAAAATCAATAACAATAACCAAATCGATAACCGTAATATACAAAAATTTCTACCAAAAACCAATAAAAAAGTTCGATTATTCGGGTTTTCAGTTCGGTTTCCCAGCCCTATTTTGTATTAAGTTGTATATTGAGGACTTTCTTTCTGAAGATGCCTATCTATTCCAGATCACTTTTTTTATACAATATCTAAATTTGAGTTCCAGATAATTGGTTATTTATTATCTAATCCAATTGAGAAACCCTAAAACTAGAATCAAATTATGTGCAGTTTTACATTTGATGATGCGGGCCGTTAGACGGTGTACATCTTGGTATCATAACAACCATTGTTCAAAGAATTTAAATTAGAAAAACTAAGGGACCGAAAAAAAGTGCTTGATTAGTTGTGAAAAATGAAAACATTTTCAATCTCCATATTTCTTAATATATCCGTTTATAATTTGCACATTCTAATCATAATTTGAAAAAGATTTTGAGCCAGTGACCCAACGCTCCAGTAATGTTCAAAAGGCCAGTAATGAGCTCATATTTACAGAACTTTCAAGCAAGACTTGTTCTCTCCAGGAAAGCTGACAATCGAACTCCTAGCTCTGAAGACATATTTACATTGATCAATGAATGAGATTCACATGCATTTTGTAACATAACCAGCAGGTACAAAAAGCTATGTTACAACAAAATTTTGTTTGAAGCGGCCCCTCAGCCGTATTTATCCACCACCATATTTCATCCATTCTTTCTTAAAAAACAATTTGGAATCAGGGCCTATCTTCGGCTGATACATTCAGCTTTTATCTATGCAGTACTCAGAATATTCACAAGCAACCCACAAAGATAAATGTTCTTTTGACTATGGAACTTCTTCTCCTTTCAATCATACCAAAAATGTGTCGAAAAACCTTCTACAACATTCAAAAGTTCCACACATCACATTGTTCGCAAAAATCCACGAACTTCAATCAGGAAGTTGTTTAGATTTTTCCTAAATCTCTGGTAATTGACACGATCTAGGGTAGAAGAAAGCTGATTTGAACTTGTGAGTGACTGTAGTGCATTTGTCATCCTTGATTTGAATATTGGATTTGCCTGTCTATCAATTAACTCGTTGCCTAATCTCTGAAACAAAAAAACACCACACCATCCCCTTAGCAGACATACATATAAAGTCATAACGACATGAGAGAGAGAGAGAGAGAGAGAGAGAGTTATAATCAAACTGTTCAAGTTGAAGCTGCAATAATATATTTCAGAGAATGGTACTAGAATGACATTTCACCAAGTACTTCGATGCTATTTCCATTTTGTGGCAAGCAGAAAGTAGTCAAGTAATATCATCAAGTGTAAACACCAATGAACCAGATGATTCATCATTAAGTTAAGACAATATTCAGAGAGCGGTTCTATGATAATATTAGACAAGAGTATAATTCTGAGAAAAGTGCTTGTTTTTGGGGAACTTATATGGATCTTCTGGAGAGAGAAACAGTAGCTATGTGAAGGTTCCAATGAAACTAAGAAGTTATCAAGTCTGAATTCAAAATTCCATGTACTTACAATTATGTGGAAAAACCTAGGGATTTACCTGGTACAGGCTCTGTTCACAAAGAAGCAACGGAAGAAGCGCATCTGCTGCAGAGCTGACTAGATCAGGACTAACATCACAAGCAAATAAACTTCAAAGTAAGTTGGGGCAACGAATGTAAAAAGAACATTCTTATGCATCTTGTGTGTGTATATAGAATACATACAAACAATCAGGAATCGGATTATTGATCAACTTTAAGATACAGATAAATGTGAGGTAAACCATTTACCTGTAATCCTCAAACAGGAGTAACTGCAGCAATGAACGGAGAAATCGGTTAAGGATCCCTTCCTGCAAATTTCCATTCGGATCTGTAAGGCCTGCAGCATGTGACCCCAGGCCCATGTTACCAGCATTTGTCTCCTTATAATGGTAGGCAGCCAGAGCTCTAAGACCTCTCAAGCACATATTAACTACTTCTGTGTCCTAACAATCAAGAGAGGAAAAAAAAGGCCAGGCCACAAATTTTTAGAGTACAGATTCAAAAGCACAGGAGACTTTGATAACTACTGTTTTGTCATATAAAAAGGCAATCCACAGAGCACATATACATACAAATGCATATGAATGAGCAAAGGCCCAACTTTTTTTCTTCTCTCCATCTAAAGTGACCCACACAATTTGAGCAGGAAGCCACTACTACACTTGTCAGTCTATACATGATGTTAATCCCTTTAAGCACATTATTTGCAGGACAGCAAAGGAAAGTTGATTTACCTGATGGTGAAGACCAAAGTCAAGAGTTCCCAGCACATGAGCAAAGGATTCACTATTTAGTTGAGCAACTGTTTCAGGGTAAACCTCCAACATATGTGATACCAGAGAGAAGTACTGCAGAACAAAATAATGTTAATCGGTTCAGCCTCCTAACAACGACACTCAAGTTAAAATCCAACGGTAGATCAAAATCTTACATCATGACAAAGCTTAGGGAATTTCAGCAAGTCCAAAGATATCAGCGGGGTAACTATGTGAAGTCCAAAGTAAACAACCTGCAACATATGAGTGAGATACTATCTATGGATTTTTGCACAAGACCAGCAGTATAATTTACCTGAGATATATTTGTACTCGGTGCCTCAGCAGTATCTGATGAGAAGTCAACCTGCAGCATTAATTAATAAGTTCCATAAGTAGCCCAATCAACAGGCATAAAAATTAGTTCAAGAATTAGTACAATGTTTTGAGTGCGGTGGGTGAGTTGGTGTGAGTGTCAATGTAGCTGCCTGTGCATGTGCACTTGCATGTGCATGTTCATGTTTGTGTGCGCATGAGTTCCATATATGGTAAAAGAAGCTCTACCAGATCTTTCGAACAAAGATTTGAAAGAAGTTGAAGAAGAGCACGTAAATCCTTGTACTTCTCGGTCTTCGCCTCACTAAGCAAGCTGCTTGAAAGACTAACTGATATCTGGAAAACAGTGATGAAAAAAGAATGGTAGAGATATAGACTTGGGTATGATCATGCACCCAATTATTTTTCTTTAGACTAGCTAGTTTCAATTGTATAAGAGACA
The DNA here is from genome assembly GCA_023935145.1 of Bretschneidera sinensis. Taxonomy (NCBI): domain Eukaryota; kingdom Viridiplantae; phylum Streptophyta; class Magnoliopsida; order Brassicales; family Akaniaceae; genus Bretschneidera; species Bretschneidera sinensis. The sequence goes on along the minus strand of CM043697.1, from coordinate 5,292,579 downwards.
ACAGAACATGGTGACCAAAGTTACCTTGCCGATGTTGTGAGACGAGTAAAGTTGCAGCAAACGCATACAGAAATTAACCACTACAGCAGTTTCTTGAGCTTCTAGGTAGGAAATTTGTCCATCCACCCACTCAACAACAAATTTAAGTAGCAGATAAACAACTGCAGACTAAGCAACAACCAAAAATTAGTATTCTGTAAGGAACCCCATAGTTTTAAGAATTACAGTTTATTATGGATTAGAAGTTAACTGCACAAAGTGAAATTAATTCATCAAAATAAATTGAACTGGTCAGGAATTAGTTGTTATTACTAGGGAAAATTTTCAGAGTAATTTCAGGTAAAGATTATAGCACTATGCTCACATAAACATAGCTCGGTGGTTAATATCCCCCCATCTAAAAATGATAAATTTAGAGGTGATTGTTAGAGGAAGAAAAACTACAATTTGGAAGTCAACCTATAATGAAGAGAATATGCGAAGACAGACATATTGATACCTCATGTTTGTAAACTTCAAGAAGAAGCAGAACAGGGTTCAGTACAGAGATTCCCATCTCATAAATTGCTTGCTGTGTCCTAGGTTCTGTGGCACTGGCAGCTCCACGAAGCCGTTCCAGCAAGCAACTGACCTACAGGATGTCGACGATGCTATCAATAAACAATTATTCCTCTTGCAAAGTCATATGACCAATGAATTTAAAGGTTTCACCATGCAAAAGTTTCACATCCTTTGTCCTTACCGAGAAGATGACATCTGGTTGTTGAGCGAGACTTTTGAGGTCATTCTTGTTAGACAATTCCACTAGATATGTTGTCATATGACCCATGAGATCCCTCACATATCTTTGAGAAATAGTAAGAGGACATTAAGCCATTAGCTGCGTAAAATCTAAAAGCAAAAAGGCACTGCAGAAGAAATTAAAAAATGCAAGACTTACTGATTAGATGCCTCTGAATTTCTCATTCCATAAGCTGAAAGAACAATGGTTTGAGAAAGTGAACGCTGAAACATTATGAGATAAGAAATTGTTAGAGAAATAGGAAGTGCAAAAATAGCTGAATTGAACACATGAAAGCATTCGAAATTCGTACCTGACTAGCAGAATTTAGCAAGAACAATGCCTTTTCATTCGCAAAAGCATTTGCTAGGTCACGCCACGAATCCTGAAAATAGAATGTGAATTAGTTCAATTTACATTTTATATGAAGCAAGAATATAAAATACTGTCATGCAAAAATTTTCTTAGTAATGGAACTCTGTTAACATGGATGCTAGACCAAAGAAATTTATCAATGTTTTTTTATAAGAAGAAATTTATCAATGTTAAGAGGCTCCATAAACGAAACTTTTCCAATGAACCGCAATACCACAGAAGTTCAAATAATCCATGGGTTGATGGGAAATGTACCTTGGACTAAAAAACTTAATATGAAGTATAGAATTACTCATATGGATGGAAAAAGATGTGATATGGATGAAGCTGGTAATGCATGAGTATTACGGCAATGCACCAAAACAAACAAGATAACAGATATACGGTAATGCACTAAAACGAACAAAGAAGTAATTCATGTATTCTCAATACAACCATGTATGTGGGACATTCAAATCCTTCTGCACCACTTTAAGGTTTGATAAAAGGTTTCACACCAGATGTTAAGCAAATGCAACCTACTCACTTATATGTGCTAGGCCTTACTAACTAACAGTAATTTTGTGACATTTTCTTCATCCATGGAACAATCATAAAGAGGAAAGTACAAGATAAAGCAATGAAAAGTAGGAAGCGAACAAGTCGATGTAGGGCTTAGTTGCAGTGAAGAGCACTGATTAAAATGGCACAGGCTCTGGTATGCTCGATGCATTTCAACCTATCCATAAGTCTTTGGACTCACCAATGAAACAAGGTGAAGACAAATATTTTTTCGTCGAACCAGCACATGCAGTAGCTGGTAACAAGTCAGCGCCTGTCAAAGAAAACAAAAGGCATGCCAGCTTAGTTTCTTCACTTACAGGAGATTAAAGTATTAGGCACCAAAATGCTAGAGATTTAAGAATGCTTTCAAATTCTGGGACATAGCACCTTAAATAACTCGAGGATAATAAAAGGGGGACAAAAATGCCAATGGAGCTAATAAGTCATCTCATATAAACTAAAAGGTAGAAAATGCAATTCCATTCAATCAGAAAAGATAAATTCTTATGAGCATCAACCTGAAGCCAATTTATCATTCACATTAACATAATTCCAAGCAAAATAGTGGGCACAAGGATATACAAAAATATTGATTAATTCCCTTCTTTTTCCTGCCTCCATAACAGAGCCTACTGAAAGAACTCAATCATGTGGGTCACTGTACCAAACTAAACGTTCCCCACCATAATTAGGAACACAGTAAAACTATCTCCAGAAATCAATCACCAAAAGATTAGGTTAACTATTGCAGAAACAGAATATTAAGTTCAATTAAGCCGCTGCTAAAGTTATATTGAGTTTCAGACCGAGTTATTTCTATAGAGTTAATCAAATCTGGAAAAAAAAATTTGACTGATTATAATAAACTTTAGTCGTTTTCTATAATTCACTGACTAATTCATATGAAATATTCATAGAAGCTCAATAAGATACCTGTTAGTGAACAATTTTTATTTTTAGCAATCAATCAACTCAGTTAGTTGAACATATAAGAATTAACATCCACTTTGCAAAATAATAAATGGTTTTTAATTTAATATGACATGTTATATGTGTAAACTCACAATAGGGGCTTTATCTCATATGCACTCTGCAATGTATCTCAAATATCAATTTGGACCCTGCAATTTCAATTGCTACAATGTCCATCCCACGCTTTATCTTAAAACCAAATAGAACCACATGATCCACAATACAATTACAATTAACTGTAATTTTGCTCAATGTTTAGTATGTGTGAAACTTCACGTGTTGCACATGCTCTTTAAGTATTAAAAAGCGATTTTTTTCGAGAAACAAACGAAAAATTCAAGAAAAAACATAAAAGACTGTTAAATAAGAGATATATAATCTTTTTTGTAAATTCACCCTTAATGGCACATGCAATGTGTTTGAGCTTTCAAATATGTTAAAGTGAAAACTCAGACGCATCAAACCGGCCGAGAATTTTCATTAACTTTAATTTCATTATAGATTATAGGGTGATATTCGATATTATGGTAAATTGTGGGGTGAATATTGTAGCAATTAAAAGTGAGGTAAAAATTGTTATTTGGGCCAAAATGCGGGGTGCATGTATGATAAACCCCCATATATTACGGTTAAAATTGCATTTATCAAATATAGTTGATGCGAGTTTAAAAGAGACCTTGCCAGTGGTGAATGTTGACTTTGGAAACCATACAAAATTGAATACTCAAAGTAGATAGCGTACTTATGTGATTTTGTTTTATAAAAAACTTGATATAGAAGAAGTCATGAAAGAACAAGAAACAGATTAAGGGAGACAGAGAAGAGAATATGTAAGGAGATAAGAGGGAGAAGGACAATAGGGGAGAAGAATAGAAGAACAGGGGAGATAAGAGGAGATGAGGGGTACGGGAAAGAGAAAAGTTTAATTCACAATCATATTATTAAGGAACTAATCAATTCCAACATGATAAAGGTGCTTATATAGGCACCAATCCCAAACATAAAAGGAAATACACCAAAACTCTAGTACCAAATTCCCAAATAATAATAAAAACCCTATTAAAACAAGAAATCCATAGTAAAATACAATTCGGAACAATCAAATAGGGACATAGTGTTCTGCAACAAAAAATTATGTAATATATGATAAAAACTGAACTTGGCGGTCTTCCCAATCAAATTCCCAGTAGGCATGTCTATTTATAGTATTAAGTAACAAGGAGAAAAGTGCATAGATCGGATGAGTATCAACAACAAAAAAATTTACTAGAAAAAGCTTCTTTAACTTGTACCTGCAAATCCTTCTCACCAGGATATGACATGAGCGATGTCAAGGAGATGCGAACAATAATGTCAAGCACAAATTTGCCCTGATTGTGTTCGCCAAAAAAACTGAGCAAAGCTTTTCTGGAATGTAGTGATTGAAGCTGATCTCGACCTGAATTGCAGTTATTGTCTCTAATTTCTTCAAGAGGTATTAGATACGTATGGGACCACCTCGCAAGAAACCATATCACAGCCTGCAGATAGCATCATCACAAATAAGAAAACTGAGGTAGCAGGACCAGGAAACAATCATACAAGGTTCAAAGAGTATGAATTCACATATATGACCTAATCATACCATTGCTTATTATCTATTAATACCAATACATAAACCATTGTTCTGTGGAGAAATAGTAGTAGAAGATAACAACAAAATGATAATGTGCATACTACCAAAGACTGATCTTCACTTTTCCAAATGTCAATGACAGATATTGTCACATACAGCCAAATGACTGCATATTTACATCAACCACACACTTAGAACCCATGCCAGAAGGCAAAGCTAGAAGTAAACATGATTGTTCATTTGAACCCAAATAAAGTTGTGCAAGATGCAACATAAACTACTGCAAGTGAGAAATCAAATTTTTATATTTCATAACCATAACAATGACATGCTAAACAAGCAAACTAAAAAAGGTCAAAATGTTATTGACCAGAAACTAGATTGGTATACTACCTCCATAAGTCGAGGACTGAAAATCGATGCTCTCATTTTTGCATCTAAACTCTGCTCAGCAAACCTTATAATCGAGCTGCATCAAATAAACAAGAGAAATATAAATCACTGCATTTTATTATTATTAAGACAAAACAGTATAAAAAACACCAAGAGGGTGCAACCCATTTACAAAAGAACTATCTACACAATAGTTGGTCAACAAAATCTATAAGATCTCCTTCATTTACAAAACAATAGTGCCCAAATCGAAAGTGTAAAGTATTGAGCCACTCATCTTTGATGCAAAAAAAGTCACTACATACTACATATTAGAGAACACTTGTTCAGCGAAAAAAAAATCATATTAGGGAAGACTTCTCCCTGTTAATTAATACATTGGGACCTTTTTATCAGTATAAGAAATATCGTTTAAAGATACCAAGGGGATGCCAACCCCTAAAAATTCAAAGTCTCAAGTCATTCACAATAGGGCCCACTCTTTCAACAGTTCTTCTATTTTTCTTGTTCAAAACCAACCAAAAAATGGTTAAAGGGACCACCAAAATAACTTCCTCTTTTTTCTTTATAGATGTGATTGCCCGACCATACTTACCAAAAACAAAAAGGTGTAGCTACCCAACCACACCTACAATTCATCCCTAACTGACCTGGCACAAACCCACTAAATCACTGCAAGTTCCAAGTTCACCTTCCTAGTCCAAGAGTGCTCAAATAGAGATGGGCCAACGTCTAGGCATTCTCCTTGCAAAGATAGAATCTATTGACAAGGGTTCCCCCCCTCGAGATTATCAGTAATCAAATTCTCCCAAGCAACGAAAGCAACCTTAGTGAGGGCACAAATCTTCTGAATCAACTTCCAAGGTTAGTTGATAGCACCTTACAAAACCATGTAACACCAAACATCCCTTTCGGCTTTAACTTCCACTTAGGCATATAAACTAAAATCCACCCTAGCATCAAGGCTCTCCAATTCCCATCTTGAACAATTCGGGTGAAAGAAACCGCCCACACCACTCATCCATTCATCCAGCACTCATAACCACACTAGAGCCAACCAATGCATCTTTATCCCTAGCAATAGAGAAAAGCTTCAAAAAAGGGGAGCTCAAAGGGCGTCCACACCAAGAATTATGCCAAAACCATGTCAATCCACCATTACCAACAACCTAGTCGATATAAGGGAAGAAAAATCGCCCTACCCCATCCACTTCCATAAACCCATCATCTAGGAGCCTCTTCCTTCTCTAGTAGTACATCCATTATATTTCGTGAGAAATTTGGCCTCAATAACACTTCTCCAAAGATGATCTTCTCAAACATGAATCACCAAAGCCACTTTCTAAGAAGTGCTTTATTGAAGGGGACTAGGGACTCTAACCGAACCTCCTCTCTCAAAAGGCTGTTTCACTACTCTCCATTTGATCACATTGTATTTAAAAACTTCCCTTGTACTTCCCCATAGAAACCTTTTTTGGATGTCTTCAAATCTTGTAGCAATCTAATGAGGGATTGGCAACAAGGAAAATTGGGAGAAGATACTCTTTATTAGTATTGATTTACCCTCCTAAGAAACTTAATGCTTCTTTCATCCCTTAAGTTTCCTCTCAAATTTCACCATAATGAGTTCCCAAACACTTTTCCTTGAACTTTGCTTCCCCCAAGTAATTCATAGGAAGAACCACCTAACACCCCAAATCAATCAATTCATTCTTGATTAAATTCACCTCAAGTCCAGGAAGCTTTAAAACAAAGAAGAAAACATCTTAAGCTGAAAATTTGTTTAATCTCTGCACCACAAAAAATAATAGAATCATTAGCGAAGAGTAAATAGGAGATCTTTATCTCCCCACGATATCCACCCACTCTTATCCCTTCCAAAAGTCCTTCCACTGCCTTGGACGTCATCCAGCTAAAAGCTTCCATACCCAAAATAAAAAGAAGAGGGGATAAAGAGTCTTCTTGACGAAGCTCTCTAGAAGCATGAAAGAGACTGGTTGGGCTCCCATTGATAATGACAGAGGAGGTGGAAGCGATACACTTCTTAATCAAACTGCACCATCTAGCCCCAAAACCCATTTTTTCCATCACATAAAGAATGAACTTGCAACCTATTCAATCATACACTTTTCCATATCTAGCTTGCAAATAACTCCTTTCCCCCCCTCCTTTCATAAGCGTATCCATTACCTCATTCACAATCAAGCCAGCATAAAAAATTTGCCCACTCTCGGCAAAATATTTTGAGATAGGCTGACAATATTCCCTACCATGTCACGGTACACTTATGAAGGTATTCTCTTTTTTTCCTTTTTTTTCCCCCTTAGGAAACATACGATATTAGCCTATATCAACCCCACCCCATTGTTAACCACTTGAGCTAATGCCCAGGGTCATTAACACAAAAAATCCATAAGGTCATCTTGATTAATTTGCAAAATGACACAAGAATGTGTGTGTGTGTGTAATGGCTACTTAACACAGGATCTGCTATGAACTTAGTAAACTATCCATGTATCAAATTTTTTGTCTAATGATGATCAAGGACTTGTTTTGTAAATGAAATTAACGTATTGTTGATATGACTTGTTTCAAGACTAAGCCTGACCACCAAATCTGATACAGAAGTAGATAATATAGCTGCCACATCAGAATGCATGTCTGTTTATTTAAATTTGACCACCAAATCTGATACTGAAGTATAATAAGAAAGTATTATCCCCAATATATCATGACTTGGGGCAACAACAAGAAAATATTTTCTTTTTCATTTTTGTCCTGCATTTCAAAATTACAAGACGAAGATCAAATTATGGAGGGTGATAGCAAATTTTTCATTTTACTAAGCATGGAAGATCTAATAATTTTGTGATGGAGAGAATAGCAAAAAGTTTACCCAGAGAGAACAACGACTGGATGCTTATCTGCTTCAACCGTATCCACAAAATGAGTTTGTATGGCATTTGGAACCTGATAATCACACAGTCCAAATCATTATTAGAGTTTCAAATTACAAGAATAACTGGTCTGGATGCATTTATTAGAAAGTTCAAACATTTAAAGTAATCGTAATATTATGTATCAATAGAAAAACACTTATTTTAAGAAGTGGCACTGGCACCCTTTGATAAGGAAAGATGAAAACAGAACACTTGAAAAATGAAAAAAAATAAAATAAAAACACATTTAACAATAAATATTTAAAAAAAAATGCTAAGAGATCCTTCTCAAATTATTTTTTGGCCTCCTGTTGAGTCCAAATTCAGAGATAAGTATGAGTGAGTGGATCCCACAATCGGGTGTTTGGAAGAGGTTGGCTGGGTCTAATAAGAACTACCTTCCTAAAGTGGGGTGAACATCAAGAGCACCCTTTGTAGACTTCCTATCTACTTCAACTCTTCAAGTCCCTTTTCCCTATTCCTAGTGTCATTGCTAAAAGGTTGGAGGGTATTCAAATAGGATTTCTTTGGGGAAACACGAGAGAAAGTCTTAAGCATCATTTGGTGAAATGGAAAGTGATCAAACAACCAATTGAGAGAAGACGACTAGAGTTAAGACCTCTCAATCTTTTTATTGAAGTTCTTCTTGGGAACTGGTTGTGGAGGTTTCTAGTTGAACGAGATCATTTTTGTGGAGGAAGCTAGGAAAGTTGTTGAAGGTATGTACAGATTGAATTACGATGTATGTGGAAATGGATTAGAAGGGGAAGGGATGTCTTTTCCCTTTTTATTTGATTTGAGGTGGATATTCGGGAGACTATCCGGCTTTGGCATAATGTTTGGTGTGGGTACTCCCCTTTGAAAGTTCAATTCCTGAACATATTCACTATTGCTAGGAAGAAGAATATCTTGGGGCGTTCCCACTCCCCTTTGAAAGTTCTCAATTGGAATGTTCAAGCTTGGGAACTTAATAACTTGGGGCGTTTTCTTGAGAGGATTTATGGTGTGACGTCGGAGTTGCAAGGGGTGGATAAAGTGAAGTGGAAATTAAAGGAAGGTACTATTGAGGTAAACTCTTTCTTTAAAGCACTTTTGAAGAACTTTTTATGGAAAGATTTCATATCTTTCCATGGAAAGAAATTTGGAAAACTCACACCCCCACAAAAGTAGCTTTTTTGTGTGGGAGGCAACAGGGAAATATCATAACCATTGACAAACTTCAAAAAAAGAGGTAAAGTTCTTGTCAACCAGTGCAATATCTGTAAAGAGGAGACTGGATCCGCTCTGCATCTTTTGTTATTTTTTTTTTGTGGGCAAATGCGAGATGGCACTTCGGTGCTTAATATTTCTTAGGTTGGAGACAGGTTCATACAGAAAGAATTGTATACTTTATTTTGGATGGGTGAGAGAATTTTTTTTTTTTTTTTTTGGGGGGGGGGGGGGGGGGGAGAGAGTGGGGGAGGGAAACAAGCTCAAAGGAAAAAAGAAATTGATTGCTTTGATTCTCTTGTTATCATTTGGTGTGTTTGGAATGGTAGGAAAGAAAAGAGTTTGATGGAGAGGTCAATTATAGTCACAAAAGGATCTGGCTACACACTCCTAATTTTTGGTTCAATGGGTGTTCTTTTATATACGAAGTTAGTTTTTTTATCGAGTTCTTTGAATTTTGCCTTGAAAGTAATAACTTTTGTATATGGGTTGGCAACTCTTTTAACTTACTCATAAAAATAAGACAGAGACTTGTCTTTTCAATGAGTAAAGAGTTCTCCAGCAAGAGCAAAGGCAGCAATGGAAAATGAAAGGCCACCTCTAATAATCATAAAGTATAACAGTAATTGTCACTAAGTTATTTTCAGTAATTACAGCTAGAAATGATGCATGGAACAACCAGGAAGGGTCAGCATGCTGAAGCATGTAATAATTGATGAGTGTTCTCAATGAAAAATGAAAGATTTTTTTTTTTTGATGAGTGAAAAATGAAGGATACTCAATCTGTCAATACTAAATAGTAGGTTCCCTAATCCGCCCTCCCAGGGGATGAACATGGACCCATCTGCACTGTCCATGGGAACAGCGCAAATCTACTGGAAATGTGCAGATTGCTTTCACCAGTCCACATATTGATAAATTTAGTCTGCGGACTTAACAAGTTTTTCATTTCTTTTAGTTGAAAAATAGTAGGTAAAAAATGAGGCTATGGCCCCTTGAACCATGACATCAAAGACCAAATTTTGGTCTATCAACCACCAAACTAAAGATTTACGCTTTTGGTGCCTTCTTCTATCTGTCAAAACTAAATAGTGAATAGCTAGGTTCCCTAATCCACCCCCCTAGGGGATGAAAACGGACCCATCTGCAGTATCCATAGGAACAGCGCAGATCTACTGGAAATCTGCAGATTTAATTTTGCCAGTCCACAGATTGATAAATTTAGTCTGCAGACTTAGCAAGTTTTTCATTTCTTTTAGTTGAAAAATAGTAAGGGACTAAGGGCTCATTTGGTTCAAGGGATAAAGGTGGGATTAGATGGGATTGGAGTCCATGTTTACCAGGAACTCGGTACACATGGTTCGCGGGTACCGGTATGGGAACGTGGTAAGTAGACTTAAATGGTTTATTATGTATAAATAATGTGTAAAATTAAAATATTAGATATATTTATTAGTACAATTTCAATAGAGATGTGTGCATGATAATATTTAACAGTTAAGAAGATAAATTGAGTTTTGACAAAATAGTAAAGTCAATAAAAATAATATAACAAAAACATAAATTTTGAAAAATAAAGTATGAGCATTCTCTTATTCCTTTCTTGTGTCTAGAAATATATTTTTTTTCAATTTTTTAGCTAAAAATCCTAAGAAATATTTGGATTGCCAATTTTAGGGATTGCGGTTCCAAAGGTGGTATAGAGATCTTGGTAACTTCGGATTGGACTAACCTAATCCTATCTTTATCCCTAGTCCCATGTTTGGATGGTAAAAAGGGACCAGGATCCCATCCAGCCCCTAATCCCAACAAATCCTCCCCCCACACACGGGACAGGTACTAAGCTGGGTGGGATTATTTTTTTGGACAATTTTGTCCCTGCATTCTCATCTCTGTCTTCCCTCTCATCTCTCTTCATCTCTCCTCTATCTCTCTTTTCATCTCCTCTCTATCTCTCCTTTCATCTCCCCTCTTTCTCTATCTTCATCTCCCTCTTTCTCTCTCTGCACAATGCACTCTCTCTCTTTGCAGCTGTGGCCCCAGGGGCTGCGCACGGCAACCCATAAGGAATTTTGTTGGTGAAGATAAGAGTGATAAGCATAGTGATGAGATCTACTGGTTTCTTAATGATTTTGGTGAGAAGATGAGATTTAATTAAGCCATTTTTTGTTTTTGAAGATTTCTGGTCCAAATATAAGATTGACTTGTGGTTTTGTGATGTGGGTTTTATTGCAGGACTTGAATCTTGAGAAGAGTATTTCTGGATTTTTTTGCAGAAGAACGATTCTTCTATCTTTTCCTGTTCTTGAGAAGGCTTCATACTTGACACTGCTTTGATTATCCAAGATTTGTTTTTCTCTTTTTTTCCATGATTTCTTTTTGTTCTGCGATAAATTTCTAGGCAGTTTAGAGGGACTGAGATTTAGGCACCCCTGTTACTAAACCAAGAAAGTTCTAGGATATTTTATTTATCAAAGTAAATATTTTAGGCATAGAATATTTTATTCTGTATTTTCTTAAGTTTTTCAAGATGAAAGGTCATTTCAGGAAAAATCAAGTTAAACTTGGATGGATGCTTTTCCAATAGAGGGAGTGCGGGGGGTGAAATATTTCGTGCAGGACCAGATATGATTTTGGCCTACTCTACTCTTACTCCTTTGATGATTGTTCAAATAATCAAGCTGAAACAAAGGAGCTTCTAACAGGTCTTCCACTTATGCACGAATACAATATTAATGTTGAATATAGAATGTGATTCTAAGTTGCTGGTTCAAATTATCTCAGGTGTAAGTGCTTGCCCTTGGGAACTTGAGAACTTAATTAGAGACATAATGTTCCTTATACCTCCAGGTGTCACTGTCCAACATGCTTTAAGAGAAGCCAACAAAGTAGCGGACAGTCTTGCAAAATTTGGCTCTTCACACGGTAGCGACAAAGTGTTTAGGCATATTAGTGATCTTCGCATCGCTTGCATAGATGCATATAAATTTGATAGGAAAGATTTGTATTCCTATAGGAAAATGTAATTGTTGTTTTCATAGGGTAAGGCTTAGGGATCTCCAAGTATGTTTAGGTATGGACCCTATTGTCCCCCATTTAATTGTATATTTGATTTTCATATATATGTGTATATATATATATATAAAATAAGTTTGCTAATTTATAAGGAGTAAGTTAGCAATTAGAAGTGAAAATTTGGACCTAGACCCATTGAATCAGTTTTTTTTTTACCCGTAAAAAAGTAGGTATGGATATAAATTTATAGACCCGCTAAAAATTTACACTATCCAGGCTTGACCGTCTTTTTGAAAGAAAAAGGGTCATTTTGTCTTTTTATATGTTATCCCACATTAATACTGATTGATAACCTACCGACCAAGGGTTTATACTGGGATAGTTTTATTCGGTCCCACGAACTAAACAAGGATATAAGTATTTCCACTTCAATCCACCCTTAATCTTTTTCCCAATATAATCCTACTTTAATCCGGCTTGAATCTTGTCCACACACCAAACAAGCTGTAAAATGATTGACTATCGCAAGGAGGACAACCACTTTGGGATAAAGGATGCTCATATGTTAAAATGAACAATGAATCAAGTGCAAAAGACAATTTATTATGAATCAAAAGTAATTTTGCTAGGTGGATATCTACACAAGCTTTTGATAATTTAAAAAGTTAACACGAATTATCAGATTATGCTTTTTTTTTTATTTGCAAAAACTCAGTTATCAGATCAGTAATAGGCAGCAAAAGAATCCAGTTACCAAGGGCGTTTCTCCCTCCCCTTCATCGGCAAGCACATGACCAGTTATTAGCAACAATGAATAGAGTTCCTCCAAAGTTTCAGTTGGATCAACAATGCCCCTGCCCTACAAAGTCAATCGAGTTGAGAGATAAGCAGAATTAGAGAACAGACTCTTACAACAAATCATTTAAAGTTACCTTTTCTACAGTGTGAAAAGCACTTCAACTACCCTCATCAATAATATATATTCATTTATTTTAATAAATTCATTAATAATATATTCATAATCCTAAATCTTAGTTTTTCTTGAATTTATTTCTCACTGAAGTAGTGTTTGTTCTTTCAATTTCTATGCCAACTCTTTTTCCCTCTCTCACACCATTTTCCAGCAGTAGTGGGTGAAATATTAAATGAAAAGGGGCATCCTTAGGACTCGAAACCTAGACCTGGAGTTTTTATACCATGTTATGAACAGCTAAGTTACCAATTATCTTAAAAACTTTAGTTGATGGGAAATGACTCAATTATTTCTTTACATGTAAAGAGACCTTTTCTAGTGTGGGAAAAGCACTTCAATTACCTCATCAGTAATATATTCATTTCCTTTAATAAATTCATTAATAATATATTCATAATCCTAATTCTTAGTTTTTCTTAAATTTATTTCTCATTCTCGTTTGTTCTTTCAATTTCTATGCCAACTCTCTCTCTTTCTCTCTCTCTCTCGCTATGCTACGAAACGTTGAAGTGCCCTCTCTCTCACCATTTTTCCTGCAGTAGTGGGTGAAATATTAAATGAAAAGGGGCATCCCATGACTCGAAACCAAGACCTGGAGTTCTGATACCATGTTGAAAAACCATAGAGCATTCGATGGTAGTAAGAGAAATTTTGATACTATTAGAGATAGATGGCTAAATACACTTAATTTTTGGATTAAAGAGAATTTCTTTGTAAATATTTTTGACCTTTTGGATATTGTGTATTTTTTCTCTTGTAATTAGCCTTTGGCTTTGAATGTGCACCTTCTTGGTGCTCCTTCCTTAATAAAATTCCTTATAAAAAAAAAAGATACCATGTTAAGAATAGTTGAGTCACCAATTATTCCCAAAGCTTAAGTTGATGGGAAATAGCTCCATTATTTCTTTATACTAACACTATATCAACATGACTGCTTCAACAAATTGCCATACTACAACATGGCAAAAAGGTTCACTGTGAAAATGAAAAGATTGTAGCAATTTGAGATCAGATACTAGAGAATGGTCATATATAGACATGATTACCTAAATGATATTGTTGCCCTTTTTCGCTGAGCAATATTGTTGGTCTTAAATAAGTCAAAGTACATATCATTCATGTAAGATTACATGGAAGATAATGTTACAAGTGCTAATAGACGTATTTATATACCCCTGATAAGCAACTTGCAGAGTGCTATTTAAGTCTGCTTTTACCTCCATATATGACTAAAGTCACAGAAGAGGTGACAAGAATAATTTCATGAGAAACCAGGAATTTCTCTATGAAAAAAATCCTTCTGAAGCTTGTTTGATGTATTGTCTGTGGGCTGTGCCCCCGGCTACAGATATGTTACATGGAATCTTCACTACACCCTAATGTAACCATATGGGATATGTATCAAAAAATATGGATATGGCTCTTGGGCCCTCCAAAATCAATGAAAAACTTCTATAAAATAAACAAAGCCAACACTTGGACATGTACTCATATAGTCATATCCCATATCCGTCCCGGAGTCCAGGGAACATACACTACGGCACAGTGCTCAGTAAGACTAGTTTTACGACTCCCCAAAGCCTACTGAGACTTCTTTTTCCTTCACTGTCCCCTACTTTTGGTAACTCCCCACCAAATAAAGCATATGTTGTCTAACTGTATTCAGGACAGCTTATCTGATTCTAAGAGACATTTTATCTCAAAACTGGGCTAGTGAGATAACAATAGGTCTTCTACCTCAATTCAACTAAGCCCCAGTCCCAAGCTAATTTGGGTTGGCTTCATGAATTCTTTATCTTTAAATTATGATAAATTTTGATTTAACGCAATTCAAAATATTTGACCAGATGAACACACACGGAAAACCATGTTAAATGCGAATTTGAAGTTTAACAACCATGACAACTGCACAAAGAAAAAGGTATGATGCTATGATAGAAGTGGCTGATAATTGCACCATTCAAGCACAAATGCATTGAAGCAGGTGACAATTAATGTAAATCCATGCCCTATAAGATCTTGTGAACTATTGAAGGATAAAATTAATTCCCACCATTTCAAAATCCACATCTCAGTAAGAATTATAATTATTATCAATTAGCAGCAAATACTTGAGATTCCTATATAGATAACTTAAAATCAAGAACACCTGATGGAGTCGTGCAAAGCGCTCAGAAAACAATCTCGTCAGCAAAGGAATCGTGACATCAGTTGCTGCTCTTGCAATCAGAGCATAAGAACCTAGTCTCTCATCCATAGCTGCAAGAACATAATATTTAGATGTTTAACAAATTTAGCCTGAATTATTGTCAAAATTAATTAAACAATCAAACTTAGCACGCATAATTTCTGAAGGCTTTTCATACCAGAAACAGAAGCCTGTAGGTAGTCAGTGTCACTATCATCATTCATTGCTGATGCAGAAGCCACTATATCACAAATCATTTATCATTATATGAACTGGTTATAGAAAGGAACGATTGTATAACAAATGCAACAATGAAGCAATAGATCATGCACAATATAATAGTTACTTTGTATCTCAGATTCCACAATCAAGGAAAAGAGATTGGCTGCAGCATTTATCCCTTCGTGTGGAAGCAATGCATTCCCACCAGAACTATCCATTTCCTGAGGAGAATTGCAACAAACTGTTAGTTAGATGGCGTCCACTGACAAGTTTAGGAAGAGATGTACTCTTACATTATAAACACAGCCACGTCATATTAATCAAACACTTTTAAAAGTAAATTCCAACCTAGAAAATAGTGTTAGTGACTCAAAATTTTGGCCTAAAAATACTAGAATTTAAAAAGAAACTATAATAATATTGAAGAATGAAATGATGATGAAAAGGTTCATACACATAAATTCACAAGATAAATTAAATTAGAAGTAAAAAGAAAACAAACATTATAGCATGTTAGAAATATACCACTAGCAGTGTGGTCCAGGTATCTAACAAGATATCACGTGCCTCCCAGCTCCATGTTTCCTCTTCAGTGTTCGTAGTCATAAGGACTTTCACAGCTTCACACATCAAGGTGGATAACAGTGTAAGAGTGCCAAAGGGCCTGAACAGCAAGGCAGAAATTGATTCTTTTTAAGACCACATAATATGATAATCCACGCAAAACATAAATAGTAATAATCAAGAATTAACAAGCTCTAAATTAGAATACCATATTACTAACCTTATAGGTTTCAAGAGTAGGTCAAAAACACCAGGAGTTGTCACAGTTGCAAGAGATAACAATGCACGGCAACCATCAAGCATCTCACTGAAAAATACCAAATGATAGTGAGACTCCCATCTTAAACATAAAAGGCATAGAATTAAATGGGAAAGGAAGGCAATTTAAAGAGATATGACCTTTCACTTTTTCCATCTTCAATCTCTTTTGAAACTGCATCAGGAGGATCAATCCACTGTATTATCCCAGACACCAGCTGTAGCAAATGATGCTCTTGCATCTGCCCATTATCTAGATTACTGAACCCGTCACTCACAGAAACAAATATAATTGTAATCAAGGACCCTAACGATGCCTACATACCCATCACTAAACAAATATTCCAAATGCATAGGTCTTTAATCACACGATTGCATCATAATCATATTCTTATGAGGGTAGCAAGCAGGCATCTACTACAAAATAAGCATGTGATAGTAAAGAAAAGAAACACCTACCAGAAGGGAATATTGTTCCTATCAAGGAGCAGAACTGAACAATAAGCTTTCGAGAAGAGACTGCAATTGGGCAGTCCAGCCAGTAACCTTCACATGGAAACTTCTGTCTAAGTGCTGCATATAAACTCAGAAGCCACCGAACATGGCCACTTGAAATCAAAACATCACGCCATGCAGGACCAGGCTGCAAGCAGCATAAAAAGGGAACCCACAACTATATAAATTACTATTTATGGAAGTGAAATCCCTAAAAAATAATCCTGTAGGATGTTTGTAGCATTAATAATAACAAAAAAAAAAAACTCAAGCACACCAATATGTAACTTCCAATTTATTTTTTTTCTTAAAAAAAAAAAAAAAGAGGTCTAGAAAAGATTGTAACAATTTTAAATATGTCAAGTATTTTTCTGTTCTGGAAATCTCTAAAAAAAATTGCAAGTAAACTAGTAACCAAGACTGGATTACTATTATCTAGTGTGTTGATACAACTATTATGGATACTTCAACTTGGTATGCTGTCTTTATGTTTTCTATAAACCAATGAAACTTTATACAGGCCATGAGAAAATTCTAAGAGAAAAAATTTATTACCTGCACTAAGACACACTCGCACCTCTTAGATGAAACACTGTCAAGTTTAGGTCCAGCTGAAAAAACATTTATACAGGGTTTTGTGCCATTGGTGCTGTAACGGAAATCCCAATTCAGTATTTGAAGCATGAGACGTAGTGCAGCATTACAAACTTTAACCTCAGGTACCACAGCAACAGATTCAACAATTCTGTTTGTGACACTTAAAGCAGCATCTTGTGTCCAACAATAGAATGTCTATATTTGAAATAGTATCAAAACATAAATGCAAAATGTCAGACATTAAAAAAAATATGTTGATAAAGGATGCCAGTGTACAAATAATAGTCCATCCTTCAAGGAAAATCTGAACATAATAAGTAATTACAAATCATAGAAGCAAAACAGAATGCTAACAGCAAATTAAAAGGACCTTCAAATAGTCAAGCTCTAATGACATCCGGCACTGCTCATGAAATTCCCTAGGAAGGCCCATGGCACTCGAAGTAGAGGGAGAAAATTCAGATACCTGTAAAGAAGATATTCTAAGTAAACCTTGAAAGGATAAAGCAAAGATTATTCAAAAATTAGACAGCAATTTCTACCAAAGATTCCAGGAAATTTATTCCGATGAACTGCACGTCTAAACCATGACTACCACGAACAGCCTGGTTAACCTGTAGATTTGAAATCGTTAGGGATGCCAAATACAATCAACTGTAAGGAGGCTTAAACAAAATTTAAACTTCACAAAACTCAATTGTAACAAAATATCTTTTTTTATAAGTAATTTTACCAAAACATCCTCAAGAGATTATGGCGATGTTTGGGGTAGATTTAAGCAAGCTTAAATCAGCTTGCTTAAATCTCTTCCTAGGCAAAAATTGCCTTGATTAGATTTAAGCAAGCTGATTTAAGCTTGCTTAAATATGACCCCAAACAACGCCTATATGTTATCATCAAATTCAAGGCCATTTAAAAATCAGTACAATAGTACATTATCATCAATTTTCTAGGGAATTCATATGCCTAAATATCTAAGGTTAACCAAAGACAACAATGAAACATTTAGGAAGGCAGCCTGTTTTGGTTGAATTGTCCTAGTCATAAAAAATTTCATTTGTTTCACAATGAAACTCCATATTCAGCTGTTGATCCTCCCTGTCACCATTGATTATTTAAGCCTTCACTCATTAATTATTCCAGCACAAGTGCACAACCAACTGTAGTTTTACACTGCATCAGCAAGAATTTGGCAACGCTATATCATTGTGCCACCATCAAATAAAAAGCTTCCACGCCCTCAGAAAGTAATTTTCTTCACTTTCACTATACATATCTCAGGATCATTTTTTTCCATCAAGGGTCGAAAATACAACAGCAGTTGTTATATCAATTCATATGTCCACAGAAAAATGAATGCAACTGCTAAAATGGTTGGACAAGAGCAAACCCTATATGGGTTACTGCTATAAACATCCTCATATGCTACGAGAAATTACTAAGCTAAAGCAGGAAACAAAACAAAGAAAAAAGCAATTAAGAAAGACACGCTGAAATGATAATTGGTGTTTAAACCCCAAAAAAAAAAACATTTTAGTGTCAATGAAGAGTGCCAAATAGATACCTGATAGAAAAAGACCTCCTTCTCAGCTGGTGCAAACTCAAGCCTACAAAAAAATATAATTCTCAAAATAACCACAAATATTCAAGACATCCAGTGGCTAGTATGGAATTATATGCAATTGTGAGTTCAAATGTGACACAAAGCTTAATGAAATACAATGATAAATTGATAATCAAAAGTTTACCCAAACTCATTTAATAACTACATAGCAAGGTTTTGGTTTGTAATTTAGATGGCAAGTCCTTAAAAAAGAAAAATAGTATTAAAAATGCATTACTAGATTTAGCAGTATTTTCAAAATACCCATCAAGTCCTTGAAAAAGAAAATAATATTAAAAATTCATTACTAGAGTTAGCAATATTTTCAAAATACCCATCAAGTCCTCGAAAAAGAAAATAATATTAAAAATGCACTACTAGATTATTTAGCAGTATTGTCAAAATACCCATACTACCAAAGATGTCCCTAAAATCCTAGCAAGAAAGAAGCAATAGATATACCCCTAATCCTGGATTCATCTGACTGATTACACTAGTTTTTCAAGGAAAAAAAAAACAAGGCTATTAGAAACAAGCAGATTCCTCTCTTTTGAAATAACTCATCAATAAGTTCAGAGCATCTTCATCCTTGAAGTACACATTCTACTTCTACATATCATATATCTGAATCCATCCATTATTCCATTCTTCTTTACATGTAACCTTCCCATCTTTTCAGTGGTGTGCTTATCTGAGCTCATCCTTCTGTTTGCATCTATCCTACTTCCAAAAAGAGCAGCATTACCACCATTAGTTCTACTACCACCACTGCCACCCACTGCTCAGGCAATGCACACTACACAGTTTAATAGTAACGCAGCATCAGAAAGCAATTACCAAAGGCCTCCATTTTCCTAATCAAATTTCTAATTCAATGGATTTCTTTTTACATTAGGAGATGATTGGCATATGGAAATATGAAACACAGACTGCTCATAAGGAACAAAATATCAATCAACTTGGTGTCACATTTCAAGAATTCCACAAAATTCATATGCACTTAGATCCACATACTACCAACTCAAAGTGTTGCTCAATTATGCTCAAAGAACAGATAACATCACTTTTATGAATAACATTCACATGATATGACACAGCATATCATTCCTATGAATGCTGTGTCATGTCCCACATCCAAATATGGCCTATGCCTCAAAACATGAAGTACCGACATCACAGGTGGAATGCAGTTGCAAGCATTCATGTTCTCTTTAATGTTCAAATATGATCGTGAACAACTTACCAGCCCCTTTTCATCAATTGAGCAGCCACAGAAGACACTTTTGATTGTACATACCCCTCAGGTGAACTAGCATGTTGCATGACATAGCGGAGACAAAAACTGCAAAAAATATATATGTAAAATTATTCCCTGAATAATCAACATTTTTTTAAAGAAACATAATTAACAGATATTTAAATTGAATTTATTTATAAATTGAATTAATACATAAGAAATCTCCATGTCACAATTATAAAAAGCAAAGGGCATGGACCGCAAGGTGCTTGCCAGAATATTGACCAAAATATGTAAGAAAGATGCACAACCTTTGTTTATAAATAAGCATCATATAAAAGGGCAACCAGGGGTGCCACTAAGTACAAAAAACTATCTACAAGAAAGTATATCAATGAAGTCTACCAAATATACTTCATTTACAAAATAATTCTCATTGAACCAAAACCCAAGAGTCTTAATCCACTTATCCTTGATAGAAGCGACAGGAGTTTCAATTCCATAAAACACCCTCCTATTCCTTTCATTCCAAACCAACCGAAAAATATATAAAGGAATCAAGGAATAGGCTTTCCTCATTGCTTTAGAAGCTCTGAACCGCTCCAAGCCCAAACCTTATTTTGAATAAACCAGACAACCACCCAAGAAATACCCACCATACTAAAAGTCATTTCCCGAAGATGCCTGGTAGAGGAGCATCTCAAAGAAGATAGTGACAGTCTTAGTCTCCTCCTTACAAAGATAGCGCCTATTGACCAAAACATTCCCTCTCCTTTGAAGATTTTCAATGGTTAAGCTACCACTCCATGTTGCTTCCCAAGAGAAAAAAAACTACCTTTAAGGGGGCAAAAGTTTTCCAAATCAGCTTCCAAGGAAAATTGGTCCTTCCTTCTAAAAACACATTAACAACTATTTTATAGAAAGATCTGATTCCAGACTTCCCTCACTCACTCAATGTTCATCGAGCATTGTCTTCACATAACAAGCTAGGCTTCGCTTTGTAGATGGTTTCACAGAAACTTTCAACAATTTGCATTTCCCGATTATTTGCATAGCAAATCAACATAATATTCCACACAATCTCTCCCTCATGAAGCTGAACACAAAAGCTAATTACATCATATTTGTCCCTAGCAAGAGAGAACATAACTGAAAATCGGTCTTTCAAAGAGGAATTCTCAAGCCACACTTCATGCTAATACCAAATAGAAGTTTCATTACCCACAACAAAAGAAGCATCAGGGAAAAAGTCATCTCACCTTTCCTAATCCATTTCCACACCCCAACACCATAGGAACCTCTACCCTCTTTGGTCATCTACCCACTGTGATCCATCCCATATTTAGCAACAACAATCTTCCACCAAAGAAAACCTTTTCCATCAGGAATCTCCACAACCATTTGCCAAGTGCTTTATTGAAAGAAGAAAGGGATTTAAGCCCTAAACCCTTGTTTCAATTGATTGCTTGATGACCCCTATTTGAGAAGATTTATATTCCTCTCCCGAGTTGCCAAAAAATCTTCTTTGAATTCCTTCCAACCGCTTAGCAACCGCGCTTATAATGGAAAAAGAGACATAAAGTTGATTGGAAGGCTAGAGAGGGTGATTTTGATAAGAGCCAATCTTCCCTCCTTGAAAAAGTATTACTTACTTTCATCCTACCGACCTCTTTTCAAGTCTCTCACCAACCAAATCCCACCTAAAAGTCTTTAAACTTAGCACCCAAAGGAAGCAACATATTATCCACTTCACCAACCAGAATAACATTACTCTTGCTCAAGTTAATCTCGAGCTCGGAGACTGCTTCAAATCAAAGAATTAAGCATCTAAGGTTGAGGAATTGATTCACATCCACCCCGACAAAAAAAATAGTATCGTAGGCAAAAATAAGGTGAACACCTTTAATTTTTCACCATAAAAAATAATTAAAAAACTCTTCATTGTACCCTCTCATAGAAAGCCCGACAAAAGAACCGCTTTGGTTGCCTATGTTAACATCTTATAAAGGCCTCCACAACCAAAGTAAACAAAAAAGGAGATAAAGTAAGTATCAGCAAAGACTTCTAGAAGCTTTGAAGAAACCGAAGGACATTCACTAACCAGAATGGAAAAAAGTTGAAGACATGAACTTTCTTACCCATGAATTCTAAATTTTTTTTATTAGTACCCATGAATTCTAAATTTTAGTTCTGGAAAAAAAATTGGAAATATATAAAAATAGGTTGATTAAAAAAACCAATTTTCTAAATTTAATATATTTTAGAAAATTTATTTAATTTCTGTCTCCTCTCTCGTTGTAATACCAAACCAGATCTCAAGGCCGCGATTGGCCTCGAGACTGTCCAATTTTGGCCATGAGATCCAACCGGGTATTTCAATGAGAGAAACGAGAGAAAACTTTTTTAAAAAAAAATAAGAATTACATTAAAATATAATTTGAATAATTTTTGGAATTACATTGAAATATGAAGGGTAAAATTATCCCAAAAAAAATATAGTATTTGTCCTATCATGTGGGATTAATTGTGTCTCGCCTCCCCTAGTGGGACAAAAAATGTGGGATTAATGGACTGGTGGGATTGATTTTGTCCAAACACATGATGCTGATAAAGGTGGGATTCAATTAATCCAATTCCACCTAATCTCGCTTGTGTCTGCAAACCAAATGGAAGAGATACAATTCATCAAGAAAAGGTCTCCTCTCACAAGTTTCTTTATAAAGATTCTTGTAGAAACTACAAGAAGCCTTTTTCATAACACTAGCCTCCTTGAAAACTCCACATCAATCTCAATTTCACTCATGAACTTATGCCCTCTATAGGAGTTTGCCAATATATGGAAGAAGCTCATATTTTTATCACCCTCCCTAAGCCAAAGAGCTCTAGATTTTTGCATCCAAGAAACCTCCTCCTTAGCAATCAACTTGGAAAGTTACCTTTCGTCGCCCACCCCCCTTTCTTTCTCACTACTTGAAAGGCCACAACTCACTCCCCAATCATTACTAGTGCTGATTTCCCTCAACAAAATGGTCTTTTTGATGTTCAAATCTCCGAGAGCTTCCTCATTCCATTATTTCAATTCTTTTTTAAGAGTCTTCAACTTCTAAGCCACCCCAAAGCTAGCAAAATTGTCAACATTAAACCCATTTTTTGTGTGGGAAGCCTCTTATTAGAAGATACTATTAATTATCTTCAAAGAATAGGGAAAGTGTTTCTTAATAAGTATTATATTTGTAAAGTTTGGGCCGAGTATGTGATTCATCTTTTGGTGGAGTGTTTGTTGGCTAGAAACTTGTGAGAGATAGCTTATAGTATATGAGCGTTTTTTGGGTGGTTACAGGGTTTATGAAAGATGAAGAGTGGGTTTAAAGTGGTTTACGTGGTTCTAAGGAGTTAAAGAAGGTTTACTCTTTGATTCCACTCTCTATATTTTAGCTTGTTTGGAATGAAAGAAAGAGAAGGGATTTGATGGTGTAGAAAGGCCTATAAAACTGATTAGAGATATATGATGGCTCAATACTCTTAACTTATGGTTTAAGGGTAATTTTTTTGTGAATGATTTAATCTTTTAGATTTTGTGGAGTTACTATCATGTAGATAGTTTTTGGACATGGGTTGCACCCCATGGTGTTTTATCTATACAATTTTACTAATAAAAAAAATCAACCCCATTCCACCAATTTTGAACAAGATATTTTAACCCTTCAACCGTTAACCACAGATTATCAAAACAAAAGGTGTAGGACCCCATCCCAAAGCCTCCCACCTCAAGAACAATAGGGTGATGATTAGAAGTAGGTCTAGGAAGAAGCTTTTGCACCAAGTTAGGAAAAATCTCTGACTCATCCGTAATCAAAATCAGGACTTATACTAGTACTGATGCCAATACTTCAAGGTTAATAAGACTTTAACAGTATATAGCGTCTAGAGTGTAAAATTACCTAATCAAACTTCTCTTGTCATCCACAGTGAGGAAACCCCATTCTCTGATTGCTGCATCTCGGATAGCTGCAGCAGCCTGAAATCTAGCATTTGCCACCTGAGAATTCTCTGGAAAGAAAAAAAAAATGTTTTTAGAACGAAAGACCAAATAGTTCGTCTTCCAAACCCTCAGAACTACATCACATTCTCCAGTGGACTTCATGCATTCTGAAATAACCACATCACAAAATTGGTTATAGAATTGAAACGTCTAGGACAAGTCAAACTCCATGTGTACGAATGAATTTGAATATTAATTTATGAATACATATACCTGCATGCGTATTAATGTCGGACAAAGTTAGCTGGCCACTCAAGGCAAATGATAACTGTCTCACTTTTCCAACAATTTGCTATTTAAGTTTGGAACTTGGGGATGATTTTTGTCATTGAAGGTTATTATGACTAGTATAGAGAAATTTCATAATACTACACCAATTTTGCTTGGTTAAGTGATTTAAGAATAGTTAAATAGTCTCAAGACATTCGATATCACAACCTTAGAAGGCATATCTTTTAGTCATAACTCATCAATGATGTTTTAGATCCCCCGCAATCCACTCAAGGCATCAAGGGACCACCACACCAGGTGTGCATATATGTACATACTTAAACATAATCCTCAATGAGGTGCAGAATATTTCGAGCTTATCAAACAAGAAGCAAAACAACAGATAAACCAGTAACACACTACACTCAGAGATGTTAAGCTTATTATAAAGCATTGGCTGGCACCATGCAAATTTGCAAGAAATTGCCTTCTGGGGAAATCCAAAAAAAATATCCGGTTTTATGTCTCATACAAACAAAACCATTAGCAAATTAGGTAACCTGAAAAAGTTCGTACTCCAGTCACTCCAGTCAAATTCATTCATTCTCTAGATTAAGCCACATAGATATATCTTCAGAACCGCATTTCACCGACCATGCAACTTATTGACTCTATATGCCATAAAGTGATGACTTTGACAATGCAATAGGACCAAACCATAAACCCAAGAAAAATGCAAATAACGAGAAAAAAAATGTCAAGCATAAAGTGAACACTTATAATTGCATTAACTTCCTTACCAAGTATGAATTGACATGCCTTGTACGGCTGAGGTGACTGACACAGCGACAAAATAGTTGCCTCGGCTGCAGCGGGATTAATATGCATCTGCTAAAAAGAATAAGAGGCAATCCATTTAATAAGAGTGAGCATGCTGCAATAACCATAGATTAGCATGCACATGATTTTGTATGATATTCAACATGCTAGTCTTAGCTTAACATAACACAAAAAGAAACACAACAATTGCAAGTCAATCAGACGGTTCACAGTGTGTTGTGGCCGTGAGTTTAGCTTAGCCGTTGCACATCTCCATCTCCCTAAGGGGAAGCACCTTTACCAATAATTATCTTCAAGTATGGTAGATACCGTAAAACTAATTCTAACCGGAACTAATCAGAATCATCTGTATTCAATAATAAGAATATCATGATGTTTCAATAATTTACAAGTAGAAATGAAAATTTAACCAATCAATATTCTCCAAAGAAAAAATCCATGTCGTTCATAGTTGATCTACCTTTCTTCTCTGTTTTCCCCCCATTTCATGGCAATAGTAGATACAAGTTCCAATTTCCCGTTCTTCAGTTTCTCAGTAACCAAACAGAGGAACAGAGCAATATATATACATAAACACACATTTATTGTAAAGAAATGGGACCTGAATGGAAGAGCAAGCAATCTCGATGGCATGCATGGTAGACTGGAGCTGGGCCAAATCGGTGGTCCCACCACCTCCTCCTCCTCCTCCATCTGAAGACCCTAGCATCCTTTGCTCCAGTTGATTTTATGGAGACAAAGAAGCAGTGTCAGCTAAAAGAGAGGTAAAACGAAATGGATTATTGTGTGATAAGTGATGGTTTAAGTTAAATTTGATTGATAATTAATCAGTTGAATCAGTTGTATTATTTGTATTATTTGCTTTACTGGATTGACGACAGAGATAGTGAAGGACGGAGTGAGGTGAATGAATAGCTGTAGAGTGGATACCTGGTGTTATCGAAAGTGACGATGAGATCGGCACAGATTGAGGAGAGAGCGTGTGAGGAATTTACAGGGTTTTTATAGGTTCTATGGAGGGGGAAATGAATGCTAGGTTTTACCAAAATGACCCGGCGCTCTTTTACCCTTTTTAACGAAGGCAACAGAGAAAAAATGATACCACTAGTTTTATATTTCAAAAAATCAAATATTTTTACGTTGAAATTTTTTTTTTTACCTCAGTTTCAATTTTATATTATCAAACGTACTGTTGTAAAGTTTTAACTTTAAACTTTGAACTTTTTTTTAAAATTTGATTTGATACGAAAAAATAAAAAAAAAAAAAATTAGAAGCATTAACTTTTAAAAATAAAATTAATAAATATGACAAAAAAACAAAATATGAGAGCTCAATCTTAGATGGGTGGAAACATAAACTTCAGTGATAGTAAGTTTTTGGCTTAATTGTAAATTTTCCTTAGGGTTCAAGGATGATTTTCCCCCTTGGTTTACAAAGGGAGCAATTCAAATCATGTGTTTTTCATTTTGGAGCAATTTAACCCTCCCAACTGACATTGTTAACTTTCCATCCAAATTTTGCCAACTAACCTAACCACATCAGCAATTGTCTACGTCAGTAAGGCTACATTAGAATTGAAAAAAAAAAAGAGCAAAAAATCCAACGAAATCAAATCTCTACTTTTTCCTCTATCTTCTCCATACTAGAGTCTCTCTCCCCTCTCTTCTCTTTCCTCCTCTTCCTCCCTCCCCCACGCGCCGCCCCCTCCTCCTCCTTCCTTCTTCTTCATATTTTTTCTCCCTCTCTCCTCTGCATGTCGTTGCCTCCTCTTTCTTTGCCAGATCTATGCCACCCCCTCTTCCTTCTCCCTCCTCCCTCCTCCTTCCTCTTCCTTCTCCCTCTCTCTTCTAGACCAGATTCTCTCTCTCATCTCTTTTCTCTCTCTTCTCTCCCCCGCACGCCGCTGCCTCCTCCTTTTTCCACATATCTGCATCGCCCCATCCTCTTCCTTCTCCCTCTCTCTTTCTCTCTCACCAGTGCGCTGCCGCCTCCTCTTTCTTTCTTTTTCCTCTCTCCCCTGAAAGTAACTGCCTCTTTCTTCCCCAAATCCGCATCGCCCCCTCCGTCTTCCTCTTCCTTCTCCCTCTCTCCTCCGCGCGCCCCTCCTCTTTCTTCCTCCCCCATTCGCGCTCCTCTCCTCCTTCCACAAATCCTTCCCCCCTTCTTTCTCTTTCCTCCTCCTTCCACAGATCCACCGCCCCTCTTCCTGCTTCCTGCTTACTGCTTACTGCTTAAAGGGTGTTTGGTTTTGTTGGATTTTTTGCTACTTTTTTCAGTTCTGATGTGGTCTTGCTGACATTGACAATTGCTGATGTGGCCGGTTGAGTTGGCAAAATTTGGATGGAAAGTTAACGATATCAGTTGGAGTGTTTGAATTGCTCCAAAATATAAAGCACAGGGTTTTAATTGCCCCTTTGTAAACTGAGAGGGAAAATCGCTTTTAGATCATAAATTCAGGGGAAATTTTGCAATTAAGTCTAAATTTTTGGAGATTTAAAATAGTAGTAATAGTAAAAAAATGAAATTGAGGTGAGAAGCTTTAAAATATTAGGGGCATTAATTATCAAAGAAACAAATAAAAAGAATATGGCAATTTTATCAATTACTGTTAATTCCTATAAATAAGAATATGTTATTGACTTTTTTATATGAAGTTCTTTACGTAAAATTCGTATTTTTTTTTTTATAAAAAGAGTATGATGTTAAATTTTACAATTCAAGATCAATTACACAAATTCAACAAAAAGAAATTTATCACTTTAGCGTATAATTTAACTTATATTTCATCAATGGTTTAAAACTTATCAAATTATGTATAGAAAACTAGAATTTAGATCATTGGTTAAAATTTAATTTTTTGTAAAGTCAAATTCTCATAAATATATTATAGATGATAGATCACGATAATTAATTTTACTATGATAAACATGAAAATTTTAAAGCGAATTTTATATGTAGAACTTCATATAAATTTTGTCCTATATTACATATTTCTTCAAATTTTTATTACCATTATTTAGTTGAATATTTGTATATGATATTTTGGTTGAATATTTATTGTAGAAAAAATAACTTCACCAATAAAAAAAATTACAATAACTAACTAAAAAGGTTATTTGTTTCTTTTTTTGAGGTCTAAAAGTTGTCGTTCCTTTACTACTAGTCGACTACTTGAAAGTAGAGATTCCTAGAGGCATACCATCAAAACAACTTCTTTGATCAAATGGATAAATAAAAAAAAACAGTGGTAGCAGGAGCTGAATATGCAACAACAATCTAATGGTGCATACCCAGACAGAAATTAAATTCCCACTCACAACCCATGTAATAAGCTACACCAACTAAAAAGCGTAAAACAATTAACTTATAAGGATCACCATTGTATAATCATTCATCAACGAATGTCGTTTCCTTTCAACTTGCAAGGTGTTAAGGTTCAAGTTATTTCCTTCCTTTAATTATTATGCATATTTACTAGATTCATATTCTAATTAGTTTGCAAAGATTTTAATAATTCATCGTTTTTGGATTGCCTTGATTGGTTAATAAGGATAAACCTTCACAAAAGAATAATGTTGTACATTTTATAACATTTACATATACTCATATTTATAATTAAATTAATTTTTGAGTTTAAATACAATTTTTTGCTACTTTTTCAATGGTTCTTATTGCTTTTATTTCTACTAAAAAAAATTTATATCATGAGTTATTGAAAAAAATATCTTTCATCTTTCTTCTCTCAAATATTATATTCCAGATTTTCATATGCGTATACTCTTAGATTAAAAAAAATAGATGAAAAACTATATTCAATATTAGAAAAATTAATAAATAGATAAAAATGGAAAGTGAAATTTATTAGAAAAATTAATGTTCCCAACTTTGGTTTTAAATTATAACGTTCTTGACTTCATTGGAAAAGGCTAAGGCATACAACAAAACAAAAGAGAAAATTAAATAAGTAATCCAATTGGAACTTGCTACCAGCTGCCTAAACAAACAAACACCAAATCAATACACATCCGAGTAAACCTCAAAAGACCCTTATGTTAAGCATAACCAAGCATTAGCAACAACATACATTGGTTCTATTTGTAGATACCAAATCAACTATTTAAAAAAAAATTAAACAACATCATTTCACAAAGATCATGTTATTATCAATAATTAAGATCCAAACAGCATATTGCTAGTATAATAGGATTTGGACAAAAGAAATGGAAAATAATTATACAAGATAAAAACTATGCTTTTTTGTGTACAACTTTAATAAGTTTCACAAATAATGTCATAGATCTTCACTTCAAAAACGTGAAATGAATGTTGGTTCCCTTAATTTTTAATATTTTGTATTCGCTTTGCAGCATTATCATGTGTTTGGTTAAGCATATCAATAGGAATTCTGCTATTGTAACTATAAGCAAATAAACAACTTTCACAGTATTACTCAAATCTTTTACAATAAACTTTCTCTCATTAGAAAAATATCTACCTCAATATTTCAAGTCAAAACACTCATGAGTTATCACATACTCACACCAACTCTCTTACGATCGATAGGTGAGGAGAATGATGATTTACGACAATGCATTACCTCAAGGAATGGATTTGCAAGCAGAGATTACAACTCAAAACATGTATTGCAGCTCTTAATAAATACTCTTAATTACTCTTTAATGCTTATAATTAATACTTTAAATTGTGTTAGAGACTTGTATTTATAGTCTATGGGTGGTTGATAATCATTAGAAAGAAACATGAGTTGATTCTAAGAATTGAAAACTTGCATTGCAAACAAGAACCTAGAAACTCTTTCTCCAAGTTTTCATTTTAAATGAGCCTAACGACTCTTTGACTTACATGTGATGAGTTCTTCAATTCTCTTATAAGTTTTAAAGATGCTTAATAAACTCATTAGCATAATAATTTAAGTTTTGTTATCATATCAAAATCAATCTAGTTAGAGTCAACAACCATGGTTTCATGATGAGCAACTCATGTATAATACTAAAACTAGCAAAGTATTGGTAGCTTGTTTGTCTAATTTTATGTATTGATTTTTTTTCTCATTTCAGGTGGGTAATATGATAGTATTTGTGGGTTTGATTATGTGATTGTACTAT
This sequence comes from Bretschneidera sinensis, assembly GCA_023935145.1. NCBI lineage: Eukaryota > Viridiplantae > Streptophyta > Magnoliopsida > Brassicales > Akaniaceae > Bretschneidera > Bretschneidera sinensis. Next base: position 5,262,381 of record CM043697.1, on the reverse strand, counting down.
CTGTTTGTATTGTGATCAAATCAATAATTGGACGTGTATCAATCTAACTAGGGTAAAAAAAAAAAAAAAAACCTGGTTTCACCTACACTTTATCTTGACACTAAATAGTATCATGTACCAAATGCTACACTATTTTATCGATAATTTTTTTTTGTAGTTTCTAGTTTTATTGTATTGGAGATTATAGAATATGTTATTGAATATTGAAATGGTGCGTAATTTAAATTATAATAATTGAAAGTATGAAATACAAATTAATATATAGATCAAAGTGCATGGTACATGTAACATTAGGGCTGATCACATGCTAAGTATTTGAAAATTCAAGTTCGACTCATGGCTTTGATGGATTAATCAAGCTCGGCTTGAAAACCTATTATCGAGTTCGGTTTGAGGTCATTTTAATGAAATTGAGTTTGACTTGATTCAACTCTAATGTAATTAAAGTCTAATTTAGGAACATGACCTTTAATTTAAAGTTTGAATCTTAACTTTATAGCATCATATATATTTTTATATTTATATTAAAAAAATAAAAAATTAACTCGTAAACCAAACGAACCGATTTCTCATTATTCGAGTTCAACTCATTTAACAAAACAAAATTGCCAATCGTGGCCAGACTCCGTAAAACCCTTTAATAAAAGTGTAGACGTGCAGTAAGTATTTATAAATAAAGGAGCAACGATAGACTCAGAGTCAAAGAGTGAAAGAAAAATGCTAATTATATCATTACTCCATTATCATAATAGTAAAAATTTTACGACCAGAGTCAGCAAACCGAATAAGTTTAAGAAACAGTACAATTATGTAATTTCATAAACAGGAACCCTAGTTATCAACGTTAACTTCAACAAAATGAACAAAGCGTATGTTGTTGACCGATAACGGAGCCCCCCATATTCAGAGCTGCTACAAAGAGCATGTTCAATCCACTGAGGTTTATATTTCTTCTCTGTTAGTCATTGAATTCTTCAGGTTATATTCATTTTTTAGCTGCTTTGAGTGTGTACTGAATCAATCATTAGGAAGACATATTTATGTTTATGGTGGGTTAGTGCGATTCCAACATTGATATTGGTTTTGCCAATTTTGAGGAGCTAAAATTTCTTTATTTTATGGCCAGCTAATTCAATTTGAAATGGGATTGGTTTTGATGTTTTGAATATGCTGAATCATCTCTCTCTGCTTTATGATTCTTATAGTTATCTCTAACAGGTTCATATTATGGTGCAATGCTACTATGTTGCAATTTTCCTATATATATATATATATATATATGGGTTACTCGTATTTAGTGAAAAGAATATTGGATTTTAAAAAATGGGGATTATGCTATTTTGAGTTTCATGAACTTGAAGATACTGTATGTGAATATAATCTCAGATAATTTAACAGTTGTAGATAGAGATCTAATTGTAATTTTCCCTCACTCTTGTTTCCATTTTGATATCATCTGCACTTTATCTTGGAGGTAATTCTTATTTGTTGCTCTGGTTCATGTTTTAATTGCTTTTTTATTCTATTAAAATGAAGTTTCCTGGTTTTGATGTTTTTAGGTTGAATTATTGCAGCTGTGGTGCTTGTTCTCAGTCTGAACAGTAGAGAAAGCTAGTTCATCAAATTTTAGACAGAACATCAAGCATAAGAATCTAAGCAAGCCTGAAATTGATCTTAGCTTCGCTTCATTGCACTGGATTGGAAAAAGAATATCAGGTTACAAAGTATGTGCTTCTTATCTTGTGACTAGTAAGAGTTCAATCTGTCAGGTTGATATCAGAGATGGGTTATACATTTACTCCATCAAAATCTATAGTCGAGGTTCATTATCCCTATAAACTGCATCGGTATACCAAACAACCTGGCCTCTGTTATGGAGCTGGTCGATGCTCGACTGCCTTTTACTTAAACAAGTGTAATTGCGTAAGGCAATCTTGTTTACAATGGAAGAGAGAAAATGCATCCAGAAGAAATGGGTATCCTTTACAGTGCAGAGGACTGCAGAGAAGTGTTTGCATTGACAGCATGAGTGAGGTTGACCAAGATGAATGGAGCTCAGAAAACCATGTGCTGGGTGTTAAGAGAAATTTCGGAGGGCAAATGAACACAAAGAAGCCTCCAAATTCTACAATGTTGCCTTTAGATGGGCCATTTGTGGAGAATGATGAGGAAACCAACAATGAAATCCTTCGGAATTTCTGCAGCAATGGGAAGTTAACGGATGCATGCAGGCTCATAGAGATAATGGCGCGTCGTAATCAAATTCCTTACTTCCCTTCATGCACAAACTTAATCCGGGGTTTTGCCAAAGTTGAACAGGTAGATAAAGCAGCCAAAATCCTGGAAATAATGGTCATGTCTGGCGGTGTTCCAGATACTATTACATACAACATGATGATTGGTGGCCTCTGTAAGAGAGGATTGTTAAAATCTGCTATTAATCTCTTGGAAGACATGAGCTTGAGTGGTAGTCCACCGGATGTGATAACTTATAATACAATAATCCGCTGCATGTTCGATAATGGAAATATTGAACAGGCTGTTGAATTTTGGAAGGATCAACTAAGAAGGGGATGTCCTCCTTATCTGATTACCTACACAGTTCTCCTTGATCTTGTCTGCAAGCACTGTGGAACCGTGCGTGCATTGGAAGTGTTGGAAGATATGAAGATTGAAGGCTGTTACCCTGATATTGTTACCTACAATTCGCTGGTTAATTTTACTTGTAGAAGGGGGAAATTTGATGATACAGCTCTTGTCATATATAATATGCTATCTAATGGAATGGAGCCCAATGCTATAACTTACAACACTGTTATCCATTCTCTTAGTATCCATGGGTATTGGGATGAAGTGGATGAGATCCTTGCAACCATGAATGAAACTTCCCATTCTCCAACAGTGGTTACTTACAATATTTTGATAAATGGTTTATGTAAATATGGGCTTTTGGGTCGTGCCATCAACTTCTTCTATCAAATGCTTTCACAGAATTGTTTGCCTGACATTGTAACTTACAACACTCTCCTAGGGGCCATTTGTAAGGAGGGAATGGTGGATGAGGCCATTCAACTACTAGACTCTTTAAGTGGTAGCAGCTGCTCTCCTGGTTTGATCACTTATAATACCGTGATTGATGGATTGGCTAAAACGGGCCGTATGGAGAAAGCAATGAGAATGTACGGTCAGATGATAGAAAACAGAATTACTCCTGATGATATAACATATCGCTCTTTGATTTGGGGATTTTGCCGGGCAGATTTATTTGAGGAAGCTGCAGAGTTATTGAGGGAGATGGGTAAGAGAGACCAGGGGATCAGAAGTAGTGCTTACAGGTTGGTGATCCATGGATTATGTAAGAATAAGAAAGTAGATATGGCAATACAACTTCTAGAAACGATGATCACAAGACAATGTAAGCCAGATAAGTCAATTTATTCCACTATAATTAAAGGTGTAGCTGATGCTGGTATGATGGAGGAGGCTAATAAGCTGCGCAGAAAGTTGATAGAGTGGAAGGTTTTCAGAGAAGGGGCCCTGTGGGATTAAGCGGACATGCATATTCAATACTGTTTCCTTGAATCTAGATAGCCAGTTTTTAAAACTGAAACATGTACAGCGTACACATTTTTGAAAGGTGATTTTCTATACCTAATTTTCTATTCTGTTTGTGCTGAACAATTTTCCAATCTTATGATGTGGCTGCTCTCATGATTTTCTATTAGCGTGTAGTCGGTGTAATCAATAATCTTGATACTAGCTGCTCTCTTATATTTAATGTATATAGTATGATCTATTACTTGGTTTGAGCCTTTTGTCCTTAATTTTTGTTGCTGGCTTTTCTTAATTTTGTATGCCATGTGAATAAATGAAAACTACAGCATACTTGGAATGCAAAATAAAGCACTCATAAGCAATGCATCGTCGGCACTAGGTTAGGATGTGGCACGTTACTTGGGTATTTCTCTTATATTGTTATGTCGCAAGATAGCTTTCTAGTCTCTGTAGTTTTTCTTGTGAATCCTATGTTGTGAGGCGGAGGTCTGACTTATGTTAATCAAAACTTATCTTAAAACGTTTTGGATTTTCTGATGCCAGGAAATCTTTATGGGATCTTTCCACACATATTCACCTGGAAGCTGCAAGGAGTGCTGCACCGTGATAGCTTCTTCAGACACCTAGGGGATACTATGTTTAAAGTTTCATGGCTGACAAATTATAATTACTGGTCTTGTATCTTGATTTTCACATCAATATGTTACCACTTCTCGTTATTGCAGTTTATAGATGTTGAGAAAATCGTGTTAAATATCATGATTATTGTTCTTTGTTAGCAAGCTAAATTACATATTTAGCGTTTGCCCTTTTACTTGGCAATTGGCATTAACATATTAAAATTTAGCATGCAAGCATATTCAAGAAGATCAGAATAGGCTTGTTTGTCAGGAACACGTCCTCTGTAAGGACAATCTCTCTAGAATATGCATGCTCGAGTCTAATATCTGTTCCAAGTGCAATACCGACGCTGAAACACCCCTCCATATCCTCAGAGACTGCCCTGAAACTGAGTTGCTTTGGCTCTACCTTGATGCCATCCCCCCTAATTTTTTCAACTCCCCCTCCACTCTTGGATCCTTATAAATACTGCCTCCTCATTAAAAACCTCTAAGGGCCCGACTGGGGGCTTTCTTCGAGACACTAAACTGTGTCTGGAAATGGATGCTGTAGTCATCTTGCCGGCTCTTAAACTGTCTGGAAATGGCTGCAAAGTTGGGGTTTCATAAAGTTTTTGTTGATTTGGATGCAAACACTGCTGTGGATCTGATTACTACCGATTCACCGAAATTTTAAGGGCCCCTAAATTTGGGAATCACATTGCCATGAAAATTACAGATGCCAATTTAACCCATCATATTTATGAGCTTCAAAGCCAGTTGGTGACCCAAAATTTAAAGCTTATGTTATAAGTCATTTGCAATCTGGCATTTTTCTTTAGTTTTGAGGAAATAAAAAAGGAAAATGATATGTTATGGAAGTTCACTGAATATTTTTTTCTTCCTTGCAGTTGTTCCTTTTGCGCCATTGGGCCTTAGCTTCAGTGCCAAACTGCCAAACATTGAGTTTCAGGCTTCTCCAACGAAGAAACCAAACCTAAAAGTAAGAGGCGCAAACGATGGTTCCGTCGGTTAAAAAATTCAAACTTAATTTTTTTGTTCAATTTTTTTTTTATTCGTTTTGATTGAATTAATTAAAGTATTTCGATATTAATTAATTGAATGAATTGATTTCGGTCAATATAGTTTGTTAATCGGTTAACCGATATTTTTTTTATATAATTAAAATTTTAAATTTATTATATATTTAATGTTTTTTAGTTTATTATATATATACATTATATTTATATTTAACATATTATTAATATTAATTAATTTCTTAATCAGTTAAACGATCGAAACGGTTAAAAAAATTTAATTACCAACCGACTGATTAACCGATATATATTATTCGGTTAATCAATTTAATATCGATTTAACCGATTAACAGAACCATTTCAATTAAAACGACTCGAAACAGGCTTAATCAATTTTAACTGTTTAGTGAACAACCCTAACCAAAAGTGACCAAATGAAGGTTAAATCCAAAAACTCACTTCTTCACAATCTATTTGAAAGAGTTTATAAAATGATTTATATTTTTTTTAAAAATGAAAAACGTTAAAATGGGTAAAACCCCATCATTGTTTTAATATCATATCAAATACAAATTTTGATTCATATCAGATTAAAAACTACCACATTCCATCGCAAGCAAAAAAATTCAAATCCAAACATTCGACGACAAAAACGAGCTCAATCATCCCATTAAAACTTTTGATGGTAAAATGATTTTGTTTCTCATAAAAAAAATTAAACCCAACACCATGCTTTATAAAATTATTTCTATTTTTAAAAAGTTGAATTTTAATAAAAAAAAACAAAAAAAAACTGTTTTCATTGTAATTTAACTAAAACTAAATTGTTCATAGCTCCAATGTTATTTTACTAGTAAACCATTTCAAAACCATTTTATAAACTATAAATACAATTGAACACAATCACGAGAAAATGTAATCAAATAAGGTTGACTGCAAATGAAACATCTAACATTTGCATAAGATTCATGCACCCTGCCCTTCTCGATTTCAAATACACAGATCTGTGAAGCAAAACTCGACTAGGGAAGGAAAGGGAGGAGGTTTGGCATCAGCTTTCTATGAAATCCGTCGGTTCAAAAACAGAAAACATCAACAAATAATTTACATAGCAATAATATTTTAACAAAATTACTTGTAACCTTTCCCCTGACAAGATTCGTATCTCATGACAAAATTTGACAACCAAGTTAATAGAAAATAAAGGCAGAATTCTCCGACAATAAGTTGCTGAAGGCTCGCCCAGTCTGCTCATCAAATTAATCATCTATAGTATGATGCCATGATGTAGAGGATGACTGCCGTTGAAGCAGTGATTAACAGTTCCTGTTCATGAAAACTTGTCATTAGGAACACACTAGGTATAATGTATGCGAAAACTAATTTCAGCAACTATTGTGCGTTTCTCATTGAGAAGTTCTTAAAAACCACCGGAAGGTTAGGGGTCTGTGACAACCAAAAGGAAGCTGAACTCACAAAATTATACCCCATGATTTAGCTTCTGTTGGTAAATAAGCCAGTACCTACTCAGAATCCATATGCCATTTTTACAAAGAAAGTTTCCATGCATGTCTTCACCCAAATGCGCATATAGGCATTGGCACAATTACACATATTTTATTAGTCTTTCCAGATTATTAGAAAAAACGAAAAACATAATATTAATCCTCAGTATAGGTACCTGGTTATTGTAAAGAAACACAGGTATGTATAGGTACCTGGTTATTGTAAAGAAACACAGGTATGTAACTGCCAACATATTCAATCAAATTCAAAAGACCAGTGTATGCCTGCAGGAAATAAACTAGAGAATTTTAGTAACAACAAAAAGATTTAAAATAAATTAAAAAAAAAAGAGAACTCGGAGAACATCAAATAAGGAAATTAGAGAGAGATCATAAAAGTAAAGAGATTGTTGAGTTTTCTTCAACAGGTTAAAGTATTAATAAAATGAGGGTATCTTGAATTCTGCCCCAAATAATAATCCGTTGGGTATGTGCAATACCCCATCCCACATGCACCAGTCCCACCTTTTGGAAAATGTATTAGCATAGCATATACAAAATTGCCCAAGACCAAAGAGAAGAATATTTAGCCGTACTCATGAGATGTCATTTCACAAAAATTATTATGACCAAGAAAACCAGTAGCTCTTTCTAATCATTATAGACACTTAGATTCATGCATATGAAGTGCATATTGTTTTAATACCGGAAAAGTGTCTCAACATTGTCAAATAAATTACCCTGCAACCTAGAAGAGCATGGTTCTGAATTGTGAACTCACAACATGTTTTTAAAAATGGAGAAGTCAATCAAAATGCATACCAACGAGGACACAGCCATACAGCCAAAAACTAACGCAAGAGAACGAAGAAGTCGTTTTCCCCATTCGCAATCCCCGCCCGTCATCTTCACCATCCTCCTGAAGGCAAGCATCAACTTGAAAATTCAATAGATTGGAAAAGTAATTAAAGTGGGTATAAATTGTTAGAAGTTCTTCAGCCTAGAATGTTAGAAAAGATTAAAGAAGGCAGTACAAATTCAAATGACTCACAGTAAATGTTGGTGACACAGGCGGTTCAAAGGCTTTCAACTTCTCAAAAATCCTATAGACAAATGCGAAAGCCAAAAACTGCAACGGTTTATATTCAGCATTGCGCTTGATAAGAATCCAAGCTGACTGCAAAGAAAGGAGTAAAACATGAGGATGGAAAACTAAGAATAGAACACAACAAATACCAGAAGTCTCTGAAAAATGTATTCATTTGTAGAAGCTATGCTATGAAAAATTTCGGTTCACTAACTGACCACAGAAATACAGTCACATGTATGGCAACACCTGGACAAGGCAAAAATCTTAACTTCCCCAAAGAATGAACACATTTATATATATTTTTTTGATTGAAGTAAAAACATTTATAATATTGCAGAAAGGATTAGATCGCTCGTTAGGCATCAGAAGAAACTAGGCGAATCCGATACGTTGTCAACCGCGGTCAAGGTCAAATTTCAAAGAAACACTGTTTGAAACCTCAGTTAGAGTTCCTTCATGATCTTCATGAATCATGATGAATATTTTTAACCACAGTAGAATCATGTGATAACTACATATCATTCTTATTTATCATGCAATGCATGAGTTCCCAATCCTTCATAACTAACTGGGGTCCCCAAACTATGGGTTCAAGCTTGAAACATTTTTTTGATAAAATTATTATTATTATTTTTTTTGATAAAGTTCAAGCTTGAAACATGTCAGACAAGGAATCAAATATACTTAAAGAGTTTGCAGATAGACACGACATACACGGTTGAATCCCCAATTTCAACAAGACATGCGACTCCATATTACTAGGTAAAGAATGAAATGAATCAGAACAAGAATGAAAGCAGAGGATCCATCATTCTGCCGTTCCTTCACTACTTACAAATACAGCTGATATTGCCAAGTTGATGCGCATATCATTTACACTAGATTTGGTGAACCTGAAAACATATTAGGATCCACGATAAGAGAACATGATAGCACTAATAGATCACAGAATTCTGATAAAAGACCAAAATATGGAAGAAGAATGAAAAAAACTAGTTTGAGTTATTCAAATGCTAATTAGAATGTAGTGAATCAAAACGGCATGAGAATAGAAGTATCAATGCAAAATTCCATCAGGATTTTACAGGATATGCACATGACTTTCCTCTTGAACTCAGGCATGATGTTCAGTAGTGCATTTTTTCATTATCTGAAAAGTGAGTAATTCATGCATCTCCACTTTCACAGGGAAAAATCACCAGCCTCTGCCCTATGCAGGCATAGTGACTAATCAGTGAAGATTTAATCCATCGGATGATAAGAAAAATAATAAACGTGGAATAGAACTGAGAAGATGAATATATTACTAAAATTAGGTGATTGTACTTGAGACAAATTAAGAACATAACATTTCTATTACGCTAATCATGACCAATCACAAAACCTTGGCCCCCATGGTACAATTGGCTGCTTATCAGCATATTTGATATCCTTGGAAACCTGGAATTTACAAGCATTTACTGAGGATAATCAGTACAGGGCAGAAGAAAAGCATGATAATGAAAACGCTACGCAGATATTCTGTCTTTCAATATTTTTTTTACTTTCTCAATTTAGACAACAGAAGAATATGATATGCAGTGGAAGAAGTTATACAAAAATGCATGGACTGATAAATGAGTAGATAAACATTTTCATCAAATACTCTTTGGCTACTTTTGCATAGCTAATACAATAATATCTTCGTAAGAAAATCTGCTCACTAGCCTCTCAAATCTAAAAGAACATCTTTCAGAAAGATAGCTAAATTTCCCTTGATTGAGAAGAAAAATGATTTTTCTAAATGAATAGTTATTCAAGCCTATTCCACTGAGGCACTGACACACAAACAAACTCACAGCATCCTCGTATCTGTTTTTTTTATTATAAGTAGCATCCTCATATCTGTTATTTGGTTTGCAGCAGCACACTAAATATTACTCTTTCCAAATTTATTCATATTAGGTGAAGCCAAACTAATTTAGTGGATGAAATAAAGGTATTGCACATACAGATGTACTAATGGTATATGCATGTATACATGTCCTTTTGCAGTCTGAGTTTTTCCTAAATACCTTTGTTATCTTGATATACTGACAGCTTAAGTATGCAACTAACGTGGCAATATCAACCTTTTTTTTTTAATAAATAGCAATGTCAACTTTTAAAACCCTGGGGTAGAAACAAATGTGGTGTTTTGTAAGGAAAATTATTCTCTTTCTCAGAACCACAGAAACACCCACTACCAACAATGTTTGACAAAGTGGGGCCAAACATTCAAACATCACCCTACATAACAATGTTACTGGAACATTACAGAATGCAATTCTGACTACAAATTTTAAGTTCACACTTCTTTCAAGATACCAACACATCACGAGCTACAAAATCATGTCATTTTTAGTTTTATGGATCAACTCAAAAAATTTTAAACTGAACAGAGAAAGTATCATTGATTATACCTTGAATGAACCAAATGTCACACCCTTCTTCCGATTAGTTAGTTGGGCCAACATGAGTTTGTCATATGCCTTCTCAAGCTGGAGAGAATATAATTACAAACCACATGATTCCAAAATTAAGCACAATTTCTCATTTTTAAAACAGGCAGAAATGCACCAATGGACAAGTTCTCACCATGAGCAACATACAAAGGCATGGCATGCATGCACTTGTGTGTGTGTGTGTGTGTGTTTTGTGTGTGTGAGAGAGAGAAAGAGTAACCTACTAGGGAAGCAGTAGCTTCATCACCTCTCTTCTCAGCATCCTTGCGTTTCCTTGTATATGTTACCTTGATCTTGTCAAATCCCTCAAAGGGGCTAACACCAAGAATCTGAAATATACAAACACTCAGAACATCAATGGACATGTGTTAAAAGCATACTGAACAATTCATTCACTTTTAACTTCACACCATTATGTTGGATTTGGATTCATGAACTTAAAATGCATGTATTTGTATTTCAAATTAGGTTTAAAGTTTGATGCAATTCAATTCAATGGTTATAGCTTTTATACTAACATCCAAATTCATGAATTCATCCAATCCTAGAAGCTTGAGAATTTGATACATGAGAGAAAGATTATATTTCAAAGTTCTAAAGCTTAAATGAATTCATGAAATCGCGAAATTCATAGACTTTGGATTGCAATCAAGCTTTTCAAACTAATTTTAATACAAATATAGGTATTTCAAAATGATTTTTCCAAATGAACCATGGGTGCAAAATGGATACATGATGAAATTACCTCATATGGGTTCAAGTCTCCGTCTGAACTCGAACTTCCTCCTGCAGATGAAGCAGCACAAATCACCCCTTTATTCTGTGGAATTCTCCTAGGAAATCTGATACATTCAACAACTCTCTTGATATTGTTAAATGTTGAAAGCGAGAAAATCCCAATAAGCTAAAACAAAGTTCTTGCATAATACTATAAAATTGATGACATAGAAGAAGACCAACTTCTATGGTGTTTTACTAGCTTATTCTTCATAATGTTGGCATTCATAAGCAACCCTCCAAACAATCATGCCAATTTCTCCAAAAGTCTTTTAGAGGGGGGAATAGGAAAATGCATTCAAAGGAACCTATAAACCTAATAGTCTAATACAACTAATCTGCTTTACTTGATATGGGGTTTTTTATTCATTATAAGAATAAGCCTTTAAAGATCAAGGATAATGTTTTACACTTTCTTTTTATTTCCTCCACTGTATTAATCAGCAAACATGAAATACCACTAACTTTATGTTATTATAATGAGCAGTAAAACTAATAAAAGCAATCGGCTCATAAATTTCGCAAACAAATACAAAAACCAACACACAATCCCTGTCTGGTTACTAGCAAAGATAAAGGAAAAATCAAGTAACTTCCAATTTAAAATTTCTTTTTTTTTCCCTTTCCTTCCTTTCCTCACTAACCAAACACATAACCAGACACATTACAAGAAGAAAAATGAGGAAAAAGAATACCCAATGAATGAATTACCTTAGAAACGAAGAACGTATTTTAGTATTTGAGAATTTGACACTAAAGTTCCTCCGGGAAATTTGAGGATTAGGGCAGTGAAAGACGTTGTAGATTGCCATAGCCATGGGTTTGAGTTTCAGTTTTTATGTGCGTAAGAAAATTAAGATTGTATGAGAAAGCCTCTTCAGTTTTCAAGGGTTTTTATTGGGTTTTGTAATTAGGCAGAGCTCTCCTGTACAGCAGTGCTTTGCTATCTATCTGGAGTATTCACTGACGTACAAGGTTAAAAATGGCAAATACAACCGATGTAAATTTAAAGGTAAAAAGATAGAAAAAATCTTGAGCATGTTTTGATAATAATTTTTTGTTTTTAATTTTTTTTAAAAAATATGTTTAAATAATTGTAATTCAAAAATTGTTTTCAAAACAGAAAATAGTAAAATGTTGTTTAAATAATTTTATTTTGAAAACTATTTTGATATACATTGTAATTATTTTCAGTTTTTAGTTTAAATTTAAAATTTTTATTAATTTTATTTTTTATATTTATTAAATATTTAAAAATAATTAATATTATTTTATTTTCAAAATTTTAATATTTCTTATATACTTTGGAGGAATAATGAAATAGAAAAGTAAACACTAATTTTAAGGTTATTTTTTAAAAATTATATAAAAAGTTTTTCAAAAAACAATTTTTGAAAACTATTTTAAAAAATAACTTTTGAAAACTATTTTTCAAACATATTTTAAAAATTTTAAAAACTAATTTTACTTTTCAAAAACCAAAAACAGTTTTCAAAACCTCAATTCATACATGCCCCTATGGTGTTTTGACATAAGTTTAATAGTGAGGAATGCTATGCTCACGGTTGAATTTGCTAAAGCCAAGGAAAATTTTGTAAGAATAAAAATTTGACACTAGCAAACAATTTTCTTTTGTTAAAAATAATTGGTTCATTTGAAAAGATCAATTATTTCTTAAAAAGCAACTTAATATACCTACGCTAGTTTAAAGAGCTTGTATAAAATTCAAAGTCTAAGAATTTGCAATTTCATGAATTTGTTCTGATTTTATATGAATTCATGAATTTGAATGTCAATCCATAAAAGCATTAGCATTTGAATTGCAACCATGTTATTTTAACTAATTTATGAACAAATACAGATATTTCAAAATTGCAAATCCAAATGCAATTCTAGATTGCATCAATTTAAATCTCACAATAGTCAATAATGCTTTTATTCAGTGATAAAAAAAAATCAAAATTAAAGTTATGTGACTATAAACTCTCATTTTGATTTCATTACCTTGTGATCAGTTAATTGTCCAATTTGTAAATTAATTATATATTCCTCTATAAATGAGTTGTAGGTTAGTGGTAGTATTATAAACTTATATTGTGATCAGATTGATCATTATAATTTTATATAAATCGCTTCAATAAAAAATAATAAAAAATCCACAAAATCAAATACTTGGTATTGTTAATGCACACATGTATTGCCAACTAAGCTCTAACAAAAAGGAACACCGAACATTTACTAAAAATCTTAGGGTGCGTTTAGTTGTGAAAAAAAAAAAATCATCTTTATTTTCCTTAATAATTGTTTCAATAATTTGAACATTCGTAACATAATTTGAAAACAACATTTCTATTTCTAACATAATATTAGAAAAGCTGAGAAACAAAAAAACACTAAAATAATATTGATGAAAGTTTAAAACAAAGAATGTAATTGTCTTTGTCTATGTTATAATAGATTAGAAAGGTAAAGTTTTGAATTTAAGGAATTTTTGTTTGAAGATTTAAAATTTTACTATACATCTATAACTTCACGGATAAAAATTTTTACCCGAAAATTGATTTAAAAATAAGTTATACAAAAAAGTACGAATAATATATAACACATCATTATTTTTATATTTTGTGTAAATGAGATATTTGCTCATATAAAAATATTCAACACCATAGATGCATGGTTTTATACTTCTATTTCAAACCAAAAATATTAGTTTACCACTACTCTCTTGTATTGTGTTTGAGAGATGTAAAAAATGGAAAGAAATAGTTTTTTAAAATAAGAAGTAATAGTAGAATATGAGGTAAAATGAGTGGTTAAATTGTTTGTTTTAACAAACAAGATGAAGTGAAAAAGAGGCAAGTGATTTCTTTTAGAATTTTTTTACTCTAAAAGAGTGATTTTTTTATTTTATTGTTATAACAAATAAGATGAGGTGAAAAAAGAGAAAGTGGGAAAAATCAAACAAAAAAAAATTAAGAATCTTCCAACTCTTTTACAATTTTTTTTTTCTAACAAACATCAAATAACCCCTAAATTTATTGCAACAGTGATATTAAAAGACCAAAAAATCATAGAAACAGTCATTGTGTACCATTTTTATCATAGTTGTATATAAACACTTGCAAGCAAATTATTACATGTTTTGAATATGTATTGAATTCATGTGCCATGGAGCATATAATCCATTGATAGAATTGAAAAATAATAATAATAAATTATATTTTTCTCTTGTTCATCCATAGTTGTAAATGATTATACCACGTGAATTCAATGTGTGCCCTATAAAAATGTGTAGAATTTTTTAATTTTAATGCCAATTTCATGTTCACACATACAAATTCTACTGATAGACATTTGAAGACACTAAAATACAAAAAGTAAAATGTAAAACTATAATTTTTTGACATAGTTACCTTCAAAACTTCTATATAAAAAATTAAGATTTAACTTCCATTTCCATCAGTGTACCATAAAAATATATGTAACTTACCCATATCAAAGAGATTTCTTCCAAGTGCATAAAATTGAAAAGTCCTTATTATGACTTGACTATAAATTGTTTCCATGGATTCACAAAAACAGTGAAGTCAGAAAATTCTATCCTTTAATAGCCATTTTCTATATTTTTAGTGAAGTAAAAGTGGATGTAAAGTTATGGTGACAGATTTGCTTAATAAATATAAACTTATAGCAACCTTCACCTCTTCAACTTCAATTGATGATTGGTTCTCTTAAAAATGAAAGTCCAAAATGTATGGAATTCAAATGTTTGATTATAGTTCATATTGAATAATAAGAAAGCAAAAAGTTTCATTTATAAGATCATATGAAAAGAAATTACAAAACGAAAGTGATGTAGAAATTTACCGTTGCTGTTTAATAATTGACAATGAAATTATATATTTTAGTTTAGATTCCATTTGGTATGACCTCAAGCATATAATTTAGTTATTTTTCAAATGATTTGAAATTAAAATTTATTTACAAGTGAAATGAATTTTCATATTTGATATGTTTTACTTAAATAGGATAATTGAAATGAAATTTATATTTGATATCATTTTCAGTGTTTTAAAAGGCGGGGCATTCGCCTTTTTACCCGCCTTTTCACTTGGGGCGTAGGCCGCACCCAGGGGCGAGGCGTTATGAAAACACCTCAAGGCGTGAAAAGTTGGACGTTTCATCTGCTGAGCATTCGCCTTTTTGCTTAGGGCGTACGCCAAGGTGTCCAGGGCGCAAAAATTACGCCCCAAGTGTACACCCGTGAAGTTTTTTTAAAAAGTTTAAAATTTAGGGAAAAATGCAAGTTAAAAGCTTTAACCGATGACCTAATAAGTGTCATAAGTCTTAACTACTAAACTAGTGTTGTTGTTATGACATTATTACACTTCATAAAAAATATAATACATATTATCTAGTTTAATAATAATTATAAACTATTTAATTAATCACTTACAAGTTACAACAATATACAAATATAAGTTATACTTCATATAATTTATATATAAATATATATTAATATTTATAAAATTATAATTATTACACTATAGAGAGTTAATAAAGTATAAAACTTTGATAAAAATTAATTAATTAAAATTATTTTATTTTTATTTTTATTATTCTAACTAATTAATTAATATTATTTTATTAAAATTTTGAAACACCCCAACGTATTCAAAAGACTTACGCCCCAACACCTCGAGATAAAACGCCTCACCCAACGACTTTTTGCCTTTGAAAATACGTATCATTTCTTTGTTTGTTTTTTTTTTCTTCTTCAAGGAACTAGGGCATGTTTGGGGACAGTGTTCAATTTTCGGTTTTCGAAAACTGTTTTCGAAAAGAGTTTCTGAAAACAGTTTTCAGTTTTTAATGTTCGAAAACATGTTTGGGTAACAGTGTTCGAAAACTGTTTCCGAAACAGTTTTCAGTGAAATGTTGTTTGGTTAATCAGTGTTTGAAAACTGTTTTGAAAATGGAAAACTGTTTGGATTGCACTTTTTTGCAATTGTTTTCAGCTTTCAGTTTTCAGTGTTCACTTTAAATTTTAATATCTAAAATTAGTTTTATTTCTCATTTTTACCAAATACAATTTTTTAAGCACACACTAAATACTTGAAAATAATTAATATTATTTTATTTTTAAAATATTAATATTTTTTATATATCATCGATCAAACATGACAACACTCTTTCCCTGGTCATGTCATGTTTGTTTGTTAAATAAATTCTGAAAAATAAAAATAAAATTTACAATACAACTTTTACAAACTGTTTATAACATTTCAACATCTAACCTATTTTATTTATCATGTTTGTTTGTTAAATAAATTCTTAAAAATTAAAATAAAATATACAATACAACTTTTACAATTTGATAAATTGATAAAATGGAAATGAACGACCCAAAATTCTTCCTTCAAACAGGTTTGCCTCAACTGCCCAATTTGGTTGGTTTGCCATCCTCACATCCTATAAGTCAAATAATATATCAATATGTGAAATATATTCCTAAGAAAAAAAAACTTAATTCGGTAACTAAAAAAACTAAATTAACACAAATAAAGACATTAAATTAACTAAATCTTACCGATACAGATTAACATGATTACCATATATTAAATCAAATACCAAAACGGTCTGCCCACATCTAATTGGCAATAAGCTCACGAGAGGCAGCCATAGCTACTGCACACGCATCAGACAAATCAACTGTATAATTATTTGTCAACGTGCTCGACCCTCTTTCACTTTCTGTTTTATGATCATCAGTTTCCCATTCATTAAACAGTTGATCACTCTGAGAACATTGGCGTATAAAATTATGTACGACACAACAAGCAACAACTATAAGAGGTTGTCTAGCAGGCTTGAATCTAGGCATCATATTTAAAATTGGAAAACGCGCCTTTAAAACCCCAAAGCAACGTTCTATAACATTCCGTAGAGATGAGTACCTATAGTTATATAGTTCTCTATAACCTGTTGGTTGTCATGTTCTACCTTGATATTCATTTAAGTGATACCGTTCACCCCTAAACGGTGGAAAAAACCCGGCTGTACATGGATAACCGGAATCCACCAAATAATACTCACCTATAAGTCATACAAATTCTCTTAGTACATATCAATCAATTAGCATATAACTTCAAATTAATACTAAAATAGATTTACCATTAGTAGGCCAAGGAAATTGAGCATCTGATCGAGTTAAAGCGTCCAAAAGAACTCGGGAATCGTTAGCTGTACCTTCCCACCCACTATATACGTATGTGAATTTCATGTCAAAGGAACATGCACACATCACATTCTGTGTGACAACCGATTTTCTACCCCTATAACTGGTAGTTTTTTCTGCTGGCACCCATGCACTGATGTGCGTTCCATCAATTGCGCCAATGCATTTTCGGTGAAGCATTAAATTGCATACGATAACATTCATTGGTATTATATATTGTATATATAAAGCCAAACTAATAAAATTAAAATCAAGCATATGATACATTACCTTAAAATAAGGGTAAAACCTTCGATCATGTCTAATTTGTGGAGGCACCACGTGATCATTCGATGGACATATTATGTGCTTCGCAAACTTGTTCATTGCTCTCATCACTGTCTTAAAATGCCGATTAATTGTTTCTAATGAATGTTGAAACCGATTAGCTACAACTCTGTGCCCCACAATAAACAAGAAAATGGCAATCATTTCCTCTACTGTGACATCCCTTGAGTCTTCTATATAATTATATTGCTTCAATGTGTTACATAAGTGAATAAATGTTTCTTTGTCCATGCAAAACAATTCATAAACTACCTCTGAACGACCATTTAACAATTCGGTTATATATTCATGTCCACTGAGTCGTGATGTTCGCATAGGTAATTTATTCATAAATTGTTCATCATATTCGGCAAATATAGGAAGCATTAACAATGAGAGCATTTCATACTCATCTTCAGCAGACGAACTTGATGAATTAGATTGGCTACCACAATTTATTGGGGTCTGAATTGTCCATTTCTTAACCTAAACAAAAAATAAGTCACATTACTTTTTGCCATGTAGTCTAGTTTATATTCCACAAATCTAAATAGATTGAAGTTTAATTCTAGATTTTTTTTAAAAATTCGACAGCATCTCCTCTGTTTTCTATGAATTATCAAATCTAGTTATACCTGTATACACAATTCTAATCATTCTTAAATAATTAGACCTATATACACAATTCTAATCAATCATATTCCAACAATACATGGAATGTCAAACGCGTAAGTTTAATCCAAAGAAATAACATAACATCCATAAACTAAAAAAGGTAATAAAAAAATCCAAGTACAAACGTAAACACAAAGCAACGAACAAATAGTATCCTTAACACACAAACATAATTTAAACCCAAAGCAATGTCTCCAACTCTCAACCAATCTTATCTAACCACGTATTCTTCCTCTTCAAAGGCATTTTAATGAATGCCTCCCTCAAATCAAAATTACCTGTAAATTTTTCTAATGCCTTCAAATATGTGTCATCATCCACCTCGTTTTCCATTTCATCAAGTACTTTCAAACACACAGCAACTGAATAATCAGCAGAAACCATCGAACTTGTTACCTCAACGCTTTTCTCTCTATACCTCTCAGCCCTAGCCAAAAAAGCTTTTGTCCTTGCTTTTGTGGCCTCCATGAAACAGGCAAAAACTTCACTCAATTGATTATTTCTAGTTTCCTTCTGGTTTTTTCTTTTCATTGATTTTAGACCACTTGGCAGAATGTTCAGGCTGAGTGGGTTGAGTGGGCTGAGTGGGCTGAATGGGCTAAGTGTTTGGGCTTTCAAGGTCAACCGGAGTATTTGGGTCATCTGGGTTACCAAGGCCATCAACATCAACATCTACATGCATGCCACTATTGAGAAAAGCTTCATGCAATGCATTCTCCTCATCGCAATTAGGTGGATCTTAGGTTGAAGTATGGTGAAGAATTCCTTTGGCGGTTGACTTGTTAAAGATTATGCCTAACAATTTGTAGTGTTCACAGCCTTGCTTACGAAATTGGGAAGTTTTTGGGTGTGCCTACGAAAAAAAAATATCGATATAAAAGTAATTATCGAAATAAAAGAAATTTCCGTAAGATAAATCCACACTATGTAAGACTAGGGAGAAAGACAATACCCGAATGTAATTTTCCCAAATCTCATCTAAGGCTGTGACAGTATTACTTTCAGCATTCCAACCAAACCTAGTTTGTTCAAGAAATTGACTAAACAAGCGGTGTTTCAAACGCAACCTTTGAAATTTCTCCCTCAATTGTTTCAATGTAAAGACCTTGTTGGTCTTCAAATTCAATTCTTTTAGAATGATATCCCAAATCCTTCTATGAAACACACCATCGTTCATGTTTCCTTTGTTTACCTTAGTAACCATGATATCGATAAAACATTTCTCTCTCTCAGAGCCCCATAAAGATACATCAATGCTTTCAGAAGCCATCTACAATAAAGTGTGCGTAACAGTTTATTATTGAACAATACAAACTAACCGACTATTTTAAAACAAACTAGCTTATTTACAACAAGACAAGCAACCCAACAATATTAATGAAATACCCATCACCCTCAAAGTGCGTAATTGTTATGAAAAATATTATAGAAACTAATTGCCGGTTGGTACACTGGATTAAGAGGAGGATAAGATGAAATAATTTTGATAAAATAGTGAAATAAGATCATTTTTTATTTATTTGTGGTATCAAATGTAAGATATATGAAGTCATCTCATTTTAACATCCTCTGAATCTAGTTTACCAAACAAGCGTTGAAGTAATATAATTAAGACCTAAAATGAGTGCAGTATCTACTTCCAAAAGAAAGTGAAATAGTTCAAACAGGTAAAAAAAATTTAACAACTTATAATGCTAAGGAAAACTACAAACTTAATTAGACTTATAACATTTTGATGTTCCCTCCAATAGTTTTGGGTTACAGCACCTGGATTTGCAGAGAAGCACAGAGTGTTAGCAGTAGAAAGAGGGTAATGCAAAGCGTAGTGATGACAATCAGCTCCATTACTCTAGCTGCCAGGAGAGATTTTGATTTTTGCATGAGAGGTTACTTATCTTTTGTGGGTGTGTAGTGGTCTTTATATCAACCAAGGATTCCCAGAGAGGAGAGAGTGCACAAAGCACAAAAATTCAGAGTTCTAAAACAAGTAGAGGGGAAATGTTTAAAATATACTTCATTCTTAGGAGGCTTCATACCATTTGAGTTGGTTTTTGTCTCACCTGCTATTGTAGGGCCTCTAGTTTCTGTTTTACAACAAGGATCAATAGTGAGCCTAACCAACATTATCAATCCTACTTAAATTGCCTAAATGAAGAAAGTAAATATTTTATAATTTCATCATTAATTATTTACTTCTCAACATATTCCTCTCGGTCTTAGATCATAAGATGCACGCCAGCTCTTTTTCAAATTGAATTTTCAGCTACTAGTTAATATTCTTTCTGCCTCATGGTCAGGAAATTAGTAGTAACAATTTCAATGTTTTATACCTTCATATATATGGCCCTAGCTTCTCACTTGATCATATATTGTAAAATTGGTTTAGTTTTTAGTGTAGGAATCAGCTTTTACCAAAATTTGAAAAAGCATCCATCAACCTCATATCACCACAAGTTCCCAACACACATCTGACCAGAATAATGCATTACTACCCTCACCAACATTAAATCAGATACTTTGCAAAGTAGTTCCAATTTATTCTGATATTATTCTATAAAAAGAACCTATAACCCACTTATTAAAAAATACCCTATAACCCACTTAGAAAAAAACACCCAATAGCCCCTTATAAAGGCTATAGTAAACCAACCTTATGCTTCCACCCCATACTTTACTGGCACAGCCCTCCTCCATAAATTATCTCCATTTACCTCTAGTGTCCACACCCATTTACCAAGTAAGCAGTATTAAAAATCCTCAACTTTCTCACTCCTAACCCATCCACCACACATCGAAAGCACGTTTACCCCAATTAGGTGTCATTTGGGTTCAAATTTAAGCAAGCTTAAATCAGCTTGCTTAAATCTCTTCAAGGTAAAAATTGCCTTGATTAGATTTAGGCAAGTTGATTTAAGCTTGCTTAAATCTGAACCCAAACGACACCTTAGTCAAATGGTATTTATATTCATTACCCATAACATCCAAAAGAAATTTCCTATGTAATCGCCCTAGTCTCTACTGCAATTGCTGGAACTTAAAACAAAGACATAAATACATAGACAAACTTGCTAAGGTGCTCCTAATGAGTGTCATTCTTCCGCCCCTAGACAAATATTGTCCTAATGGAAGACCGAGATAAGACCAGACCTTACAGCCTTATGATCTGTGCCAGCAAGTCCATATTCTTTTTTATTATTGTTAAAAACTTAAAACCTACACATATGCCTTAAGCCCCTGTCCACTTAGTGGGCAGGGAAATATCCTCTCTTTTTTTTTATAAGTGTGGGCAGGGAAATATCCTTAACAATGCTCCAAAGCGAGCAGGACTAGCAAGTCCAAATTCTAAACATCACCATTGTAGGAATCTCACTATTCCTCAAATCAAGGCAGAGACTAGCTCAAATTGGACTTTAGATAGTCTTGTCAAGTGAAAACCAAGTCCCATTGTAGAATTTTCTACTCAAGTATGCAACTGGTTTGTTTCTCTTTTTTTTAATAAGTAAAAATTATTAATTTAACAAAGAAGTGAATCAAACCCAGCTAGTTTTATTTCTCTTTAATTTAAGAGTTTAGGCATTTTGGCAACTTAGTATCTTCTAACAAAACTGCAACTGTCATTTATGGGCCTTACATTGAGTATAGTTATGCTAACATGTGTACTGATAAAAAAAAGTTATGCTATTAAGTTTGAAAACAAATATATTAGTTCAAAAGTTTAAGATTATAAATTTTGTTTTAAAGCTACAAAACCTAGCAGGACGAGAAAAAACTAGAGATCCTTAAATATCCAAATCGATGAATAATAGTTTTACAAAAACTATTAAAAGCTTTAAAGCTATTGAAGGATGATGCAATGACCAAAACGCGAAAAGAAAATAAAAACAATGGCCATCAAAAACAAATCCTCAATATATCTGATTTTGAACACACTATTTGAAGGCAAAACAACCAGCAAATCTTCAGATGATGGCAATGTATGCAATGAAATCAAGTTGCTTTTAAGATTTAACTTAAGTTTCAAAAGCACAAAATGATTACAAACTGTGCATTAACACAAAATGCTAAGGAGAACATCCAATCAAGATTCTCATTTCCATACGCAAATATCATCAATCCGGCTCATAATGAAACTTTCATGTCAACAGAGACTCTGTTTAACTCCTAAATGGACTGATGGAGCATTGTAAAAAATATTGAGAGACAGGGGAAAGCAAAATTACATCAGAATTGTCTTTTGCAGAGAAAATGAACACATACAGTAATAAAAATAAATCAACAAAGCTAGTAAAATAAATAGAGAAAAAACTGAAATTAATTTCATTATAGTCAATTTTCAAGCAATTAGAGTTTTTCAATTCTAAACCTATATCTACCGAAATTAGGGGTTAACTCCAAACAACTCAAGATCTATAAACTAAAATAAAATCAAGCATATCCAGATCATACACCATATATAATAATGGGAAATAATAGAAGATTAAAGTAAGAAACTTACAGTGTGGCACAAAGATTATCGAAGAACACGATCGTGGAAATTTTTCTCTGAAGAGCACTATGTGAAGAAAAGAATACGATGCTTACCAAAGCCTGGTCAGTGCCTTAAAAGTAGAAGCGAACTAAAATCGTTGTCGTTTGGAAGGAGCTGAAGTGAACAAATAAAGAAAACCCACAACGTGACTGCGGTGAGGTGAGCGGTCAAGGATGACGACCGTGAGAGATAGGAGAGGAGGACAAGGATGACGGCCGTGAGAGAGAGGGGGAAGAAGAGACACAAACGAGAGAACCAGTGAACCAGATAAGCGGAGATGCAAATGAGAGAGAGGGCAGAGAGTTGCGGTCGAGAGAAGAGAGTCGTGAATTTGGGCTGAATTCAGAAAATTAAAACCGAAAACTCCATTTAGGAGTTTTCAAATAACAGTGTTTGAAAACTACAGTCTGTTGAAAAATTGTGTTTGAACATTAGGCCCCAAACATGTCACCAGTGTTTGAAAATGATTTTCAGTGTTTGAACACTGAAAAGAATGTTTGAACACTCTCCTCAAACATCACCTTAGTAATTTTTTATTTCTCTATATAAAAAGGAGAAACAGTTTTGCTCAAATATATTGTGGCCCATACATTTTATCTAGAATAGTAACATAGGGTAAACAATCAATTTGATCGATCATTTTAGATCGCATATGAAAGGATCAATGAAAAAACGTCACAAGATGCGGAAAAAAGTGGAGTTTCAGTTTTTTACCATACTAGATTGACAAGATGATCTTGTGTGGCACCATGCTAGAAAAAAAATTTGGATCATAAGAGCTGCACTAATAATTATTGAAAAGTCACAATAACTTTCTTAAATTTTATAAATTTTTCTTAACACCGAGTCAGGACAAAAAATCCTTAAAATAGAAATTTTTTTGATTGTTTCGGGTGCAAAATCAGTGAAAATTTGATTGATAATTTTTGAAATTTTCATTAATAATGAATAATAATAACTGTATGTAAGAAATTACTAATAAAATTCTAAAAAATTATCAATTAAATTTTCATCTGTAATTAAAAATTTCTCCAAAAAAGAATAACACTCCCCATGGACCCTCACTCTAGTTAATCAAAAAGAAATCGATTTGGATTTTTGTGATCTTCCAAATAAAAAAAAAATTACATTCTTTTCTAAAACCTCGAAACTGAGAAATCTAAAATTAGGTTTTGGAGGTAAAATTAGATGGAGGAAGGCACCGTAACTTTCCATTTCTTTTCTCCTAGTGCTCCCAGCCAAACGTGCTGAGTCAGTCTCAGTTCACTGAACACTCGCTGCTACGCGGCTAAAAACAGGGTTTATTCCAAGCCCATAAACCTTAGTTCACGACTACAATCTGTCTTAGTTCACCTGGCAATTACTGCTACACAGATAAAAGGTCTCTTTTTTCTACCTTCTCTCTCATAATTAATGTATTTTCGTGTTTGATCAATTTCCTTTCTGTTAGTAATGTAACATTATCAAGTTCTTAAAGCTCTGTTTGTTTCAATTGAAAATATTTTGGGATGATTTTTCCTAGGAGAATATCAAATTACTGATACGTGTAAATTTCAGTTTTTTCGTTCTTAGTAGGAGTATAATATAAGGTTCTTCTTTGAGTTGAAATTTGTAATGCCCTGGACAGTAACACTAAATATGTTGAGCCAATGTGACCAATAATGTTATAAACTGAAAATCTTTTTTTTTAATATATATATATATAAACTGAATTATTTTAGACGATTCTGGACAGGATATCTTGCTTATGAAATTATTTGAAGCTTGGCTATTGTTCAATTGAAAGAAATCCAACCAGGCCTTGAATTCAACTTTTGTTTTGTAGTATGGTTGAACTGTTATTATTTGTTAATGACAATCTGTCAGATTCTCAACTATGTATTATTTGGGAGACTAGAAGGAAGAAGTTGCATGTATTCATATTAACATTTTATATTGGGCTTAGTTTGATGATTTTAGACATATATGATGATAATTTAGTGGGATTTTTAAGTAGACCGTGGTTTTGCTTGATTTTGAAATGATGTGGGTTTAGTGTAGCCACATAACCATACAATGAAGCTTTTGTTGATACAAATGAATTATATATCTATTATAATGTTGAATCCATATTAATCCTGAGGAGACTAAAGATATAAAGCATCATGTAAAGATGATGCAAAGTCTATGATTGAAGTACTAAAATTTGTTTTTTTTATTGGATATGTTTTTGCTTCTTGTCATAAATATTTTCTAGCCACATCATTTGATATCTTTATTATTTGTAATTCCTTTGATAAAGGATTGGAAATATAAGCAAAAGTGTTTATCATGTCTGTTGATGCCCATAATAGGAAAAATCTTTAATTAAATTCTGCAAAATGTTCAGTACGTGAAAGACATGCGGAGCACGTGCTCCCTACTACTCTTCTTGAAGTTCACCATGTGGTTCTCTTTGTATTTTGTACACAGGTTCTCCAGATGGCTGGTGTTAGGGAGATCACAGCAGCCGAGTTTTTAAAAGTGAGTTTTTGATTCATTATTCTCTATTTGGTTGCCATGAAATCATTTGGAAATTATATTACAAATTTGTATTTTGTTCATTTTCTGAATTTAGGTAAATTTGGAATAAGTCTGTTATTTGGGTCCAATTTTCTTATTATTTTTCAGCATTCAAAAAAGCTTTAATTCTGTATTTTGGTTCTTTCTCTCTAGGGGGTGTGGTTTAAGGTAGTAAATATCACAAAGTTGTCTTGTTCTTTTTATTTCCATTCCAGGGTACGCATAGGCAAACTTTGTTTTTGCAGACAAATTCTCCAATTAAGCGGAGCCACTTGCTACGGGGTAGGCTAAGAAATCCAAGCCCAAGCCTTGGTTTCTCTACTAGAAGAGGTGTTTCATTGAGGTGTTCTGCTCAATTGAAGCCTAAAGCTGTTGTTTCTGGTGGTGTGAGTAGTTCAATGAATGAGCAACCAAGCTTTATTGAAAAGCCTGCAGAAGTTACACATTTTTATCGGATCCCATTGATTCAAGAAAGTGCAAATACTGAACTTCTCAAGTCAGTTCAAACTAAAATCTCGAATCAGATTGTTGGTTTGAAAACGGAACAATGTTTTAATATCGGGCTTGATTCAGAGATTTCGGGAGAAAATCTTTCGGTTCTTAAGTGGCTTCTTCAAGAAACATATGAGCCGGAGAATTTGGGGACCGATAGTTTTCTTGATAAGAAGAGGCAAGAAGGATTGAATGTCGTGATTATTGAAGTTGGGCCTAGGTTGTCTTTCACACTGCATGGTCTGCTAATGCTGTGTCGATATGTAAAGCATGTGGGTTGTGGGAGGTGACACGCTTGGAGAGGTCGAGGAGGTATTTAATGTATAGTAAGAGTGTATTGTTGGAAAATCAGATTAATGAGTTTGCTGTGATGGTTCATGATCGAATGAGTGTGTTTATACCCAGAAGCTTACCTCCTTTGAAACCAGTGTGGTTCCAGAAGAGGTTCGTTATGTGGATGTTATGGAGAGGGGTCGTGATGCATTGAAGGAAATCAATAAGGAAATGGGTTTAGCTTTTGATGAGCAAGATTTGCAGTATTACACTAGGCTCTTCAGGGAGGACATTAAGCGTAATCCAACAACTGTGGAACTGTTTGATATTGCACAATC
Source organism: Bretschneidera sinensis (assembly GCA_023935145.1). Classification (NCBI taxonomy): domain Eukaryota; kingdom Viridiplantae; phylum Streptophyta; class Magnoliopsida; order Brassicales; family Akaniaceae; genus Bretschneidera; species Bretschneidera sinensis. The sequence goes on along the minus strand of CM043697.1, from coordinate 5,235,944 downwards.
TAATAGTGAGCACAGCAGGCACTGGTTTTTTACTGGAAAGATTGTTATTGATGGACAGCCCATGAATAGGACCCTTATGCAGATTGTAAAGAGTACTTTGCAGGCAAACCCCAATAACTCAGTCATTGGCTTCAAGGATAACTCGAGCGCTATAAGAGGCTTCCTTGTGAATCAATTGCGACCAGTGCAGCCTGGTTTGACATGTCCATTAAATGAAACAACTTGCGATCTTGACATTTTATTTACTGCTGAGACCCATAATTTCACGTGTGCAGTAGCACCTTATCCTGGTGCAGAGACAGGTGCAGGGGGACGAATCAGGGATACCCATGCAACAGGAAGGGAGTCTTTTGTTGTTGCAGCTACAGCTGGTTACTGTGTTGGGAATCTGAAAATAGAGGGGTCTTATGCGCCATGGGAAGATCCATCTTTCAGATATCCTTCAAACTTGGCATCACCTCTGCAGATCCTCATTGATTCTAGCAATGGTGCATCGGACTATGGGAATAAATTTGGGGAACCCTTGATTCAGGGTTACACTAGAACCTTTGGAATGAGACTTCCTAACGGGGAAAGACCGGAATGGTTGAAGCCATTCATGTTTAGTGGAGGAATTGGGCAGATTGATATCACCCATATATCAAAAGAGGAACCTGATATAGGAATGCTGGTTGTAAAGATTGGTGGCCCTGCATATCGTATTGGAATGGGTGGAGGGGCTGCATCAAGCATGGTTAGTGGCCAGAATGACGCAGAGCTTGATTTTAATGCTGTACAGCGTGGAGATGCTGAGATGGCTCAGAAACTATATCGTGTTGTTCGTGCCTGTGTTGAAATGGGGGATAAAAACCCAATTATCAGCATTCATGATCAGGGAGCTGGTGGGAACTGTAATGTTGTTAAAGAAATAATTTACCCGAAGGGTGCTGAGATTGATATACGGGCAATTGTGGTTGGTGATCACACAATGTCTGGTTTGGAGATATGGGGTGCAGAATATCAGGAGCAAGATGCAATCTTGGTGAAGCCTGAAAGTCACGATCTGCTACACTCTATCTGTGAAAGAGAAAGGGTTCCAGTGGCTGTTATTGGAACAATTAGTGGGGAGGGACGTGTTGTTTTAGTTGATAGCAAAGCTACTGAAAAATGCCATTCATTTGGGCTCTCTCCCCCAACTCCAGCTGTTGATCTCTAGCTTGAGAAAGTGCTTGGTAACATGCCTCAAAAATCCTTTGAATTCAACCGAGTGGTCAATGCCCGGGAGTCACTTGATATTGCTCCTGGGACCACAGTGATGGATTCTTTGAAGAGAGTATTGAGACTTCCATCGGTCTGTTCAAAACGCTTCTTGACAACAAAAGTGGATAGGTGTGTAACAGGTCTTGTTGCACAGCAGCAAACTGTTGGTCCCTTGCAAATTACTCTTGCTGATGTTGCAGTCATTGCTCAGACATATACCAACTTGACTGGAGGCGCATGTGCCATTGGAGAGCAGCCAATCAAAGGGCTGCTTGATTCAAAAGCGATGGCAAGATTGGCTGTTGGAGAAGCCCTGACAAATCTGGTTTGGGCAAAGGTTACGTCTCTTTCTGATGTTAAAGCAAGTGGGAATTGGATGTATGCTGCCAAGCTTGATGGGGAAGGAGCAGCTATGTATGATGCTGCTACAGCTCTTTCAGATGCTATGATTGAACTTGGCATTGCTATTGATGGGGGGAAGGATAGTCTTTCCATGGCAGCCCATGCAGGTGGTGAGGTTGTTAAGGCTCCTGGAAATCTTGTAATTAGTGTCTATGTTACTTGTCCTGACGTAACAAAAACAGTTACCCCGGATTTGAAGTTAGGAGATGAAGGTGTTTTGCTTCATGTTGATCTGGCAAAGGGAAAGCGGCGGTTAGGTGGATCTGTCCTAGCTTAGGTTTTTGACCAAGTTGGGGATGAGTCCCCTGATCTTGATGATGTTCCTGATCTTAAAAGAGTTTTTGAGGGCATTCATGACCTTCTTGCAGATGAACTGATCTCTGCTGGTCATGATATCACTGATGGTGGGCTACTGGTATGTGCCATGGAGATGGCTTTTGCTGGAAATCAGGGTATTATCTTGGACCTGACTTCAAGAGGGAACAGCCTCTTTGAGACTCTTTTTGCAGAGGAGCTTGGTGTTATTCTTGAGGTTAGCAAGAAGAACTTGGATACTGTAACGATACTGTAATGGGAAAGCTTAGCAGTGCAGGCATTTCTGCTGAGATCATCGGACAAGTCGCTGCCTCACCCTTGATAGACTTAAAAGTTGATGGGGTAACTCATTTGAATGAGAAAACTTCTCTCCTTAGAGACATGTGGGAGGATACCAGTTTTCATCTGGAAAAGTTCCAAAGGTTGGCATCTTGTGTGGAGTTAGAGAAAGAAGAATTGAAGTTCAGACACGAACCTTCATGGTTGTTGTCTTTCACTCCTTCCTTTACAGATAAGAAATATATGACTGCAACTTTAAAACCGAAAGTAGCTGTGATTCAAGAGGAAGGCAGTAATGGAGATAGAGAAATGTCTGCAGCATTTTATGCTGCTGGTTTTGAACCCTGGGATGTTGCAATGTCAGATCTTCTCAATGGAGCTGTCACTCTAACCGAGTTCCGTGGACTTGTCTTTGTTGGAGGTTTTAGCTATGCTGATGTGCTTGATTCCGCAAAAGGTTGGTCTGCTTCAGTACGGTTCAATCAGCCTCTTGTAAATCAATTTCAGGAGTTCTACAAAAGACCAGACACTTTCATTCTTGGTGTTTGCAATGGGTGTCAGCTAATGGCTTTGTTGGGTTCCAGGCCCCCAAGTCGGGGGTGCACTTGGTGCTGGTGGGGACCCATCACAGCCAAGATTTGTTCACAATGAGTCAGGACGGTTTGAATGCCGTTTCACAAGTGTGACAATAAAGGATTCACCTGCTATAATGTTTAAAGGAATGGGGGGCAGCACATTGGGTGTTTGGGCTGCTCATGGTGAGGGAAGAGCATATTTCCCTGATGATGGCGTTCTAGATCGTATGCTCCACTCAAATTTGGCCCCCTTAAGATATTGTGATGATGATGGGAATCCAACAGAAGTTTACCCTTTCAATATGAATGGTTCTCCCTTAGGAGTGGCAGCAATTTGTTCACCTGATGGAAGACATCTTGCCATGATGCCTCATCCAGAGCGCTGCTTCTTGATGTGGCAGTTCCCGTGGTATCCAAAGCACTGGAATGTGGACAAGAAAGGGCCTAGCCCATGGTTAAAGATGTTCCAAAATGCCCGAAAATGGTGCTCTTGAAAGGGGTGAGCTTTCCTTATGTTGTTTACAAAAGTTAGTTGCCTTAATTGCTTGCTTTTGGTTAATTTTTTCTTCTTCTAATATATACTATATTGGACTGTTGTGGAACCGGGGCTTCATCTGCTGATGATACAGGCTTGTAAAGCTTTTGAAGTGAGGAGGTGGATTTGGTTTTCTGTTTAGTCAGTTTCTGAAGATGTTCAAGGTGTCAAATTTTTTTCTTACTTTTACCTGCCGAAAATACGCTCAAAGGCTGAGACGAATCGAGCATTGAATTTTTTTCTTATTTTCTTGTCGTCCCCTTATTATCTTGTGGTATCTCTTTCTTTTGTTGCTAAATGCACAACACATGAGGAACTTTCAATATTTTTAAATGGAATTTGTACTTCTTTTAGCCAGCTATGTAATAGTTTGGTTCTATAGAGGTCTTCTTTATCAAGGGAAAGTAATAAATGAGCCTTAAAATCCAAGATCCGTTGTGGATTGCCCCAAGATATTTTGTTGATATGAAATGTATCTTCTGCCCCAAGATATTTTGTTGATATGAAATGCATCTTTTGTAGGTGTTTATTCATACATGTTATTTCTTTACATTAAATGGGTGTTCTCGTAATTCTAGACCTCCTATTTTGTAGTTTGTACTTTTAGACTGTTTGTATTCTATATGATATTTGATTCTCTTTAACACTTGATCCACTTTGGTTCGCAATTACAAAATCATGGTAATGTATGCAAATCACAAAATAATTGGTACAGATAGAACTTGTTCCTTAGTGGAACCAGATGGGTTCTCATCTTATGGTGTCCTTTGGTAACCGATTAGAACAGTGATTAAAGTCAATTTTTATCTTAACTTAAAGCAAAAATTAATTTTAATCACTACTTTAATAAGTTACCAAACAACGCCTATATGAGGCTTCTCTGATTTAAAATGCTAAACCTAGTCCCAGCTTGGACCTTGTCGAACCATATATAATTTGTGAAGATATCTTCGTCCACTCCTCAAAATTTGTCTCTGTTGGCGTCGTTTGAGGAGGGATTTAAGCAAGATCCCTTCAAGGCAATTTTTTACTTTGAAGAGACTTAAGCAAGCCAATTTAATCTTGATTAAATTCCTCTCAAACGTCGTTGTTATGGATTAGTGCAAGAGTCTAAATTCCTCTTCCCATCCATATGGAGGAAGCTGTTCATTATTTGACTATAAAAACGTGGTCTCTAGTGGTATATTATATCCTGTATGGTTGAGTGTTGCAGCTTGTTGATTCTGACAATATATTGTGTTCATGGTGTGTTGTGAAGTGAATTGTAACTTGTTATCTGGGTAAGTAGTTGCTTGAGGGCTTACACCACTACTGATAGGAATACCAACAATGAGATTTGCCATTTGGTTCCCAAGAACTTCAATTTCCTCTTGTAGGTGGGCTACCTGCAGGGCAAGGCAAAAGGTATTTAGACTTTTTGTTGAGTCAAAATTCGTTTATATTTTAGTGTGATTTTACAGGCGTTTGAGAAAAGTTGCATGGTGGAATTGAAACCTGTTGTTGGAGATATGAGCAACACTACCATATTGGAATCTTGCATCTGAGTCAGTGCTTCATAAGACACGGTGATAGCAGCATCATTTGGTTGTGTACAGATAGGTGTGATAATAGCTTTGAATATTGCTCACACCAAAGACCTTGTGCACTACTGCAAAGTGGTTTCCAACCTGGTAATAGCAAAAGTAAGGTGCAAAGATACATTCACTTGTTCATTTTCTCCTGAGGAATTTGCATGCTCGACATGAAGCCCTTGTCATTGCTGTAAGCTCTCACTTATTTTTGTCAATGGTATTTCAGTAGTAGTAGAAGTTGGACTGGTTGGTTTTGGAACAAGAAGTGGAGATATACTCTTTATAACCATCACTTATAAAGGACTGGTCAATGGATTCGATTCTGGAACCTCAAGGCTCCTAAGCTAAAAGCTGTTTAGTTCTTTCATATTGATTTTGCTGCATTGTAATCCATCGGATAATATATATCTTATGGCTTTTCTTTACAAAGTCTATCAAAGATGAACTCCAAATTAAGATTCACATCATTATTCTTGCACTGAGGGAAAACCCAGACGAAAATGCAGCTACCTAAACTGTCCTAAATTTCCAAGCACTTCCTTTGAGTCTCCTGCTTTCATGAAAAGGTCGTACCAAAAATCCATATTGTGGTCAACACTTGAAATGTTACCATTCATGCTTTCCATCTCCATTGTGGTGGAAACAGAAGATAATATTGGAAACTCAACTGCTGAAGTTGGCTCCACGACAAGTTGATAACTTTTCAGTGTCACAGCAAAATCTCTCCGCCCCGTTGTCGTCGTTGCTGTAAAACATGATGATTCTTGGGGTCCTGAAGGAATTGATGCATCACCAATGCTTTGAATTAGTACTCCCTGTGATATTCTTGCTTTCGTTTCACCATCTCTTTTGGCAGCTTCTTCAGTTGATAGCCCAACTATTGTGGTAACATTTTGTTTGAGTAGTCTCTTCTTCAAGCGGGTGTGCCAATAGTTTTTAATCTCATTGTCTGTTCTCCCTTCTAATCTCGCAGCAATAGCAGACCATCTTCACATAATTTAAAACAAAAACAAAAGCGCATTTGTTTAATATGTGAGATTGACAATCGAATAGCATTATTAATGCATACTCAATTAAGTAATTGACATTAATTTAAACTAAAGGGTATATTGCATCGCAGATCTTTAAGAGATCCTTGAACTATGAATTAGTGGCAATCGATTCCTTAAATGCATTTTTTCAGTGAGAAACTGAACCAAGTGAGGAACTCAAAAGAGAATTTCATTGGTTCAATGATTTGCTTAGGTCCAATTTTTGAAACAAGCATTCACAATATAGTAATAATAAAATTGAAGAATCATCTCTTGTTGTATTTTAGTTAGGTTTTTAATCGGAAAATAGATTTAAGAAGTTGGTTGTTATTAATTCATAGTTAAAAAACTGTGTCAAATTAATAGTTTGGGAAGTTAAATGCTACATATTTATAGTTTAAAGATATGTACTGTAATAAACCCTAAACCAAATTACATAGTTCCATGGTATATAAATGAAATATCTAGGCACCTGTTTCCAAGAAGTTGATGTAGGTTGATGATAGTTTCATCTTCTTCTTTGCTGAAGTTTCCTCGTTTAATGTTTGGCCGCAAGTAATTTGTCCAACGAAGCCTGCAACTTTTTCCGCATCTTAATAGTCCTGAAAAACGAAATGCAGGATGTTTCAATTTACATAATTCTCACTCATAAATAAACTAACAAATATGTCGGTATTGTGAGACGAAAAAAAAAAAATTTATCTTATCATATTTGGTAGAGATGAAGAAAAAGATTAAAGAACTACTCTCACCTTCCAATATTTTTTGTCATCTTACCTCTCAGAGCTGAATGATTTATCATGCATCATTGGATGAGAATCCTCCCCTATATCCTATATCCCCCTCATCTAATCTATTAAACACAATCATTGGATAAAAATCATTATATCCTTCCCTTATCTTGTCCTTCGAACACAAAATAAATGTCAGTGTTTCATTTCATATCTTGCCATTATATTTTAAAGCTATAAATGAACCAAGCTTAGCCGAGCAACTCCATGCTCAAGTTTAATTTGAAATATTCAAGTGTTTTCTTAAGGTAAGCTAAAGCAATGATCTAGCTCTTAAACACAATGTTTGGATGCTACTTTAAGTAGCATTTAAATAATAAAAAATGTCTTGTTTTTTTATTTAAGTGTTACTTAAAGTAGCATCCAAACATTCCCAAAGTGGTGCTCAATGCCGCTCAAGCTTGGCTCACGAGTTATATCCAGTCTTTGAAATTGCCTTAGCTTGTTAGTTATGGTCAAGTGAGCTCAAACTTTAGCATTTCAAGCGAGTGGAATTTGGGTTTTAATTAAAATTAAAATTATTCATAATTAATCTAATTTAAAAAAAATCATTAACCTTGTATGTAAGATGAAACCCTTATATAATATAAAAAACGAAAAACTACAATGGATCTATATTGTATAAAGTTAAAATATTAATAATTATTTGCTTAAAAGACCATGAAAGCTATAAGATTTATGTCTCTAAACGAATAAGTATGTTTAATCAAATTGAAAAACTGTCAATACATATAAATATGTATATATAAGTGAAAAATAAAATTATATACTTATACGGATATGAGTCTGATCTATTTCAGTTGAGTCGAAGTGATATGACACGTACGTTTTGTTTGAAGAAGAAAGAAGAAGATAACATTATAGTTACCAGCATCTTTTGGAAGTGCCCTCCAATTTGCATGCCCATACTGTTGAATGTATGATACCAATATTTGATCTTCTTCAGGAGTCCATGGTCCTTTCTTCAATCCCATCTTCTCACAGCAAGGAACCCTCACCATTTCTGTCCTCAAATTCTTCAACGTCTCTGTTTGTCTAATCCCCTTAATTAGTAGTCCTAGCTAGTTAATGCTTTCAAGGTGGTCAAGAATGGCTTCTTATATAATTCCTCCCTCTTAAGGTGCATGTTTCATATCAATAGTCAAACAATTGCATGGTTTTCAAAAGCTATAGCCCACTTTTTCAAACGAAAATTTTGTTTCTCTTCATCTTCTTGTCCATATATATATATATATATATATATATATATATATATATATATATATATTGGAAAGAAACTTGGAAAGAAAATAACAAACTTGTAAAGAAATAAAAAATAATATATTTTTTATGTTTTGTTTGGATGGAAAATTAGAAACTTTAAGACGAAAAATAACATAATTTAAAAAACTAAAAAAAATAGTTGTGAAATGATTTTTTTAATATTTTTCTTTAGTATTTTTTTTTACTATTTAAACAAATGCCGTAAAGTTTAAGTGACTTGTGTGCCTTTGATGGTCAAAATTAACATGCTGCACGAGCGATAATGGGCGCAGTTGACATAGCTAAAAGCCGCCTAACCCAATATCTTTCTTTTGGGGAAAAACAAAGAATGTTAGAGAGTGCCAATTTTCTCAAATGAAAAAGCATTATATTGAAAACAAAATCAACTTGATTTACATTATTATACAATTCAACTTTGCAAAGTCTTTAAACAACGAAGGTACGGTTGAATAAAATTTAGTCGAAGTTTCTACATTATTTTTATTATTTTTTTATAAAAATAATATTTTAAAAATAAAATTCAATATCGGATTTTATTATTTAATAAAAATCTTATAATAGATCAAATATACAAAATTTTAATTAAAAAAAATATTTTTATGTATAATTTAACTCTCATTCCATCAATAAATTAAAATTTATCAAAATTTTGTATGAAGTGTTAGAGCTTAAAATATATGTTAATTAAGACTTATTAGCTCGGTTGCTTAGAGTGTTATGTTATTTTATCAAAGTACATTAAGTTTTTGTAACTTTAAAATTCGCATAAATCTCGATAATTAATTTTATTGTTGTGTAAGTAAAATTTTTGAATGAAACTTTAGAAACTCCATATAAAGAACTTATATCCAACACAAAAAATTCTTTCCGGAATGTGAAACTTAAGATAAATTGGGAGAATGGAATACAATAATTTTATTGGTAAAATATACCGTCTCACATCCAATGAAAAGGAAAAAAAAAATACTTCGATTCTTTCAAATTTATTTTTAAAATATTAATTGTATTTCATTTTTATTGTATTCTTTGGGCTCTTCTTCTTTCCTATCATCTAGCTAAAAAAGGAGGAAAAATCCTCATAATGAGATAAAAATGTCATTTTTTCATCATCGATTATTTTCCAATGTTTCTTTAAACTTTATTTATTTTTAACAAAATAAAGGAAAGGAAATAATGTGCTCAACACGAGTAACTCGCAAGCAATTACAGCACCATATTTGTGAAAGAAATACTACTTTTGTCAAGAGGTGCATCATTGCAAAATAATATATTGGGTAAATTACACCATAAAAACCACTTTAATGTTTTTCAATATTACAGTCCACTGCATGCTTTATCTAAAACTTACACTGCAATCCATTTGACCAAATTTTCCTCTAACTTTTAAATTTACCAAAACTTTAAATGGTTAGACTACTAAACCGCCCCTCACAATTCAGCTACCCAACTACTCTTCTTGAATTGCCAAAGGGCAGTATGACTCACCTGATAATCTGAGCAATATCTTTATCAAGAATGTTCTACCAATTTTGTTTTTGAAGAATAATAAAAGATAAAAACAACCTCAAATATATATTCTACGTCCATGTGCACTTACTTCAAGTCACAACTCACAACTCACAATATTAAAATTAAGGTTATGAATTTCGTGTCGAATAATATTTTAATTCAATTGTTTAAATAAAATATTTCGATTTCACTTTTTATTAGTGTGTCGTTTCAGATTTGACAGTATTTTCAAATACATGCTTGTTAAATTACATATATTTCAAAAATATATATAATTATAAATATAAATCATAAAAAAATAATCACGATTCAAATATACAAATTAACCTTACTCAAAATTTTGCTTTAAAATCAATTATAAATGTTTTTTTGGTATAAATCCGATTTAGGACTTTGTGCTACTATCAAATTACATCCCTTTCAAATATATATTTCATAATAAAACAATCATTATTCAAACATTAATCTCTAATTGAAGAGAAATAGTTAAACTTTTCAAATTACCCCCTTAAAATTTTCAAAAATATAAAAATTAACATTGTATATTTCAATCAAAACAAAAAGTGAAATGAAGAATGAGTTTAATTTTCATTCAATGATGAAACCGAAACATTTAGACCAAACGAAACGAAGTTAACAACTCTCGTTAAGATACCTATGAACAAAAATTATTAGACCAAATTTCTTCAAACTCATACTAGATTCACCAAAATTAAAGAAAAATCTAAATTCAATTGAAAGCACAAAATTAAAGAAAAATCTAAATTCAATTGAAAGCACACACCCAAAACCTACACCAGACTCATCATATGCTTCTATTATATTCTCTCTTAATCTTTCCACATTAGCACTCTGTGCGTGAATAACATAGCTAAGTGATACTACCAAAATATGTCACTCCAATAGGAGGAGGACACGTGGATTATCGTGAGCCCTGAATTCAAAGAGACACGCGGACAGTTCAGGCCCAGACAGTTGGACCTCCAGGTCATGACCGCCCTTCAAGGCATCATTGCCTCCAGCTGGGCCTCCAGGTCATGACCGCCCTCAGGAACATCTTGGCTCCAGCTGGGCCTCCACGTCACCACCGCCCTCCGGATCATCATTACCAACCAAGTTGGGGCGTCAGACCTAAACACCGTCTTACACATAGACGGCTCTGGAATAAGCCAACAAGGCAAAAGCCCTACTGAACGGTTCTCAGCTTCCTAGCTGGGCCTCATAGGCATCATTACCCTACCCAGTTGGGGTATCCTGTTACAGCTGCCCCGACCCATCACCGCCTCCGGAACTCTATAAAAGGATTTGGTAAGCGGTCCAAGAGAAAGAGGGCTTTTCAGCTTTAAACACTTACAATCTTAAACTTTTGCTAACTTAAGCATCGGAGCATCCTCGGAGGCATCCCCTCCGTCGACCCCAATAGCAAATCTCCCTTTCTCTGTGCAGGTACTTCTACAACCATCCAGCTCAGCAACACTCATTTTTTGGCATCAACACTAAGCATTGGTAGTTTAGGGTCAGAGAGCAACAAGGAGCACACCCACACAGAAATTACACAAAATAAGAAACTTAAACCAAAAAATCTTCCAAAATTTTAATCAAGAATCTACTACAAAACCCTCTTCCAACCTTTATTTAGACCAGTTATATGTTCATATAAAAAATTAAAAAATCTTATTCAAATTTTTCTACCGAACCAAGAAACAATAGAAGTCAAGTCCCTCGTTGGTTGGGTTTTCGATTCATGGATGAAATTGATTGAGTATGCTTTTTACTGTATACTAGGCATTAATTTGGATTTAGATGTCTGTTTGTGTGTATTTATGTTGGTAAATCTGATAATGGGTGTCCTTTTTTTTGGGCATTATAGAGCTTTGGGTTCTAGTGGATTCTAAAACTGTCCATGAATTTGTTTGTGGCTGTTTTAAAGTGTAACATAATGGAAGTGAATTCGACCAATATACATGTCTGTGTATGCATATGTAGATGAATTTGGTAATGCGTATTCGTTAGGGTTTTTTCGGGTTTGAGAGAGGACTAGGCAGCGGTGGGTGGGTCTGGGTACAGCAGTGGTACGTAGCGCAAGAAGGGAGAAGAGGAGAGAGAGGAGGCTGACGTCGTGAGGAAAAAGAACAAGAACAGTAAGAGAAAATGACTTATCAGTATGCCTAACACCCACTCTAATCTATACACTATCTAAGTCAAGGCCGCATATGGACAAAGGCTCGAACCCAACCCCAAACCTGCTCAAAAAATAAAAGTCAAGGCCCCCATGTGAATTGTCCTTGCTAAGTACCTTGCACTGTCGGGCAAGTCACTCGTACGAGTCGTATCCCAAAGCTTTTGGCTCCACTTCTAAAGGTTCACGTCAGCCAAAAATATACTACTGCCCAGTGCCTAGTGTTTGGTGTTTCACAGTAACAAAAGAAAATAGAAAAGAAAGAAATCAATTTTATTTTCACATATTATAAAAATTGGGTCCGTTTAATTTATTTAGTCATATTGAATAGAGTTAATGAACTGTTTTTTTTCTTTTAAAAAACATAAATTATGTTAAATATTCCTAAAAGATGGTTTTAAAAAAATCTAAAAACTCAAACTTGTGTAAAAAAAACTTGTTTTAACATGTGTTTTATCAAATACTGCTAAACATATTTTAGTTTTACGGTTGTTTTATCAAAAAACATTTAAAAAATTAATTTGACAATCATTAATCGAAACTATAATTAGACCAAACGGTATAAATTTGAGTTTTTTTTGTTATCTTGACATCGAAAGGTGTTCACTTCTCAAAATGTCTCATAAACCTCTACTTAAATATATAAATCAAATACTTAAATAAGATTATATATGTAACTCAATTCACTTTAACTCCCCACATCTTTCGTCAATGTTTTTCTCTCTGACTATCTTACTCAGACTTAACTTGTTCACTCTCCTTATCTCTCACATCTTTCTCTCATATTTTTCTCACACCATCTCACTCATACTTAACTTTTTCGCTCTCCTTATCTCTATTCTCCAACCCATGTTGATTTTCTCTATTGCTTTGTTTCTCTTTAGTGATTCTAACCGGATTGTTCTTCTCTTGGATTTTTTTGCAAGTTCAGTCTTCTCTTGAGAATATGTAACCATTATACTTGACATGCTTATAAGTAATAAGATAATTATTAGCATAAAATAATAGATCAATACATGCATAACGTGTGTTGAGATACTATAATAGTAATAATAGATTCTATGGTACCTTTAACGAAGGAAAAAATATCTCGTCTCTAAATTATGTGATAAAATACATATATTTAATAATAAAATTATATTTTTGAGTAAAAACAAAAATATTGATGATAAAAAAAATTATCATAAAAATATACATTTTATCACAAGAAGTACGAGCTTTATTATCAAATGTGGTACTTTATCAGATAAAGTAAATTGTTTTTTTTAAGACACCAGAATAGTCATTAATAGTAATTGATAAAAATATTGTCCAGTTAAAAAGTTATTCCTTGTTTGATAAAAAAAATAATTATAAGTGTTATTATTATGTTTTTCCTTTTACAATAGCTTAAAAGAAAATAAAGAAATAACTTGAGTTTTGTTATTTGCCTTTAAAAATTAGGTTAAATAGGCACAAAATTAATTAAGAAAATAAAAAAATATTCTCTTAAAGAGAGCTGTCTTTAGTGGGGAGTGGAGCTATCAATTTCCCTACTAAACATGCATAGCTCCTTGAAGTCCCATGTGTCACTTATTTCTTTGTCAAAGTATTGAAATGTCATAAATTTCCTTTCTAGAAGGTGAAGCAAACTACTTAGGTTTAGCGTCATTTACTTACGAGCGCTCATAGACAAATACATTCTTATTATATTTCTCTCTCATTAGTCATTAGATATAAATCAAAGGATTAGGGTGAACTTTTTTTTAAGTGTGCAATATGATAAATGTCATGTCATTTATAGTATTGACATAATATTTATTAAATAATATATTTGAAAAAAAAAATTCTAAATTATTAAAAAAAATCTTCATCTCAATCAAATAAATGGTATTATACAGATACTCGTATAAAACAATCCGATTAAGACACTTTGAAAACTTAATGGTAATCACCATTTAAATTTGTTAAGATTTAATTCACACACCTATATAAAATAAAATCACACAATCACAAAGAGAAAAATTAAATAAACATGAACATCAAATCTCAACAGACTTACGTTCATGATTGTAAATTCCACAGTGCAACTTTTTGTATTATAGAATAGTTGTAAAATCCCTCCCAACTCTCACTATTCTAAAATCTCGTTACATCATCTCAAATAACCCAACTCCTAATTAATATAGTGCTACAAAACTCGAGATGGTTTTTCAATAAAAGACTTTTAGAGACCTATATTTATAATAATAAATATTACGTCGATGATGTGGGACTAGTACTATAATAGAGTAACGCAACAAAAATAACGGTTTCTTACCAGTTTAACTCGGAACTTCTTGCACTATGAACTGTTAGAAAAGTTTTTAAAATTTTCACAATTATTCATGGTTTTTTAATAGCCATTATTTAACCATTTTAATATAATAATCAAATTGAGAGTTACAAATTTGTGATTAATTTCAATAAATTGAGAGTTACAAATTTTGTAATTATTTTTATTTTAAATTTTGAATTAAATTCTTAGGCTCATTTGTGCCTATAAATACCAAGATTTTCAAGAGCCTAAAACATATAAGTTTCAATTTTTTTTTTCTACTTTCTAAATATTTGCATTTTTTTGCAACCTTAATCAAGTCGGTTTACCCCGGCTTCTCAGTGGATGTGCACATTGTAAGAAGTAAAGCTGTGAATACTTGGGTCGTATCTTGGAGTCAGTTTTAGACATTTGTACTTGCACGTATAGAGCTATAACGGCTTTAAAACAATGCCAACTCTTTTCGATTTCTCTATTTTAATATACATTATTGCTTAATACCATATATTTATATTGTGTTAAAATTATTTTGATTTTTATAAATATATATTTTAAAATTATCTATTTAATTTTTATCATCAATTATTAAAAAAAAATTCTAACATGGACTCCAATCTTCGTCACGTCTTCTAAATCATCCATAGTCGTGTGCATATCACAAAAACGACAAATTCATGAATTTTCACCATCCAAAAACCTTCTATCCCTCTATAAAAAAAAAAAAAATATGATGTTTTCCTCCTTTTTACCGTTTCTCTCTCTAGAACATGTGCTATGTCTCTCTTCATTTTTTATCTGTTTTCCATACTTACATCCAATAAGCTAGTTGCCAATAACTAACAAAAATATATATGAATGAAAAAATTATGTACCCTGAAGAATTTGTCTTTTAATAAATTTGTATTAAATATATTTTAGACAGGATGAGCCGTCCATCATAGACCCTCAACAAAACCCAAAATCTAACAAATACTGTTTACAATAAAACTTTTTTCTGGTATGAAATTTGAATAATATCCTAACAAAATTTTTAAACAATTATTATACAAGTTTTTGAATAATTTTAAGAGGTTGAAGATTAGCGTATAACTATAATTATTCTAGTCAAATAATAAAAATAAATAAATGAAAGCTGTTGTGTGAAGGGGACTTCATCATTATCTTTAGGATGATAATGCCCATAAACATAAACACTGATGAATGGACCACAGCAGCCTCCACTTCATGGAGACATGACATATGGTGACGTGCACTAAATTAATCACCAAATTAACACCTGTGTACTCTCTCACTCTTTCTTAAGTTCCTTGACAAAAAGATAACGTTAAACTGAGTAGTAGTAGTAGTACTAAATTATAAGGTCTCATTATATTCTATTTTCTTATATTGGATACCTTATGTCATGTTATAATGTCCAAATATATTAGAATATATATATATAGAGGCTGGTCCTCAATTATATAATTTGATAGTTTTCTCTCATGATCCCATTATAAAACAAGAATTTTCATTATCATGATACAGTAAATAGAACTCCAATCAGTCTTATGATATATTTTTATTAATAATATATTGATAAGATAAGGATTCTATTTTTGTCAAAAAATTTTTTATAACAAGTGATGATTTATAGAATCGAAAATTTTTACTAATAATCACAAAGAAATTGAATAATAATTGTTTCAAAAAATGAAATACTGATGTTACTATTTAATTTTTTCGTGATTACTAGTGAATTTTCTCTGTTTTCATGATTACCAATGTATTATGAGTAGATAATAACGAAAAAAATAATTAATCTATTAATTTTTTTTTATATATATAAGAGTTGTGTTGTTAGTGTAAAATTGATTTCAGTTTGTAAGTTTTTTTTCTTTCAAATTTATTAAGAGTTTTTTTTTTCATTGAAACAAATCTATATACAAATATAATGATTGATTTTCGGTTAAAAAAAAATATAATGATTGATTTAACCACGATATAAATCTATAAAATCAAAAACCACAAATTTTATTTTTCAAATAAATTAAAGTTTTATTGACTCCAAAAGAAAGTTATTGATTTCTCATAATTTTAATCATTATAATTTTTTTCCCATGATGCCTTGTGGATGTTGGTGTAATTTACAGAATAATAATCAAATCTGAAAAATTAAAAAAAACAAAATAAGATTTTGAAGCATGCTAAGAACCGTTTTTTTTAAAGGTTTTATTTGTCCCCTATCCTCGGGACAACAAATTTCCAAGATTTGCATATAGAAAATTTGAAAAATCTGTTAAGAATTTTCTTTAAAATAGTGATAATAATGACGGTAAAAATTATAGAAGGAGAAAGTTGAGAGAAAGATGAAGAAGAGTTAATTAAATTTAAAATGAAAGTTAAATCTGACTTTTACATTCTCTCAACTTTCGTAAAATAAAGAGATATGAGTGAAAGAATGCAACATTTTGAAAACATAGCTATTGAAAAACCAAAATTTTGAAAATTAACGATATGACAATCAATTATCCATTAATTACAATCGAGTATCTTTAGTGTTTGAATAAATTAAAATAAATTATCAGGATGATAATCGACTGTTCTCTACTATAATTAACTATAAAAAATTTATATCTAATCCCGTTTTCAAACAAAACTCCATCAATTGATACTTACTAAAATTGTTGAAATTGAGCTTAGCAAATTTAAGAATTTTGAAAAGAAAAAAAAATAAGGTACTGATAATAAGCTCAAAATTAAAAAAAGAAAAAAAAATGGTTTAATTTGGTAGCATTTTGTTTGGTATCACAAGAAACAAATTAAATCAAAACTCTCAAATCTTCACTCACGCTTGGCTTGATTCTAAAATTGAACTCTTTACTTTGAAAAGACAATTCCATCTTTGATTCCAGGCCATTGTAGTCAAAAGAGCATAATTAATTAGCAGCCTGTAGCTTGCACATGTAGTACTCACTAGAAGCTAGGAAAGCATTATGAAAGGCCTATGTCTTTTCGTACACCAAGAAAATTGGAACAGGTGTCCTAGAAAGAACCCACCACCATTATTTTATTTTCTAAAGCAAACCAACCATTAATCAAGCAAGCTGCACACTCATTGCAGAAAGAGAGTGAGTGGTTCTAGAATTTTATTTTAGTGTGGGGTACATCGATCGAGATATTGATAACTACACTTTCACTTTTAGTATCAAGCCCTTTTTATCGATAACCTATGCAAGATTGTGGATGTGCTTTTAATTATTTTTTAGTTATTATCATAAAATATTTTTATTATCTTACATTTTAATTTTTTTAATATTATGTGTGTTTTAATATTTTAATATTTTAAATTCCATTAATTTATATTTTTTAAAAGTTAATGTATTTTTCTGATTAAAATTTTACTTAAATTAAAATCGATGCATACGTAAAGTGCAAACGTGCGCTTCATTTAAATGCAGAAAGATAATTTTAATAGTATTTTTTTATAATTGTCTTCACCAATTGAAAACAAAAAAGTTAAAAATTTTGAGTTTGGAAAAAATAAAGAAAAGATAAGAGATTTATGAATAAGCTATGGAAGATTATGAACATGCTTTTAAATAATTTATAGAGTCATTATCATTAAACATTTGTATTGTCTTATTTTTAATGTTTTTCGTTACCTGTGTTTTAATTGTTCTTTTTATATTTTATATTTGATTAATTTATACCATAAAGAATAATTCAATATGCTATTATGATCAAAATTTAATCAAATTAGAAATGATGTATACGTGTAGCGTAAAAGTGCGTTTCATTTGAATGCAAAAATGACGAATTTGACTGTATTTTCTCATAGTTCTATTCGCGAATTGTAGATTGAGAAGTTAAAGATTTTGAATTTAAAGAAAATGAGATAGGGATAAAAGATTTGTTCGAGAAAATAAGAGAGTAATTTGATGGAAATTTTTGTTTACTATACACACGTGCATCAATCATAATTTGATCGAAATTTTAATCAGAAGAACCTATTGAATACTTCACTGCAAAGTGTAATTCGATCAAATTTAAAATATAAAAAATATGAGACAAAGTAAATAAGAGAGGGATAAAAAAATTGTTCGAGAAAATAAGAAAAAGTAATTTGATCGAAATTTTAATAAAAAGAACCTTTTAAATACTTTACTGCAATGCAAAGTGTAATTTAATCAAACTTAAAATATGAGATACTAAAAAAATTTGGGATAAATAGATCAACACGTACGTAAAAAAAAAAAATCTCTTTATTTGGATTAAAAGGGAAAAATAGGTAAAAAATAAATTAAAGTTGCATATCCCCTTTATTTAGTTTTCTTTTTCGTTTTTTAATAATAGTAACTCGAATCAAAATTTGGAAATATTGTCCTGACAAAGAAAAAGTATAGGTGTTAAGCTCACTGTCACAAATTTTACAACTAACTCGTAAACGTTAATAAAGGACGCCAGCGAAAAGTACTTTTGAAATTTCAAAAACAATTAAAACAATTTATTTTTGTTGCCAGATGTTTCTCCTGTATAGCTGTGGTCACCTGAACGAAAGACCATATAGGGATGATCTCGTCATTTACTAACCACTTTTTTCACTGCGCGTGAAATTAAAATTCTTCGCCGGTGTCGTAACCGTCCACTTCAATCAAACAAACGTAAAACGTGGGGAATCTTAAAAAGTTACACGTACCAATCGAATATTCTCTCAACCATTCTTTCTCTCTATAAAACAACTCTGCAACAGAAACGAAAAAACTCAGAATCTCACCCAAACCACAAACGGAAAACCCCCAAACAGAAAAACAGAGTTCTTAAAAAAAAAACCCAAATTTTCAGATACCCAGAAAGAAAGAATGAAAATTACGGTGAGTGAAGCATTGAAGAACAAGTACCAGCTATGCGAAGAAATTGGGCGCGGGAGATTCGGCACAATCTATCGATGTTTCTCTCCAATCTCCAATGAATATTTCGCCTGTAAAATCATCGATAAGCGACTCTTGACCGATCCTTTAGACCGAGAATGTCTTGAAAACGAACCCAAAATAATGGCTATCCTCTCTCCTCACCCAAACATCGTCCAAATCCACGACATGTTCGAGACCGACGACTTCCTTTTCATCGTCATGCAGCTCTGCGATCCCGCCGTCACGGTCTACGATCACTTGGTGTCGTCGCATGGTGCCATCTGTGAAACCAGAGCGTCTCTGTACATGAAGCAGATCCTCATGGCGATTTCCCATTGCCATAGATTCGGTGTGGTGCATCGGGACATAAAGCCCGACAACGTCCTGTTGAATTCGAGGGACGACAGCGTTTTGTTGTGCGATTTCGGTTCGGCGGATTGGTTGGGTGAGGAAGAGAGGAGATCGATGGAAGGGATCGTTGGGACGCCGTATTACGTGGCGCCGGAGGTAGTGATGGGGAGGGGGTACAACGAGAAGGTGGATGTGTGGAGCGCTGGTGTCGTTTTGTACACAATGTTGGCAGGTATCCCGCCGTTTTATGGGGAGACGGCGGAGGAGATCTTCGAGGCTGTGTTGAGAGGAAATTTGAGATTCCCTCCAAAGTTCTTCAGATCTGTTTCCAAGGATGCCAAGGATTTGCTTAGGAAGATGATTTGTAGGGATCCGTCAAGGCGATTTTCTGCAGAACAAGCTCTAAGTAAGTTTTCTCTTGTTGGGTTTTTTTTTGTTGCTTTAATTTTCCTCTGTTTTCCCCCCGAAGTGGTCATTTTTGTTGCTTTATTTCTTTTTCTAAATAAATCTTGGACCAAAATTTTTAATTTAATTGATGGGATTTACATAAATTTTTGGTTAACATCAAAAGCTTACTCTGTTTTTCTTCTGTGTTAATTGCAGGGCATCCATGGATTCTAAGTAGAGGAGAAACAAGTTCAATGGATTGTTAAAAACTTCAACCTGAAAAGCAAATGACCCACTCAAAAAGCAAAAAGCATATGGACGATAGCTTATCACTGTACATATCCACATAAGAGAGTCCTCTTTTTTATTTTTTCTTTTTTTTCCTGGATGTCTCCTCTACTGTACAAAACTCTACTATGATGGATGGTTGCAGAAAATCCAGTTTTTACCTCGCCAGATCCGGAGAGAGAAACCAGAGGAAGAGTTAAAAAGACAGGAGTTCACGTGGGTGTCTGCTACCAAGGACTGAGCACTTTTTTTTGTGTGTTTTTGTTTTAATGTTAGAAGAAAGAGAGGGAGAGGTGAAGAATCTGAGAATGTAGATAGATGGAAGTGGATGCCGGAAGGGAAGAGAATCCAACTTTTCCCCGCCTTTACTTTTATTGGCAGTGGGAGTAATCTGTAATCTTAAGAGTTTGAATGTGAAAATGCATCAGACATGTGAATGAATTTGGAATTTGGAAATTGCAATTTGGAATTTGATCTGTGCATCTTTCTTGATGGAAGCATATGGCATAATATCCTTTGATATAATCTATCTTTTACCTGGTTGTTTGGAATCAAAATGTGCATTTTTTTTTTATGGGTACAAAGATGGATATGTGTCCTTTGGGATAAACCATTTTTAACTTGTTTTAAGGGCAAGAATATGCCCCCAAAATAAGTTTTCCATGTTCTAGGGATTTCAGGGGTCCAAATATTGTACTTCGGTAATTCCACACGGAAGAACCTCCTCAGCCCGTTGTCAAGCTCAACAAGGGTCACATGTGAAGCATATGCTTAGTACAGTATACATGGAAGAATGATACTCAGTTTGTCTTTGATCCTTCTCTCACTTCTACCAGAAGAAAAACAATATTAATAAGTGCGCAAAAAAATGGTTAGCAAATTTAGTCAACATGAGGATGGATAAATTAAAAAAACACTGCACAAAGAAAGTGGGGTTTTCGTTTTTGGCATTGTTTGTTATTACTCGAGCATTACATAATTATAACTTGAGTTTCACGACGATTATATTGTCAAAATGTGTTGATTGTCTTTGTTATACATGATACCAGAGTTAAACGAGAGAAAAAAAGAAAAAGTAAAAAAATTATCACTTAACGGAATCTATCGAAGATATACAGAATTTAAGTATAAGTTTATTACTCAATAAAATATATTGAGAAATTTATGAGGGTTATTTACTAAAGTGAACAAAATAAAATAAAAACAATGATTTCAAAACACGATCAAATTATTTTTCGTAAGGTTTAACTCATCTGCAAAGAATTTATGATGTTGATGCTTTTCATTTTGCTTTGCAATTTTCTCACGAACCTGTTCATGTTCCAATGGTACGCAAATCCACAAGAACTTACGGGTTTTCAGGTGAGCAAGGGATAGAGCGTTGAGATCGGTAGAGTAGCTGATCAACAACCGATTATTATTATAATCAAACTTTAGGACTGTGTCACGTGAGTAGACATCTCATTTGATGATAACCTACCAAGGTTGTTTTAGTTGAAAGAATCTGCTAGGTAGTCCGGTAAAATTTAAGAGACATTTAAACAAAAGTTAGGTAAGTTCTTTATTTTCTCAACACTATAGTTTCTTGGGAACCAAACAAATTGTTGAATTATTTAAATTATTTATGCCTTAACGTTTCTAATAATTATTCCAGAAAAACAACAAAACTACAACTACCGCATGTGGCAGATGCAAAAATTAGGTCCTACCCATGTGATGCCCATAGTTTTCTTCCAACATTTTCTTATTCCTAGTGGTTTAGGGTATGAAGCATGGTCGGTTTCATTTGGGACTTCTTTGTCCTAGCATTGATTAATCTCTTTATATATTCTAACAATCTCAACACGTATGTTATGCAGTGTTAGTTGGTCTGTTTTTTATGTGATAAATTAGCGTGGATTTAAAATGAAAAAGATAACGAAAATGATGTCTGTAAATAACATAAAAAAAGATTAAAAGAAACATCTTATCAAGGTAATTGTATTTGTTTTGGTAGATATGCTCTTTAAGCACTTAAACTCGCTTGGATCACATATAGACAAATAGAAACAGGGCGACAAAAAAATATGGGTATGTATTTTTCCAGACAAATTAGTTCTAGTAAGATCTACAGAATCATGTATGGGTTCAGGGAAAAGATCTCCTAAATATTGGGTAACTGTTGTTAAACTGGGTAGAACACTTTATGAACTGAGATACATGAGAGAGATACAGATACAGTGGTTGAGATATCGAGAAAAAAAAACGTGAGAGAAAATTACAGAGAATTAAAGTAAATTGAATTACATATATAATTCTATTTAAATATAAATTATATATTTAAATAATTTTTTTTTAGACATTTAGAGAATGAACACTAAAAAAACAATTAAAAACAGCTTCTTACTTAATAATATATATAGGGATACTTTTGGATTTTTTTTCCAAAAAAATACACTATACGGATACTTAGTGGAGTACCAAGCACTATTTTAAATTTCAGTCAACTAACTAATCAGAGGATTAGCATTGATTAATCTCTTTATATATTATAAGCTTCTCAACACGTATGTTATGCAGTGTTAGTTGATCTGTTTTTTTATGTGATAAATCAACGTAGATTTAAAATAGGAAAGATAACGAAAGTGATATCTGTGAACAACATAAAGAAAGATTAAAAGAAATATCTTATCAAGGTAATTGTATTTGTTTTGGTAGATATGCTCTTGAAGCACTTGAACCCGCTTGGATCACATATAGACAAATAGAAGCAGGGCGACAGAAAAATATGGGTACGTATTTTTCCAGACAAACTAGTTCTAGTAAAATCTACAAAATCATGTATGGGTTCAGGGAAAGGATCTCCTAAATATTGGTTAACTGTTGTTAAACTGGGTAGAACACTTTATGAACTGAGATACATGAGAGAGATACAGTGGTTGAGATACCGAGAGAAAAAAACGTGAGAGAAAATTGTAGAGAGTTGAAGTAAGTTGGATTACATATATAACTCTATTTAAATACGAATTTTTTAGACATTTAAAAAAATAAACACTAAAAAAACAATCAAAAACAGCTCCTTACTTAATAATATATATAGGGATACTTTCGGATTTTTTTTCCAAAAAAATACACTATACGGATACTTAGTAGAGTACCAAGCACTATTTTAAATTTCAGTCAACTAACTAATCAGAGGAGTATACTTACAACTTTAATTAAATTAATTAGACTGTCAATCTTTTTTTCTTTTTTTTTTTGCATTTCTGATCACATGAGCAAGCATGCATTGTTTTGTCAATAATAATAATTCAATATGTTAAATGTTAAATTTCCCTATGAGAGGATGTGTCTAGCTAGAAACTGGTATGAGATAAATAATAATTATTAAAGTATCAATTAAGTGATTTGGTTTTTTTTACCAAAAATAAAATAATTAAGTGATTTGGTTTGAATTAACTAAGTTTTATTTTTCAAATTATTTAAAGAAAAAAACCTCATGAATTGGTATGATTATTTCAGTTTTGGAATCTAATAAGCATCTTTTAGAATATGGACTACAACTCATCATGCCACTTAATACGATAAGCATGAGCCGGGTGGAAAATGCCAATGATTTTTTTTACGGCTTAGCAAATAGTTTTCCTAAATTAGGTTGTTTATAGCAGTAATGGGTGATTTAAGGTACTTGTTAATCAATAATAAACAAATGTATTGAAATTTTAAATTTATATATTTAAGTTTAAATGATATTTCTTTCATGTATGAGTTTGTATATTAATTAGGGTTATTATCCCTAAACATATTTGCATTTTGCCATATATTTTAATGTTCTTTTATATTTTAAGAACGATCAATTTATTATTTATATTTTAGGCATGTGTCCAACAAATCATTCTAGTTATTATTCCAACGAAATTGATATTGGTACAAACAAAAATCTTAACTATTAAACAAGATAAATATTCTAATCAAATTTTTTGTGTCATCTGATATCAACTTTGCTCCATATTTTTGTGTATATTCTTCTCAATTTCGCCGGAATTATCACTATAAAGGTTTATTGGACACATTGCTAAAATACATAAGGTAAATTGATTGGTTTTAAAATGTAAGGAAGACATTGATACACAAAGTCAAATGTAAGGGTCGTTGGTGATAATAACTCAATTAATTATATACAAAACATTTTGTAAATTCAAGTCAAACCTTACACTAATTGTAGCATAACTATCATGTTTTATGTTCTTTAACAATTGCTCTTAAGACACAGGAAAAATTATTGTCTAGCACAATGTCATAAAAGATACATGGTACAAGGGTCAATCTCACATTTGAATGAAAATAAAATATCTTTTTTTGTCTTTTTTCTCGTACCATATAATGGTGAGATAGATCTTTTTGTGTCATGTATCTCTTATGACACTGTGCCAGATAAGAACTTTTAGTTAATCGGACCCTAATAATAAACTTTTTTTTAGTAGGAGTGAAAGGTTAGCAGAGATTTTGATGTTTCTCACTACTGCACCAAAGGTATCGGGGGACAAACCCTAATAATATGATTGAATTATAATCAGACCTCTCGACATAGTGGTTATTTTTGAATCATTCATAAGGATATTTGGCTTCGATTTTTTTTCTTGGTAATAAAAAATTCTTGAATTTTTTTTTAAAAGAAACAAGTTTGAATTCTCAACTTTTTACATCCCCACCCTATATTCCTAAAAATTAGGTGGAGGGAAGATAGGGACATGCATAAAGGGATTGGCAAAAGAGGTTTTGTGGTTCTTACCTATTACTATGTTGAGTTAAATTCCTTCAGTCTAAAGTTGATAAGTACTTAAGAATAGTTTATAGGTTATCTGAAATGGGTCTTTGCATTTCTTTTTGGGCAATTTGGTCCTTACATTTCATACCTAACAATCAAATGGGGTGACATATCAAGCGCAAAGATCCTTTCAAATATGAATGATGTTTTGTGAATAAAAAATGCATGCAACTTTAACATTTTGGAATCCAAATTAAATGGACAGCGCATATTATGAGGATATGCCTCATAATATGCTTTTCATATCTTATTCTCTTTCTTCTTTCTTGGAAGAATGGAAGGTCCACATGTCTTTTCTTTTGCATGTCATCCAATCAGTCTTGTGGAATGTCCAATAATGGGCCACAAATATCCTACCTAATCTTGAGTAAGAATTCTGCATATAGCATATGCTATCATTATTAATATATGCCTCTTTTGACTTTGGTAAAATTGGTCTTATCATGCCATTTTTTACTTAAATTGTTTGGATTACTTCTCTAGCTGATATGTCTTTCCTATTGTACCCTTGAATTGGGTGGCATTTTAATTTTTTATGGAATTAAACGTATAGATTTAACATGGCAAAGATTAATAATTTGAGTCATGATCCTCAATTTAGAATATGCTAATTTGATGTCTTGACCATATGCTAATACTATCTTATATTATTATGAATATACATATTTATATAGAGAGTTTATATACAGATACTTAATGGAGCACCAAACACTCATTTTCATTTCATTCAACAAATCAAATGACTAAACTTACAACTTCAATTAATTAGCTTAATTAAGTTAGACTTTCAAATTTCAATCGAATAAATTTTACCTTTTGCATTTGTCAAAATTCTAGGTTTGTCAACAATGATTTAATATGTTGAATTTTTGGGTAAAATACAATTATATCTTTAAGTTATGATAATAATTATAATTTAATCCTTTTTTTTAACAAACGACCAACCCAACCAATTGTTAAAAAAATTGACAAAAAATTAATAAAAAAAACAAATGCACTTTCCATCACATTTGTGTAACAGGTGATTAACTCACATCTCAATAGAACAACTTACACCCATCTTATGTGACTACCAGAAAATAATTTTTATTAATTTCTTCTCTGATTATAACAATTGTGAATGTAACTGTTAAGTCAACTAAAGCTTTGAAGATAAATATTGTTTTCTAAAAGCTTAAGACTAACTTATAATTACCATCAAACGTAAATGATTTAATTGTATTTTATCTTAAATTTTCGTATGAGGATGTCTCTAGAATCTGGTGTTTTGTGCAAAATTAAAATTAGACATGCTCAGATAAAAAATAGTTAGAATCTATTTGAAACCAAATAAAAATAGGATTAATTTCATTTTCAAATAAATTGAAAATGAAATTAATTTAGAAATAAATTTTAATGTTTGGCTTTCTGATTTTAAATTGTAAAATTCATTTGAATTCTCATGTTTAAAATATTTAAAATAAATGAAAAGTTCAAAAAAAAAAGAGAAAGAGAAAGGAGAAAAGGAAATAAATAGAATTTTGGTTAATATAGCTTTTTATTCATTATTTTGTAGAATTCATTCGTATATTATATTAATTTGATAGAATTTACAACAAGTTAACTCAATTCTATAATGAATTTATTTCAAAATAAATTCTATAATTTTTTTTTTAATTTCAAACATGATAATTATAAAATTCAAAATAATTCATTTATTTAAACAGGAGTATTAATTTAAGTTTGGGAGGCAGTCCAGTTTTCAGCTGACGTGCAGCCCAACATTATTCTTTTTTTTCTTAATTTGTCTTTTTCAAATGTTTTACATATATATTCTAGTAAAATTGTTGGTTTAAATTTGTTACTGCTCTCTTCTAGTCTTTTATATATATATATATATATATAAAAGTTATCATGGCATGCTTCTGTTCATTTTTAGAATCTAATAAGCATCTTTTAGAAAATTGATAAAACTCATCATGCCACCTAATTGAGCAACATGGAAAATGCCACTGAGTTTATTTTATTTACAGGTTAACAATAGTTATTGTCCTAATTAATTAGGTTTATATTTATAATAATAATAACTACTAATAATACTTTTTACCCTCTCCCAACTTTATATTCCTAAAAATTAGGGACATGCCAAGATGGCTTGGAAAAATAGGTTTAATGGTTGATCTTAGCTAGCTATTATTCACTATGTTGGATTAAATCCCTTTTTTTTAAGTATAAAGTTGATAAATACCTAAGAATAGTTCATAGGTTATCTGATCTGGGTTCCTGCATTTCTTTTTTGTTTTCTTTTTCTTTTTGGGTAATTTGGTCCTTACATTTCATACGTAACAATCAATTGCCATGGCATCTTTTGTTAGTGTATTTTGCTCTCTTTGTTTCAGTTTAGATAAATTTAAACATTTAAAAAAATATATATTAATTACATAAAAATTATTTAATATGGGTATTAAAATAATAATTTTATCATATAAAATTGCATTAATTATATGTAAATCATTTGTAATTGAAGTAATAATTAATGATATTATTAAAAAAACTGATAATATTTTTTAATTAAAAATAACTATTTTAAAAATTTTCAAAATAAAAATGAAAACATAAAAAAATTGGAGAGAGAGAGTATAAGAACATGTTTTTCATATCTTATTCTCTATGATAACTTGGAAGAATGGAAATCGATTGTGATGCTACATGATCTATCGTATTCCATCCAGTCAGTGTTATTAGTTATTACATTGTCAAGTAATGTGGAAAGTCTAATAATGGGCCATTAATATCCCACCTAATCTTGAGTAAGACTTTGGCATATAGCATATGCCGATATTATGCCTTCTTTTGACTTCGGTAAAATGGTTTTATTATGCCCTTTTTTTACTCCCATTGTTTGGATCAATTCTATGTTATGTCTTTCCTATTTTACCCTTGAAAGGGGTGGGTTTAAAAGTATAGATTTGGCATGGAAAAGATTAATAATATGGGTTTAAAACTTAAAATTATCCTCTGCTTGAGGTAATTTTTGAATCAATGCACCTTGCCATTTGATGAAATCATATTATTTTGTTAGTGACGATGACTCACGTTGAAAAGAAACTTGGATTTGAAAAATTTGCTAAGCGAAGACCTAATATATAATGTTGGAGACCATATAAATCTAAAAGTTTAAGTCAATAGGTTTTTGTTCTACCACTATATATATATCATTTACTAATTCAATTTATTTTTCATATGGGATTGGCTTTTTACATCTCCTCACTTGTAAGTGAATATTCTCTCACAATCATGACTATACCACTCCAAACTCACACCATAATCCAATAGGCACATTAGGAAAGTCAATTAATTTCTTATCTTGGATAAGAGAACCACACACCGATTTTTCAACAAGCAGCTTTATAGACTCCACCTTGCAAACCACACAAACTTCACCATGGGAACACACATGTTCGCCACACAACTCACCTTGTTCGTACCACACAAGTCCCTAACTCTACCTTGCGAGCCACACAAACTTCATTATGTGAACATCACCTGCTCCCCCTGTTGTTCGACTATACCATCGTGAGCATTCCAAAGTCAACCACATTATCTTTTACGCCTCATCGAACCATTGACTCTGGTACCACTTGTTGAGATGGGAGACTTTACGTGCGACTTGATATACATAAACGAGCACCAACTTGACCCAAAAGCTTAAGCTCATGAGTTTTTGGTCCAAACCATGTATATAACCATTCTTATTTCTTTCCGATGTGGGATTGACTTACAACATCTCCTCTTAGCGAAAGTCAGTTATATTATTGTCATGTGTCAAGTGTCACGTGAAGAACAAGGAGCCTACTCCGAAACACCATCGGAGTATATTCTTCCACAAGCTTAGCATATGTGGGATTAACCGCTTCATCTTTCACGGGATCACCATTTGTGAGATTCATCGAATCAACCATGGGTTAGCATCGTGGGAGTCAACAACTGCCAGTAATCACTTTACTCAATTTGAATCATCAGTTTTGATACCACTTGTTAAGCATGATGACCAAAGTTGTAGAAAAACTTGAATTTGAAAAGTTTATCAAGTAAAGTGAAGACTCAATATATAATGTTGAAAGTGGAAACTTATAAATGATAAAACATATTTAAAAGTAAATAATAAAATTTTTATCATTAAATTAAATCTTTTTTTTAATAAAAACGATAAAAACTATTTGTTTCTTTTTTTTTTCTTTCAAAAACATGATTTTAGAAACAGAAAATAGAAAACAAATCCAAACAAAGCAGGATCATTGAGCTACTAAAGTAAACCCACTTTTATTCAACAAAACAAAAGAACTCATCGTAAAAGAAAATGAATTGGTGAGCTTTCCAAATAGGCCCACAAGTGTGCGACTACCCAAAGCCCACCTCTCTGAAGTCTGTCATTCACTTGCGTGGCCTAGCCAAGCCGCGACCGCTTGGCGCAGCAGATCCTCCTCTCCCTCCTCGTGCAGGCTAGCATTGTCACATCTGTTCGCCGGCGCCTCCACTTTGTCGCGAGAGCTCAGTAAGCTCATTTCCCTCTTTTCTCCTTCTCTTTCTCTCTTTAATAGAAAGCCCGGATTTGGGTGTTCCATAATCCCTACCAATCCTTGCCGTGACTCCACCGTGCTACCCACCGTTTGCCACTGTCCGCCACTCCTTCTTTGATTGCCAGATTATCTCCATTTACAGTAAGACAACTAGAATTTCCTTTACTGACTACCATATATATATGCACGTGATTGTATTTTTAATTCAATTTTTTGAATAATTTGATTCATGTGAGTGAGTTATTTCAATCCACCTAAATCTAATATGGATTTTATTGCAATTAATCATTATTAATTTCATTGGTTGAAATATATGAATTTAGATTCAATATTTGTTCTTCAATGCGATGAAATGGTTTTTGTTCAAATTAGGGTTTAAGTTTAAACTCACAGATTTTCATTTTAGTTAGATTAATTGTTGAGTACAGTGGTGAATCATCTCTAAATTCCATGAGAAATTATATTGATTTTATTTTTGTTCTAAATTCCTCCCAAATATTTTGTTGGATTGTGAGATTTTGGTGGGTTATTATATGTATGTATATGAGGATATATTCAAGAATTTTTTTTCTTTACCTCCACATTTCAATAAAAATATTAGAATCTGAAATTTTAGTGAATTTGGGTTTAAAGCGCTTATGCCCGATTTATTTCATTGATTTTAAGTTGCTTTGTATCTGGCTATGATTATGGATATCTACATCCTTGAATATTTCCTACTTTTTGAGAAAGAATTGAATTTCCTTGATGACTCATTGAATTTGAAAATTAAGAACTTGACAAGATTTGTTTTGAAATTTCCGTAAATTTATTTTTGATGCCTACATATTTTTGTGCGTATAGTTAGAGATATCAAGTACTAATTAAAATCTATTGATTTAAGCGCATCGAGTACAAAATATTTGAAATTGAAATTTTGATAAAAATGACCCGGAAAGAGTTAATCCTAAGCTACTACTTGGTTTTAATATGTATAAGCATATAGATATTAAAATGTTTATGTACGTGGACGTGTGGCTATGCAAACATATATGTATATGTACATATTAAACATAGTCAATTCTATTCCACTTATACATAAATAGGTCTATATACTTGGGTGCACTTATCTAGTTTTGAATGGTTATATCTACTAATATATTTCGTTTTCTATATACACGAATCTTGTTATATACATGTATATGTATTAGTATATATACATGTGCATAATACTTGATTTTATATAAGAATGCTTGAAATAATTTTTAGTCTTAATATCTTGATTCTACTGGCACGTGAATAGCTAGTATAAATTGCTCTTTCATTGCATTTGAACGAGTTTTATCATTTGATGGTATTGGAGATACGTAGTTGTATGTGGTGGTTATATGGGAAATTGATTTCAGATTAAAATTTATTGGATGATGATGATATTCATCATCATTTGTAATACTTTATACTGTTTAATAACTTTTTATTGTACAAGTATTTCATTTGATGAGAAGAAAGTGAACATTCAAATAGTTAACTTATATTAATATACCCTTTTTGATAATTTCAACAAACTTATCAACCAAATACACAATTTTACATCTTGCAAACCACTAATAGTCAAGGGCTAGATAACACTTTTAAGACAATTTTCACCAAATACTAAACAGCTTTCAGCTTCACAGTACTTCTTGGTAGAGGATTCCTCCTTGTTGGGAAGTTGATCTTTAGATTGTCGAGTCTCTGTAACCCAAAGCCACATTGGGGTTATAAAAACCCTAACCAAAAAAAGAAAAGAAAATTTGTTGAGTTGGAAAAAACGATGCGCATACTGAAAATAATAGAGTACTTTTTTTAGTTGAAAAATAATAATGTAATTGCAAGTTGCAACAACCTACTTGAAACGAAGTGTTTTTGTACACATATCAAAAACAGTGAAAGAAAGTGGTGGGTTTGGTTCCCTAGGAAACACCAAGAGAGGAAGCGAGAGAAAATGGCATTGACTTCACAGAGATGGGGCTATGTTCGCATCATAACTGGCACAATTCTTGGTGGTATTCTCGGCTTCTATGTAATGCACCGTGTTGAAATCAGCTACAAGGTTAACTCTTTTCTTCTCTATGTCTTCATTAGTTTGGTTTCTAAGAAAGCGGAGAAAAATAAAGAAACTTGTATTGTTATCGAACCAAAACTGTATTTTAGTAAAGTTGGATAATGTTTCTGTTTATTTAATTGTATATTTTCAATATGAGTGGTGATGAATGATTTTTTTTTTTTTAATTTATACAGGAGAAGATGAATGAGAGGTTGAGAAAATACGAAAGTGAAATGAATAAGAAGAAAGAGAAGTTGAATGAGCTTGAAGAATCAATGTAACCTTCTGTGTGGTAGAAAACGGTTATTAATTTTAGCTTTTTTTTATTCCCGTTTGGTTCCTGTCTGCTAAGGAACGTTAGGAAAGTGAGGATGGAAAATAAGACTGGAAATTAGTATTTTGACAAATGATGTTGCATTGGAGCAATCCCACCAAACTGAAAACCAATTTGGTGAGCAATCCTTTACTCTAGATTGCTTTATTGTGTCTTGAATTAGTTGGAAATGGGTTTTCATGGTGATGTTATACACAGCCTACTTAAATTTTCAGCTATGAATACTGTACTTATTCTTCATATTTTTCCGTAATTTTATTTAGAAAGTAGGACATTTATGGGAAATCAAAGGCAAGAACAGATTGGTCCTTTTATCTCTCCCACTCATTTTATTCCACTTTTGATTTTTTTAAGTGATTTTAACTACGTAAACTGCACAAACAAATAAATGCTTCACTATTCTCTTTCTTTATCGTTATCATTTAAAGTTTAAGCAAAAAAATATTTAAAAAAAAAAATAAATAGTCTACAAGTTTGAAGTTCCTTTTTAATTTATAGAAGTTAGGAAAGTATACCTCAATCAGCAATTGAATGCGTGTAAGAGCTCGTTTTAGATTGATAGAAGCAATTAGTTTATCATTTTAATCACTATCAAATTATAATTAAATACTTAAAATAAATAAATTAATAAAATAAAATCGGATGTATGCATTGTATAAAAGGAATTTTTATTTTTTTTAGCAATTAGAAAACTTACTGAGTAAATCAAAGAAGTATGGGTATAAATAAAAAATCTTCTGCGTATGCAAAATATTTAATTTTATGAACGACTTAAATATTTGATACACTCATTTTTTTAGCAGACAAGAATTCTTCGGGCAGAAGTGAACACTTGGGCTTTGTCCGTACAATACATTTGTTATCCGATTGGGTCAAATCCAAACGTTAAAAGTTTAATCATAACGATTTAAACTTTAAAAACTCAAAATAAAATACGAGTCAAAATTAAAAGATAAAAAATAAAATTTATGAAAATTCAATTTGTAAGTGTATTGATCGTCTTAACAACAAAAAAATTGATAAATAAAAATTCAATTTGCTTTTTATTTCTTTTCAACTTTCAATTATTGACCAAAATTGTAATTATTCAATTAAATTCAATTATTGACCAAAATTCTAAGCTATGGTGGCTTTGGACGTATTCTCTTAGTGGATTTTCATTTTTCTTTCTTAATTCTTTTTTTATATAAATAAATTGCAAAGATAGGGTAACTACCAATTAAACTATGGTGGCCACTAGTCTATGAGTTAGCCATTAAAATATAGTGGATTACCTAAGCATTAACCCTTGGTCTATTTACAATTTTACAAGGTATCATGGGTCAGGATTCTAAGAGCAAGAGAACATTGAATCTGTGTCTATAATGTAATTCTGGGTACCAACAGAAACTAAAGTGAAAGAAAGTGTTTCTTAATGACTTCTACATATCTCAGTCCTTTTAAGCTATGATAAATTGTTTTTAAACTCATTAAATGAAACATTTCTCATGCCTTTTGGTATGTTTTCATAGTGATTTCAAAAACAGCTTTTCTAAAATCAATTCTCTAGTTATTATAAACAAATTAACCAAAACACTTTTAAAAATAGTTTTTATTATAAAAACTTGAAATCATCTCATTGTTTTTACCGTTGTTTTACAAGATATTAAAACAAATTATAATTATGCTGTTTTATTATAAATCATTTTAAAAATTATAAATTAAATCAAAACTGGTTTCTACTTTTAAACCAAACAGGAGCGTGTTTTCAAAAACAAATTTTTGTAGACTGTTGTTGAAAACAAACCTGTTTTTTTTAAAACATCCTTTGATTTTTTTTACAACTTTATTTCATAACAGGTTTTAAAATGATGAGCAAACACATTTAAAAATGAAAAATAATTTTTCCTCAATAAAAACCCCATTATGATAAGATTAAAACAAAATTAAGATAACAGTTATCCGAATATGTTTATAGTGAAAAACAACATATAACTGTTCAATGTGTTTATGAAAACAAAACCAAATTCGTCCTTTGATATTGCTCTAATGCGTCCACACAAGAGACATGATATGCTGGCTTTCAACAAATTGTAAGAAAATAAAAGCTACCATTAGACAGCAATCTCAGGGCCCAACATTCCCAAGCCTGTCATTCCAGGCTGCCTGACAAAATCATTCAATCAAAACAATAATCAGAAAGTAGTTTGGGTTTTATGCTTCACATTCTTGGGTGATCTTGTGGGACAGTAGTGGGAGGGGGAAAAAAAGAAAGAAAAATGTTAAACTGGCAAGAAAATTATTCCCACACTCCCATTTTGCAGCTTGATCAGATTCTGAAGCAAACAAACAAGTTAGCAAGGTTAAACATAATATATAAGAGGTTTTTTGGGATTAGAACATGAGAAAAGTTGCGCCAAATCCGTAGCAGCTACTTAGTGTACAAGGAGGAAGATTAGGATATTACAGCCTTATACCTTCGAACCCAACTTTATATTGAAGAAACAATCTTGTGCATTAGTTTCTAAATGTTTTTTCTCTTCCAATTTTTACAGTTTCAGCATATTATAGTGAAAGTAAAGGACCTCAAGTTTTCTTCAATGACAATCCTAGAGTGTTCATGACCCAACCGTGCTTTGGCATCTATCCAGCAAACCTATTCTCATACCTTTGCACCAAGGAAAGACTGCAAGAAACACGAAACTAAAGAGTCAGAAAAAAATTATGTCCACCTAAATGCGTAAGTAGAACAATAAATATTACAAAGAATGAAGCCACCGATGACAGCCATATTACAATCTACTACAAGCAATACATCAAGCAGAACAATCCAAACAGGTGAATACTAAAATATTTCTTTTAAACCCTAGTGAGAAACAACAGGTCGACTATGATATCATCTTTCTATTGCTGTCTGCAAATAAAGCTACCACAGTAAGGCCAGTAAGTGAGCTGCATCGACGAAATTGTTCGATAAATGGTTTCTTTGAGTGTGTCTTCAATTTCACTTGCAAAATCAGAGAATATGTTACTGAAATGAAGCTCTCATACATTAAGTTGATCGTTGCAACTCTTTTCCTTCCATTTTTATTTTACCCTTTCTTCACCATTTTATGTTTCTTCCATACATATCCCAGAAAAACACAGTCAATGAAATCGAGGCATTTCCTACCAGATTGTAGCCCTGCAATTCTACAAGTCAACTCAACAGTAACATCCTAAGCTAGCCTAGCAAAATTGGACAAATTTTAGTTCATAACTGTGCATGAATGAAATAGGCCTTGGCCAATAGCAATAATTGCCCATTGCCAGTGTTAATGGTTACCAGGAACTCAGTATGCCTTGGTTCGCGGTACGTTACCCTCCCCATACGTGGTAAGTTTGGGACAGACTTAAATGATTTATATTATGTATAACAGTATAAGCAGATGTAGAAAATTAGGATACTAGATATATTTATGAGTACAATTTAAATAAAACTATGAGCAACAATAATATTTTAGAAGATGTTAGAGTTTTGACAAAATAGTAAAATCAACAAACATAATATTAGAAATCATAAATTTAAAAATAAAGTATGAGTATTCTTTTAAATTCGTTCTTATATCTAGAAATAATTTTTTTTTGAATTTTTTAACTAAAAGTCTTAAGAAAAATTTGGGTCACCAATTTTAGAGATCCAGTGTGGGAATGCCCCACGAATCGGAACATAGGATCCGGATCGCAGTTCCAAGGGGGCTATAAGGATCCCAGTAACTATGGTTAATACCTTCACTACGAGCTCCACCAGTACCAACACAGCCAACCACCTCAACCCCATAACACAACTGCCCCAACAGAGTCGCAAAAAATAAACTTATCAAAATATTCACATGCCACATGCCTCTGTCTCTCTCTATGATTAAATTTGAACTTAACATATGCCCAACCCTAACTTTTTATTCCAAAAAGCTAATGGCACTCTCTCTCTCTATGATTAAATTTTAACCTAACATATACCCAACCCCAACATTTTATTCCACAAAGCTAATGGCACTCTCTCTTTTTCTATCTCCTATTATTAAATTTGAACCTAACATATACCCAACCCCAACTTTTTATTCCACAAAGCTAATGGCACTCTCTCTCTCTCTCTCTCTCCCCCTATTAAATTTGAACCTAACATATACCCAACCCCAACATTTTATTCCACAAAGCTAATGGCTCTCTCTCTCTCTCTCTCTCTCTCTCTCTCTCCCTATGATTAAACTTGAACCCACCATATACCCAACCCCAACTTTTTATTCCACAAAGCTAATGGCATACTGCAACCATCCCCCCCAACCTCCAACACCTCAAAAAAGAACAGTGATAAGATTTGACCCTAACATATATCCAGCCCCAAGTGTTTGTTCATCAAAGCTAATGCACACCACCATCCCATCTCACTTTCCTCCATTGATAAGATTATTAGAACCTAAGATCTAACCAAATCCCATTTGTCCAACCTCTTCAGCTAAAAGCATAAAATCAGGGGAAAACCACCCTCTCCACATATAATTACATTTCGCCACACCTATTCTTTGACATATTTTCAATCCAATCCCACTGGTTTCAGCTATAGTAATAACCTTCTTTTATTGATAAGTAATAAATTAAAAGTAGACATGACAATATCATGACCATGAGACCATTTCAGACATATACAGTTTTGTCTAGAACTCTATATGTCAATTGCTCAGTTAATATGCGAGTGTGTGTGCTGTTTTAGTAAATAAAATCTCACATTTTACTAACCCATATCCAAATCCAATTATCCATCAACAAGGCCATAATGTAACAACTCGAACAAATACAACATTACTTTTTTGACAAGTCAAACAAGTATGTCTTGCCCGCTTTCCCTGCCCACTTTGTGGATAGGAGTTCAAGACGTGTGTGGGTCTTAACGATAAAAGAAAGAAAGAAAGAGAGATAAGTCAAACATGTACTAATTATTCACACAACTAGAATTTATCACTCAAAGTTCAACACCAAGTTTTGAAAATTGATCAGCGATAAGAGCAGCATCAACCACACCAAATATAGAGGTAAATACACCCTATTAATTCTACAATAATTTCATTGTGTCTTGGGCCAACCCTTGCAGTACCCAATCTCTCTCTCTCTCTCTCTCAACATGATAAAATTTGAACCTAATATCAACCAAAGCCCAACTGTTTATTTCCCAAAGCTAATGGCACACTTCCATCACCACCCCACCCAACCCCCCCCCCCCCCCCCCCAAAAAAAAAAAAAAAACAATGATGATAATACTTGACTCTAACATCTACCAACCCCAACTGTTTGTTACCCAAAGTTAGTGGCACAATGCCACCATCTCCTCTAACTTCCCTCTATTGATTAGATTATTTATCAATTAGAACATTTTTTTATAGAAAAAATATAACTTATTAGAACCTAAGATTTAACGCAATCCCATCCGCCCCATCCCTTCAGCTAAAACCGAGGGAAAACCACCACCATCTCCCCATAGGGTTAAATAAATTTTTCCACACCTCGTCTATTTGACTTGTTTCAGTCCAATCCCTCTGGTTTCAAAGGTAATAACCTTCTTTTCTTGACAAGTAATAAATTAAAAGTAGGCATGTTGCCATCATGAGACCATTTCAGACATTTATAGTTTTTACTAGAACTCTATATGCCAATTACTCAGCTAACTAAAATTTACCAATATATATGCATGTTTGTATGTGTGTCTATGTCTGTCTATTTAATGGAGATAAAATATCACATTTTACTAACCCGCCCACCCCTTCCTTTATATCTAATTTCCCATCAATGAGGCTATCATGTGACAACTCTTATTATTAAATCGTATCTACTTGAATTCAACTCCCAAGCTTTGAGAATTGATCAGCAATATGAGCAGCATCAACCACACTAGATATAGAGGCAATCTGACCTCCAAGCAAATAAATCTGGAGCTAAAAACTAGTCAAATTCTAGAAAAGGTTCACTGTATCTTGGGCCAACCCTTCCAGTACCCAATTAGTCACAAAGATGACCCTCGTCTTAATTGAAGGTCATTTTGAATGTTTTCTTCCCGAGTCTGTACAGGAAAAAAAATGTCATGCACAGTATCTGTATCGCATGGAAGGAAATTAGAAGAAAGAAAAATCTTATGTACTTTTTGTTTATCCCCAATATCTTACCCCAATATAATTAGCATCATCAGAATGATATATTACATAATAGCACAAATAAGAAAGCATGCTATTTGACATCTTGCATGCTAATGACATCCAAGTTCATTGGTACTAAATCATAAAATCATATGATTGGAAATCCATCAATGCATTCAATGTCAATCATTACATTAAAAACTTCCCTCAGTAAACATCAATACAGGTCCCAAAAAAAGTTTGAATTTACCTTGACTCCTGTTGGGGTGTTTCCAGGCTTTGCAGTAGTTGTGCTCCCAAACATGGTATTAAGAGCCGTTGAAGCATTTCCGGCCTTAGTCGTTGTCGTGCTCCCAAAACCGAACTTTGACTTCTTATCTGCAGGTTTTAATATTTGGAATGAGCACATAAGTGTCTCGTCAACACTCATCATGGCACCAGCATTGTCAAACTCCCCACAATAATTAGGTGCTGAAAATATTGTTACAAGTTGTCTGTTGGCAAAGAACTCGTATCCATCCTCTACAACCTGCAAATATACATTGAAATAATACAATTAAATAATGGTGAGTGTAAAAACTTAGCAAGAAATTGTATGCAGTAAAACCAAAGACTGTACAGAACGGACCAAGAGGTGTCACAACCAACCAGAGTCGGAACCACTGTAAAACAGTGGAGAAAAGATGATATTAAAGGGAGTGAACGTTAGAGGCCCATTGCAAACATAAAACAGGAAATAAAAATAATGGGCATAAATATACATAAAACTCCTAAAGTTCCCACAAAATAACTAACAATTCCTGCCATATAAATTTCTGGCCCCTGATGGTATATTCTCTAAGCACACAAGTAACAGTGAAGAAAATACTAAATCAGAGTAAGAACTTCTACAAAATAAAATAAACAGCTAAGACAGCTAAAACCTGGTGAGCACGACAAACAAGATCCAGATCATGCTTCTGAAGAAACTCTGTCACCTTGTCAGGACCAAAAGTATATGAGACTCCCCTGTCATTCAATCCCCAACCTAGAATATCTTTACTGGGATCCGACCAGAGAAGATCACAGAGCAAACCTGTGTCTGGTACATCAGTTGGGCGTTGTAAATTTCTAATTTGGTCCAAATTATTCAGGTCAGGAGAAAGGCCCCCATGCATGCACAGAATCTTCTCATCAATTAGAGCCGCCACTGGTAAGCAGTTAAAACAATCTGTGAATGTCTTCCATAGCCTAATATTAAATCTTCTCTTACACTCATCATAAAAACCATATATGCGATTTATAGAAGCACATTCATGGTTTCCCCTTAAGAGGAAAAAGTTTTCAGAATATTTTATTTTATATGCAAGGAGAAGACATATCGTCTCTAGACTTTGCTTGCCTCGATCCACGTAATCCCCCAAAAACAGGTAATTGGCATGTGGGGGTAATCCACCGTACTCAAAAAGCCTCAAGAGATCTGAATATTGGCCATGAATGTCACCTGAATTTTATAAACAGATTTCACTATCAGGATAGATATCCAGAAATCTTTTTCACTAAAAGACAAAAAAAAAAAAAAATTTTAACAAGATCACAAGTTATATGTTAAAAATATTTTCCCATGGAAGTGTTGCATTATCACATTAGTTGGCCACCCAAAATGTTATGTTTATTGACAGGCCTTCAGAAATTAGTATGTTGGCTAAATTATGAATTTACTCCTTGTACTTTGGGAGTAGGATTATTTTACTCTCTAAACTTCCAATTGCTTCAATCTAACACGTGAACTTTAAAAGTAATCCAAATCAAACCATTTTAGTGGAGATTTCGTCAGTCACTTAACAGAATATGATGTCAGTTATACAAGTTCTTGACCCATTTCTCATCAGATACATGATGTTTATGTGGATTTCCATTAAGTGATTGAAAGAATCTCCACTGGAATTGTTTGATCTAGATGATTTTGGAAGTTCATGTATTAAATTGAAGCAATTGAAAGTTTAGGGGAGTACTCTAAAGTACATGGAGTAAATTCATAATTTAGCTAAGATGACTTCGAAGCAAAATCGGTGCAAACATCCAGCACAAAACATATACAAATAGCATATTTAATTATCAACACATTTCCTAATAATGCAGAGCTTAAAACAATGACTCGGTCAAACATCAAGCATGTCAATAACTCAAAAAAAAAAACATCTTAAATGTAGTCACATAGATAAAGTGAAATTTCTAGCCCAGACATCCAAATCAGACGAGTTTTGAATCCAAGTTTCATTATTCCAGGTTGTTAACCTAAAACAAGTAGGTTACTACTTGAAGGATCACAACATTACCACAAATACAATTCTCAGCTTCCTCCTGTTGGCAACTTTTAATGGCATTCAAAATACTGGTCAACCCCATTCCAACTAAAAGGAAAAAAAAAGTATGCAGCAAAAGATTTTGTGGCAATGTGCTTAGTTTGCGATTCTCTGGGTGATTTGGGAGGAAAGGAATAACGGGATTTCAGAGAGACTGGAATAGAGTTGTTTCCTTTCCTCTCTTTGTGCTTCATCTAAAGAGTTTTTAGAGCTACTTCTTTAAATGATATGTAAAGAGATTGGAGGGCTATTCTTATGTAATCTCCTTTTTGATGGAGTAGATGATGAAGATTAGAATTGGGGATATTTTCATTACGGGGATAATTATGTAATTGAAAAATATTAGGGGTATTTATGGTTTAGGAAATAATATATTTAAGTTAAGTTAGTTTCCTTATCGGTCTAAGACTAGTTTTTTTTTATAAATAAAATTTTTATTAGAAAAGCACTTGAAGGTGCACCAAAAAGCCAATGGCTAATTACAATGTAAGAAATCCACAAAATCCAGAAGGTCTTCACTATTTACAAAGAAATTCCCTCTAAACCAAAAATTGAAAGTGTTAAACCAACTATCTTTAATAATCTCAATAGGGTTCTCCACACCATCAAAAACCCTCGAGAGAAAATTATTCCTATTGACAACTTACAAAGAAGGGGGGAAGTTCTTGTTAGCAGATGTTACATTTGCAAAGGATGAGCCAAGTTGTGTTTCATCTTTTGGAGGATTGTTCTTTGGCTAGAAGCTTGTGGAAAATGACTTATACGCTTTTGGGGGTCTCTTGAGTGGTGCCAATTCCATGAAAGATTAAGTGTGGGCTTAGAGTGGGTTGAGGGCTTCTAAGGAGATTAAGAAGGAATACTCATTGATTCCACTCTATTTTTTGAACAATGTGGAAGGAGAGATATCAGAGCGTTTTGACGGTTTAGAGACGCCTATTGATGTTATTAGAGATAGATGGTTCAACACTGTTAATTTTTTTTTAAAGAGAATTTTTTTTATAAATTATTTTTGACCTCCTAGATTTGTGGAACTTCTTTTTTGTAAATAGCCCGTAGCTTTGAGTTGCACCCTCTTGGTGCTTTATTAATACAATTTTACTTACAAAAAATAAATAAATTCAAGCACTCTTAAGTCCACAAATTACAATTAAAAAAAAGATGACTGTGAAAAATGAGACTTTTACCAAATTAAACAACTTATCTACATTCCACTCCCCATTACACCAAATCATCCAGAAAAAGAAGGGGGAACAAAAAACAAGTGCACAGTAAGCCATTACAAAAGTGAAAATTCCTTCGTTTGCTCGATGAAATTAAGAAATCAAATTATTCAAACAAAAACAAATAGCTAATTCAACACAGCCAAACAAACAATTTACCCATAAGCATATCTTTAGAACGTAGCAAGTATTTGCGACTAAGCAATTAATCCCTGTGCACCACAAACCGATCATATATATACACATAGAGCAAAATATTGAAACGACCCTTGTGGTTTGGCCGGTTTTCACTTTAGTCCATATGGTTTTTCTCAAGTAGAATTTGCTTCCTTAGGTTTAGCAGATTTTGTGTTTGATCCTTTTTTGGGCAAGAGAAGAATTTCATAGAAAATGCCAGAAATCGGTTGTGCATTTTTATTCATCCATATTATTAATGTTATGTGTGTACCAGAAAATGCCAGAAAATGTTTTGTGTTTTCAATTTGCATATTGTTAAGTACTTTTTTCTGCTTTGAAAACGCACAAAACATGAAAGTTATAAAAAAAATTAGCAAACTATTCTTCTCATCGTCCCTCTTCTTCTTCATTGTTCTTTTCTTGCTCGTCATGGTCCCTTTCTTCTTTTTCATCACACTGCCAAAAAAAATGACCAAACTTTAAATCCGCCAAACCTCAAGGAGCAAAATCTAACAAAAAATTCACATGGACTAAAGTGAAAACCGACCAAACCACAAGGGTGGTTTCAATTAATATATTCATGCCCATGTCATAGCTCATCTAACCTCACTTAAGCCTTAAGCCCATACATGAATCCTTTTCCTCCAATCCACCAATCTAAGATCATATTTTTCTAACATGCTTAAAGACGAGATCTTTCCCTGTGCATTCAACCCACATGATATGTTATGTACATTAACTTTTTTTGTGCCATCTAGTTAGATTTCTTCTCTTTCTTTTGGCTTCCACTTAGATCAAATCATAGTTCCAAATCAATGCACCCATAGTCTTACGTTGAACATAATTAACTCATTTAAGACGTCAATCTTCAACTTATCATTGATTAGTGCTATCTCAACCTTCTAATAAATGAATTCATATCACATCCTCATTCTGGCCAAGCTCATTTTATAAACATGGTTCCTCATATCACAAAACAATACTGATCTTATAACTATTCTATAAAATTTCTCTTCAACTAAGCAGATATTCTATGATCGCACAATAGTACAAATACGACATTTTCATTTCATCCAACCCGCTCTAATTATATGTGATAAAGAAAAGGCCGCTTTAATTGCATTGATAACACCTTTCTCAATGTCCCATTCCCTATCAATGGTTTCTCACACTAATGAACTATTCAACCATCAATTTTCACTCTATTGTCATCCCCATACCTGCTTAACTGAATTGCATTCCATTTATTGTGTCTTAAATCTTTTTTCTGAAAGGTATTGTGTCTTAATCTTACTTAGCTTAAAATCCTTAAATTCAAAGCTACTCTGTGATTCCAACTTCTAAATGTAACCCGTCTTGCCTACTAATACTAAATCATTTGTCGATAACATGCACCAAGGTGGATCATTCTAAACATGCACCAAGGTAGATCATTATAAGCATGCAGGATAAACTCATCCCTAATCGAATGAGAATACAAAATTCAAAAGCAAATGCTTGGTGTAAACTAATTATAATTGGAACTTAGTTAAATTTGCCCCCATAGTCTCACGCTAGTAAGTCCCTCTTCAAGCAAGTCTTTGATCATCTTAATATATCCAATAGATTCTTTCCTTCATTCTATCAACCATCACAAACTTCTCCAAGGGCCATATTATATGTTTTATCTAGATTGATAAATCATAATGAAAATTTTCAGTTAACTCTTCATATTTCCATTAACCTCCTAGAAGAAGAAGAAGAAATAAAGCTTCCATTTTTTTTATAAGTAGAAATA
Organism: Bretschneidera sinensis; assembly: GCA_023935145.1. Classification (NCBI taxonomy): domain Eukaryota; kingdom Viridiplantae; phylum Streptophyta; class Magnoliopsida; order Brassicales; family Akaniaceae; genus Bretschneidera; species Bretschneidera sinensis. Next base: position 5,192,617 of record CM043697.1, on the reverse strand, counting down.
TAACCCATTAAAGGGCACCAAGGGGATTCCAACCCAAGTACAAAATTATTTACAAGCCAAAAATCCAACAAATTCTACAAACTCCTCTTCAATCAAAAAAAAAAATGTCTACTAAACTGCATATATGGAATCATCTATCCTTAACTAGAGCAAAAGGCTTTTCCACACCATCAAAAACCACTTTTTTGACAAATAAAAGCCATTTTATTTTTTTGTTCCATACAATCCAAAAAAATAAAAAATAAAAAGAAATTATATTAAAAGCTTCCCTCATCTCTTTTGACCCCTTTCAAGCCCAAATTTCATCCTTTATAGAGCTAGACACCACCCAATTAATACCAAGAAACGTATAGGCATGTTCCACAAATGCCTAGCCGAAGAACACCATAACAAGTGGTGATTAACAGTCTCAGCATCCTCTTTACAAAGGTAACACCAATTAGCAAGAGTTAAGAATTTCATAGTCAAGATCCTTTCCGAGTAGCCTCCCATGAGAAAAAAAATTCTTAGGAACGCAGGACTTCAAAATCGCTTTCCAAAGAAAGTTGTCACTCCCACCAAATGGTCAAATTTCATCCTTTATAGAGCTAGACAACACCCAATTAATACCAAGAACCGTATAGGGCATGCTCCACAAATGCCTAGCCGAAGGACACCCTAACAAGAGGTGATTAACAGTCTCAGCATCCTCTTTGCAAAGGTAACACCAATTAGCAAGAGTCAAGGTTTTCATAGTCAAGATCCTTTCCGAGTAGCCTCCCATGAGAAAAAAAATTCTTAGGAACGCAGGACTTCAAAATCACTTTCCAAAGAAAGTTGTCACTCCCACCAAATGGTCAAATTTCATCCTTTATAGAGCTGGTGAACCTTCACAAAGGCCTACAAAAATATCTCACATTAAAATTATCTCCTCCCTTTAAAGTCCACATCAAAGCTTTCATACTTTTTTTATGAGTAAAAATTATATAAAGAAAAAAGGACCAAGAGGGTGCAACCCATGTACAAAACTATACACAACAGTGAATCCACAAAATCTAAACGACCATACTCATGCCCAAAACAATTACCCTTAAATCTAAAACTAAAGGTATTGAACCATCTATCTCTAGTCACATCAGCAGGCCTCTCTTCACCATCAAAAGCCCTTCTCTTTCTCTCATTCCAAGCAAACCAAAAAGTAGAATGAGGAATCAAAGAGTAAGCCTTCCTTAACTCCTTCAAAGCACGTATGCCAATCCAAGCCCACACATCAAAGCTTTCATACTAACCTTTCAGGTATATAACCAAAACAATTTTACGATAATTTTGAACCAGATATTAGTTTACGTTCAACCACCCTCTTCCAAGTTTTCATGGTCAGACTCATAGTTTAATAAACCCTATAATTAACAATTCCGGATTTTTTTTTTGATAATTAGCAATTCTAGTGTCGAGAAACCTTTTTCTTATAAATAGGTACTATAGTACCCTTTGTTGTTCATAAGAAATCTTATAGGCAGTAACACATACTACCGCAAAACTCAATGGAATCATCAAAACACAATCTTGGTTCAACTAATTAACAATAAGATTTTATATTAAACCAATAAACTAAAAATGTGGATAGAAAAAGCGTAGGTATATTACATTCAAATACTTGGAAAAAAGAAGAACTACATTCCAAGTAAAGCATTTGAACCACACATAACAAACAAATTAATTAAAAAGAAGGCACTGCTAGCATGAATACAAAAAGCGTAGGTATATTAAAAAACACGGTCATCAAGAATACTCCAAATAGAGCAATGAAATCATGCCCATAACAAAAATTTCGTGAAAGAACAAAATTGGAGTGCTCACAAAACACTGCATATCTTTCTGGGTTCATCCAGATATAAACTAGGGCTCAGAACTTTAACTACCAGCAAGCAATTTAAAAATAAATAAAAAAATGAAGAAATAAAACCATACCTAAAACACAAATTACTGAAAGTGGAACCAGTGTATATCTTTCATAGGTTTATCCAAAAACAAACTTGGGTTCATAAGCTTATTCTTCTTTTGATTCATCACTTGGGTTAATAAGTTGAACAGCCAATCATCCAGATTCAACAAGTAATTATCAAAATATGGGGTTAATAAAAAATTACCAACATGAGTAACTAAGAACACTCCAACTGAAGCACTATACAGTACCCAAAAAAACATAATATTACAAAGAAAACACAAAGTGGGTTTTGCACAGGATATAATGAAATACCACAAATCTTGATGGGAGCTTCAAGCTCCAACAAATTGGGTTGACGCAAGAAAATCTCCCTGGAAACTACACAAAGTTGTCGGATCTCTGACTCGGATAGCTGGACCTGCTTCCCAGGTCGGCCTCGAACCTCCAGAAGCCGATTGATGATATCATCAAGAATCGATTGCTCCATTTTTTTTTTTTTTGCTATCTTCTCTTTTTGTTCTTGGCCTTAAAATTGTCAAAAAAAAGATAAAAAAGTCAACGGTTGTATTGGATGTGACCGGAAGATCGAAAATCTGGAGGAGAAGAGGACAATGGAGAAGAGAAAGAGTGAGAGAATAACACAAACATGCCTTTGGTGGAGATGATGAGAAATGGTGTGTATCGTTTCATAAAGAGAGGGGGTGTCGTTTAAGGCTGCGAGAGAAATTGATGCATTCCTGTTTTCGATTGAGATTTTCGGTTTTGGCCGCTAAAAGAGAAAAGTGGAGTATTCACTGGGGGAATTTCTCCAAAGTAGCCTCAATTTAAATAGTTGGTCAAGATTAGGCTAAAGGAGGATGCTATCGTTATAAATTTAAATTTAAATTTAAATTTAAATATTTTTTATTTAAATTATATTTATATTTTTATTAAAATTTTAAAATAAATTAATTTAAATGAATTCAAAATAAATTGACTTATTATAACAAGTTAACTTTTTTTATGTATTAATTTTTTTATAATTTTTTACCTTTATTATTACTTATAGAATTAAACGATTATTTAGATAAAAATTGGTTAATTTCATAAATATTAAAAATAAAAAGAATGGATAGTTGAAAGGAATCAAGTCTAGATTATTCAAAAAAAAAAATGTCAAATACAAATTCATAGATTTTTCGACTTATCCGAACAATGTATGTAAAAACCATAAATTTCAAATTTATAGTTCTATTACCAAACAATGGATTTCTAAATGCTTGAATTTTTAAATTTTAAATAAATGAATTTAAAATATACCTTCCAAATATAAATTCATGTTTTCCAAACGCAGCCTTAGTCTTTCCTGAAGTAATATGTAAATAATTAGTGTTTTAAGAGCAAAAAATAAACTTTGAGTTTTTTTAATGTTTATTTAAAAAAGTAATAATACACTACTTCATAAGAATTTAAGTTAGAGCATACAATATATGTGATGATAATCATAGTTTTTACATTGACCATTAAAACTTAGAACATGTCTTATAGATAATGATATCAAAAGTTAAATTTCATTTGCATTTTCCCTCTATGTTTTACTAGTAAAATAGGTAATTAATCCCTTAAAAAGGATATAATGATATCAAACCACGTGCTATTCAAAACTCTAAATCTTGAGCAGTGGTACTATAGAACCGGGTTCGTGGAAGTTATAACAGAATTTAAAAAATTCACTAGTAATCACATTTTGATATTTAAATTTTTTGATGCAATTATTATTCAATTGTTTCATAATTACTAATAGATTTTTCCGTTTCCGTTGGAATTATTCTATGGAATCAAGACTCTAAAATCCTTTATCATTAACAAATTAGGAGTGAGCATGAAAACCAGTGGACCCGATCCAAACTGGTGTAATGGATTAGGTTGGAGTTTCAAAAATTGGGTTTGGTTCGGGTTGAGAATTTTTTGAAACCGATGGGTTGGGTCAGGTCGTGTCACGGGTTCAAATTTTTCAACTCGATCCAAATTAATAACTCGGTCATTATATAATATTATATATATATAAACCAATTATAATTTAAACATGTGAGGAACATATTTATTTTTAATATTTTTAATTGAAAAGACCGTTTATTATTGTGAAAGAATTTCTTTTGGACTTTCAATATACTTTCCAAAAGCTTGTCGAATTGATTTGCTTATTTTATCTTTATTCACTTTATATTTTTTGTATAATGAAATTTGGTTATTGAAATTCTATGACAAAATCTATTTTAGTGTTGAAGAATTTGATTGTTGAAGAATTTGATGGATCAAAAACTTTTAAAAACTAGTTTTTATTTACTTTTGTATTGTTTGTATTAAATTAATGTTGTTTAAATTTCGTGTGAAATAATTTAAGATACTTAATTTGTAAATGATGGTTTGTAATATTGAATAAATTATTGTATGAATTTGATTTTGGATATAATGAATACTGAATAATTACAATAATTTTTTTTCTTACGTAATATATTTGCGTCACTTTTTAAGTGAAAAAATATTAAATCGGTGACCGACACCGATCCAAATCAATTTTAATGAGTTGGGTTAGGTTAGGATTGAATGAGTTCATGAGTTGGAGTTAAATAAGTTCATTGGTTGAGCAGAGAGTTTTTTGATCTGTATAATTGGATTGAATTGATTTTTAAAGTCAACCCGATCTCTGCTCACCTCTCGAACACACATGGAAATCACATTTTTATACTTATTTCATGTATAAATATATCTTTCAAATGTGCTTTTTAGGAACAATCTTAATCTTAAAACAAAAATATATATTTTCTTTACACTCTAAATATTTTGGTTGGTATTTTTCAATTAAATTTTAGAACTATATTTTATTTTATGAAATATTTTTATTCAAACGAGTATTATTTTTATAATTAAATTATAATACCCCCACAAAATAATATTTATTAAATTAAAATTTTATTTTATTTATAAATTAAAAGGTTAGTTTTTTTTTTTTCTATGGACCCAAAAGATAATATCCTAATAACTATAATTCGATTAAGTATTTCTTTTTCTTTTTCTCATAAAATAAGAATTTATCTTTATCCTGTATAAACAAGTATTTTACAAAGAAATTATTATCCTATACAAACAATTCTTCTAAAAAAATAATTATTATGTAATTAGACACATTAAATTAATTATAAAAAAAAGTTTGGTATTAATTAAATCCAATCGTGAGAGACCAAATTTCAATCCCATAAGCTAATACTAAAATTGCAAACTGAAACCCAAATTGCTTGTATTTGCTAAGCACTCGTATATGATCCAATTTTCACTCAACTTCAGGCAACAACTCAATTTTGCTTGTCACTGAATTTATTTGGAATTTGATAATACAATTTCTGTTTTATAAATTTTAATATGAGAACAACTGTACAAGTGCAGAGAGATGTTTGTCTAAAAGGAAAGAAAGGGCAAAAAGAAATTAAAAAAAAACTAAGGTCAGATCAGATCGACAATAACCCTCGACTCAAGTGGGTCTTCTTCTTCTAGGATCTCTGTGTCGATCTTCTTGGTGGCTCCATTTCCCAATGGTTTTTTGTGGGTCAAACACACAAAAGAAGAAGAAGAAGAAGCTGCAGGTGTTGCAAATGCCAGATTGGGGTTTTGGCGGCGAAGAAGCAGAGACAATAGCATTACAAGAGAAGCCATGAAAACCAAAATAGTATTTTTTAGTGTAAAGGAAATTGTTTTCTGAGGAAATTAATGGCGTTGGGATACTATTTATGAAGAGGGTGAAGGAGGAGTTCGTTAAGTTTACCACAAGAAAAGCCCATCGTTTTTCGTTGTCGGTTTTACCTCGGTGGGTAGAAGTCAGAAATTCTACTACTAGAAAACAAGAGGAATTGGGGATTCTAAGGCTGGCTTACGGTTTTCTCAAAACCATGAGTGAACCTTTCAAATAAGACACGAGTAAAGCGTCAAGGCAGCTGGCAGGCTCATAAATATGCGACAGATGTTTCACTAAACCCAATTTTCTCTCTTGGTTTTTCCCTCAAGCCTTTGATTCATCGGTTATTCGGCCCGCTAAAGTTTGGCCAACACACCTCTCCCAATCGGCTCCATTGGTCTAATACCAAATAAAGGAGAAATGAAATGTTTGCATTTTTCGCATTTAGTGAAAGTTTTGATTAATAATTTGTAAAAAAATTATTGATAATATTCAAACGTATCAAATTAATATTATCAGTGAAATTATTCAAAAATTATCAGTAAAGTTTTATCCAATACGAAAATAACTATCGTATTCGCAGTGTGTGGGTTGTGCTTACAGCATGTGCACAGATTGTGTAGTCTATACGCATTGCACCCCCTAAAAAGCTTTAGTAGATATATTGTTTGTGTACTGCGGGCGGGCTGTACGCGCAGCTTATGCATAGATTACGCAATCTATACGCATTGTGCTCTACAAAAGCCTAAGTGTCATGTAATCCCTATAAAAATCTCTTTTAATTCATGACACGATGGTTAACAGCACATGAGGACGATCAATTTGGTGAAAAGATATTACAACAAGCCTCATGTAGTAGATTTTGACGAACCATTTTCAATACTATTGAGGGAAGCATTTTTTTCAACTACTAATCGATTTGACATCGAAATTTTTTTTCGAATGTTATAAAAATTAAATGTGTTTATTGAATTACTCTATTACTCCAATTGTTTTTTTGAACAATTTTCTATTTACAAAATTGACTGTTAAATTTAATATTTTATTTATGTAAACCATGTTCACCAAATTTTACACCGAACTAAATATTTATGTGAATGGTTTGATTGAATAGAAACAATAGAGCATTTGAAATATGAAGAACTTTTAGAGAACGCCTCTTTTTAAACATGATTGGCTTATTTTTTGTTTTTTGGGGTCGAGGAAAATAAGAACTTTTTGACTTGTTAAAAAAAACTTCTTGCTTGAACACGAAGGTACACCAGCAATCGACAAGTGACACCAGTAGTTTGATATGCATATTCTCAAGAAACTCGTATTTCACTTATTAATGGTCAACATCTCCATCATAATTTACACATCTAAGTAGGAAAACTCAGTTGAATTTCGTTATCTATTTACTAACACAATTGGAATTAGGTATGACAATTTTGTTTACGCAATTTTGCTTAAAACTGAGGAGTCTCGCCTCCACCCCGCCCTGTTTGGGGACGGAAATCAAGAAAATTTTTTTCCGTTGTCTTGACCGGGATGGAAACAAAGATATAAATCTCCGTCCCAAATTCTCCGAAATATATAAATAATATATTATATTTTTTATTTTAAATTAAATTTTTTTTATTAAATAAATTTATTGAATTTTCACTTTAAATTTATAAGATTTTAATTTAAATGATAATTCATGTCTTAATAATAATTTATTTAATTCACGTCTTATAAATACCACTTGTATTTCATCTTTTATAAATACTTCATATACTTTCTTTTTTATAACACTATATTTCTTAATAACCACAAGATCAACTTAAGTTTTAACAAGTAAAAGTGTTAAAATTTTTGACTTGTCAACTTAAACTTTTGAAAGTCCGCTTTGTATGGGTTATTGACTTAAAATAATTTAAATTTTATGTAATATCATAATTTGACTTTTGCTAGAGAAAATTTCACGCGGAGACCAATTCCTCATTGAGAACCCTTGATGGAGAATTTTTTTTTTCCCCTTGAGCTTTGCAGCGACGGGAACGGGGAATCCAACCCTACAGTATTTTCTCTTCTTTTCTTTGAAAAATCAAAAGTATGTCTAAAATCTGAAGGTGCTTCTAAATCAGGGTGAAAGCGCGACGAAAAATCATTATTTAAAACTTCAAAGATTTCATGTTATATTAACGATTAGTTATTTACCAAAAATAAGTCATCATTAGAGTCCTCAAGAGAAAGTAGTGGCATAAGTTGCCTAATAGGTTCTGCTATCAAATAGTTATATCAGTTGTGTCAATCTCCTTTATGAAGGGTATTACCACCAATGAGAGGATTCATTTAAAGCTTGGTGCTTCTACTTCTTCACATCACATAATTCAAGGAGGATATATATTGACCAGAACAACCCAAAAGAGAAGTGAATTGTGTTTAAAAACTTTTTACTAATTAATTCAATTTCAACAATAAATCAAGCAAACTACTAAATTAAAGCAAGTAAACAAATTAAGAGCAATAAATGAACTTGCTAGAAATCAATAAATGAACTTGCTAGAAATTAAAGATGAAAAGAAGGAGAAGGTTGCTAACGTTATTTATTGTGGTTCACCAATCTCGAAATTACTTCCAATCATACGTCCACTCCCTTCTACTTGAGATTTTTCTTCACTAATACGAACAAGTAACTTCTTGAGTGTTGCTCAAACATAATACAAGACAAGTAACTTCAAAGGTGTTGCTTCAACCATTTACAAGACAAGCAAATTCAAGGGTGTTGCTTTAACCGTTTACAAGAGTCATAAGTTTTCTTTTCTACCCTAGTGATTATACCCAAGACTCAAAAGCTCACTTACAAAGTTTCACAAAGAATTACACCAACTTGATGAATGAGAAGAATGATGTTTGAAACAATTCAAACAAGAGAGAAATATGCAATGAAGATTACAACTCAAATTTTCTCTCTCAAAAGCTTAGAGCTTGTCAATGGCTTGAATGAAATATGAAAAACTTGATTTTAGCAATAAGATGTTTTCTAGTATATTCAATTGTGTTCTTGAAGCTCTTTGGAGCTGGTATTTATAAGAGAAGCCTCTCCTAGCGGTTAGAGAGAAGAGAGAAGAGAGACGAGAGACGTTTGGAATTAAAATAATCAAACTTTCACGTTTCAGACTACAGCAAAGGTGTAGTGGACTACAGCAAAAGTGTAGTCGCACCAGTCACAGATTTGAATATTTTGAATATCTAGGGCTTATAGTTGACTACAACAGTTTTGATTTCAATTTTTACTTGAAAATCCTTTTACTAAAAGATATTTTTATGATTTGAATTAAGTAAAACATTTATTGAAAATTGTTTTTGAACCATAATCAAACTTGAGAGCTTACAATAAACTTTACTTGTTTTAGTCTTCGATTCTTCTCATATTTCTTCTTCTACTTCTTGAATAAACTCCGAGCTTAGAGAAATTATTGTGTGTGACTTGGTCCTATCTTTGAAATGACTTACGCAAAACAGATTAGCATAAATAAGTGTTTTCTCATTATCAAAATCAATCTAGGGTCAATAATTTCTCCTTTTGGAAGATGGCAAAACCATAAACGAGAAATCGGTTTCCAAAAACTGTGTTGAAATTTTGAAATTTTTTTGACACAGTCTCCTTTGTTTTTCGGATATTCCCTTACAAATCAAAGCAGTTTATACCAACCAACCAACAAATAAATTCAAGAAGAAATAAATTCTAATTCATTTGATTTCTCCCCCTTTCTATATGAGTAAGTTTTCAATGCATAATATCAAGAGTCATATACTATATATTTCTTTTTTAGCTTTTAATTAATCGCATATTGCATATTCTTATCCCCTTTACTACTTGCATGAATAGATAGCACATAGCTACTAAGCACGTATACCAACTACTTAAACACAGATACTTCTCCCCTTTTTGTCAACATCACAAACGGGAAAAAAGGAAACAGAAGCAATCAAGCAACAAAATATAATCATCAAGTACCACAGAGGAAGCAGAAGCAATCAAGCACCAAAATATAATCATCAAGTACCACATAGTAATAAGAAATTCATAGACTCCCCTAAGCCAATGCACATAAACAAAATGAAGTCCAAAACAGAGATAATGCATGTTGACATGTAAAAAAATGTACTCTTGCAAAATATAGCAATCCTCATGAAAAAAAGATGGAAAAAGATAGAAAGGCTAAGGATTGCGATTGAGAATCAGGCTCACAGATGCTAGAGGAGGAGGAAGTCTCGAAGAGAGGGAGGTGCAAGAGCAACGAGGGGCTTCCGGCTCAATGATCTTTTCAAAGCGTGGAGGACGAACATAAGGAACTACTGTCTGATCTCGCTGATTGTAGACAAAATAACCCAAATTCTCTTCTCATATCCCGAACTTCATTCCGTAAGCCTTGGATTTCACGCCTCAAGTCAGCCATATTATTCTGTAACCCATGAATGGCTGCTAGAATGTCAGCATTAGATACCTCTCGATCAGCTCGAGGTGAAAGAGGCTCCTCTTCTTCATCATGACTTTCCTGAGCATCCTGAGATGGACCAGCTGTCCCTCCAACTTGTGGTCTCACCCATTTTCCATGAACTCTCTCACAATTTTCTTTTCTTACCCATATATCTCCATTCAAAAAATAAATCCATCCCATTCTTTTGAGAGAAGTTTTGTTGATCTTATAAGTATCATCTAATTTAACTCCCACATAATCATCCAACTTTATCTTGTAATGCTCCAAAATGCGAGTAATAACCATACCATAAGGCAGCTTGCCTTTTTCATTAATGGTTGCCTTAACCATGCGACAACAAATCAAATAAGGCAAATTATATGGAGTACCATGCACAATATGCCACATCAAAACTGCATCCAAGTGAGAAATAGTAGCATAACTCCCACTTCGTGGTACAAGGCAGTGACAGACAATTGCATGAATGACCCTCATCTCAACAGTCAATTTACCAACACTAGTATGCTTAAAACCAGCATCTATAGAAAAATTTGGATCGTTAGTGAGTTCTCTCATAGCCTCTATAGGATCCAAATAATTCGGCCAATCTGCACTACGCACCCAACTACTGCCTTCTATTGGAATGTTTAGAATTCTACTCAAAATACTGGGAGTGATTTTAATTTCTACTCTTTGAACCCAAGTTGAGAAATTGTAATTATTCTTAGAACTCCTCTGTAAGTTTGAATAAAAGACTTTCACTAAACTAGGATAGTATAAATCCTCTTTTTCCACCATTGGCAACCAATTCATCTTCTCAAAATATGACTCGATTTTCACATTATGAACCCATAATATATCAAAATCAACAAATTTTCCAGGACGAATTTCTCTATCTCTAAAGAAGGTTTCATACCTCTGTTTAGATATCTCTGACGAAAAATGGATGGACAGATCATGCTTGGCCTTTGTTCGTGCTTCCTCGGATAAGCCATCGTCTACCCGTTTTCCTTTTCCTTTGGATGAAGCACCCGTTGGTTTGGGAGGCATTTTTCTAGTGAGAGGAGAATTAAATGACCGAAAATCTGAAATTAAGAGTGAGAAAATGCTGTTTTCGGGTATAGAGAGAGAGGAGTGAGAAAGTGCAAAAAAATTGAGATTTTTTTTATTCAAAATAGTCGAACATGAAGAGAAAATGCTTGGGGTTGTTGATTTTTGACTAGATAGAGAAGTTTGAAGAGATTTTGATGGATTTTTGAGTGAAAATTCACAAAATGGAGAGAGAGAAATCGGGTTCTAGAGAGAGAGAGCATCCAAAAATCAATCAAACAAAAGGCATTGAATTCACCGAAATTTGATGGAGAAACACTTGCGCTAATAGGATTTCATGATTGAATACACCAGAACCCTGAAGATTATATGAGCGATGAGAGCTGCTAAGAACCATCGCTCTGTCAGCCGAGTAGTAACCTTCGCCCCCTTAAAGCGACACGTGTATTACACTAAACTACACCAAACTTGCCCTGTGAATACCGGTTGCAAATGAAAAAGCTTATGCTCTGGGTATCACGAAGAAAGAGCCAAGACAGCAACAGATATTCTTCTCTTTCATCTTTCTTGTCTGCATGTCGGTTTTGAGGGTTTAATTTCCTCAAGATCCAACTGGAAACTGCGACTTCCGTTTTCAAGCTCAAGGTTTGTTACTTGTTTTGTTCTCTTTTGTAAATTTCATCTCTTTATTTTTCTGTACCCAAGTTTTTTCCTTTTTACGGTTTTAAAATAAGTGGGATTGATGCAAAAGAGTTAATAATGGGTCTGTATGGCTTATACAAATCTATGGGTTTTCTTTTTCACACAATGATGACGATTGGTGGAATTTTTTTAAAGGACAAGGGAAGGAGTATGCATTATTTTGGAGCAGACTAACATGATCTTTTAAGTAATCAAATTTTGAATTAAAACCAATATATTAAACTAATATTTGTTTCAGGCCTTTATAATTTTTTTGTTTCTATTTATTTCTTTTTTCTTTTCATCTGGCACAAAGTTTTTGTTGCTACATGAAATGTTTTTGAAAAACATCCTTCTATCATAGAAATCTTTTCTTGATTAACCTTTCCATATATCCTTTCCAAAAATCTTTTGCATTTTGATATGAAATAAATTGATTCAAGATATTTCTACCTAAAGTATTATAAAGCATTTGCTTGCTTTACTCTCAATTTATTTGCATAGAAATCACATACAATTTCAAGTTCATCTTCATCAATATTGACGTGGGATAATTTTCCTCACCCAGTCAAACTACAACACGTGGCACTTCAATATGAACCCACAAACCAAAAAATCCAACAAATAAGCACTTTAAATATGTCTTATTAGGATACTCCAGTTTATGGAACCCTAGTCCTATTGGGATACTCCAACTTATGGAACATTAAGTATATTGCAACACTCCCCATTAATTACTTTTCTAATTGGACTATGCTCCAAGATTCTATATAAATGAGGCTTTCATTATCATAGGTACATAACTCATAATCATAGAATTCTGCTGCTCTCTTGCTATCTGTTTTCTCCCGCCCTTAGTCTCCACAGAAGCACAACCCCTCCGGTGCTCCAACGACTCCTTAGAGTTTCTTATGTTTTTGTGTGTGCAAGAAATCCATCGCATCCATTCATTCGCTTAGCAGATTTTCAGCATCAACAAATTGACGTCGTCCATGAGAAAACAGAACAAGAACTTATATGTTAAAGATGCCACCCAAAAACACTGTGGCTACAACCGTCACTGCTACCACTACCACAAATACCTTCACCACTCAGACTTCGACCAGTCACGACCTACGTACTAGTCTTGAACTCTAAGCTATCCTTAAACATGTTGCAACCAGCCAAAATCCCAACGAGCCATCCGACGAGCGGTCACGGCAAAGAACAACAATCTCAATTGAACCACCCTATTCACCAAGGCAAGCAAACCATGACGCCCTAGTCACGTAAGGATTGTTCATGGAACTCACCCAGTTGGTGGCTGACCTAACTGTTTGACTTGGAAGATAAGCCCGTCTCGTTCATCCTCAATCATCACAACAAAGCCCTTAACCAACGAGGCACCAGAAATTTAGTCACCATAATTGTACCTCAGACCATAAATCCATTACAGGGTCTTCTCCCAACCACAGACCAAAATCCCGAGGCTATTCTATCTTAAAAAACCATATTGACCTAGACAAGAAGTTAGAGGAGATGGACAAAAAAATAGGTGAAGCCTTTAAGCACCGATGGGCTAACGTCCTGGATGAACTTGACTATTAAGATCCTTCTTTCATCAAAGGGATCTTGGACCACCCGCTCCCCCAACACTTTAAGATGTCCATTATCAAAGCTTACGACTGCACCACCAAGCTCATGGATCACCTCCAACTTTACAAGACCACGATGCTCCTGTATTGCCCTCAGATGCAATTCTATGTCGAGCATTCCCGCTAACACTTGAAAAAGCTACCAGCACCTGGTACTCCCACCCGAAGTTCGTGAACATTAACTCCTTCAAGGAACTCAGCTACACCTTCGTCGCGCACTTCCTCAACAGCAAAGGGCCTAGCAAGACATCCGAGAGTCTCTTCAACATCATCCAACAGAGGGGTTGAGAAGCTTCACGAATACATTTCACACTTCAATATAGATGCATAGGAAATATCTGACCTCAGCCCGAACATCTAGACTATTGCATTCAAAAACAGGTTCAGGTCAGGAAACTTTCAGCTCCAAGCTTACCAGGCGCGCATCCAAAGATGTGAATGAGATCCTTGCCTGAACCGAAGAATACATACTCGTAGAGGAAGACCAAGCATTCTGAAAGGAACGGGAAGAGGGTAAAGAGAAGAAGAAGGGGAACAATCTAACCGAGAAATAACTCAAGCAAAAAATCTCGCAAAAATGAAAGCAGAATAATACCTCGGATGTTCGACAGCTACAAACCACTCAACGCCTCTAAAGCCAACATCTTAATGAACATCCAAGACCAAGACTTCGTTCGGTGGCACTCGAAAACCATGAACACCAGCAAGAATAAAGTCAAGTCCATATGGTGCCACTTCTACAGAGACCACGGGCATGACACCAAGGAATGCAAAGCCCTCAAGAACCAGCTAAAATCTCTTACCCGCTGAGGATACCTGAAAGAGTACACCTGGGCCTCTACATTATGAGGAGATGAGAGGGAAAGACCAAGACGAAGCCCCCTGGCGCGCCTTTAGACAAAGCCTTAGGCATAGCCCCGAGTGAGGACTTAGGCGAAGTCCCAGACCAAACCTTAGGCACAGCCCCGACCGAGGTCCTAGGCGAAGCACCAAGCGAATTTCAATGAGGAATACACAAGATAACAAGCGCTAACAAGGCAATTGAGGAGACTGGAACACCATAGTCGGCACCATTAAAACCATCTTTGAAGGTTTGGCAGCTGATAGACATTTCCTCCAAGCAAAAAAAGCTTATGCCAGGTCAGTCACCTCTGTTAACGGGCCTAGCAAGAAAGCAAGAACTGATCAAGTGAATTCTTTTACCGACGACGACTTGGAGAGACTACAAACACCGCATGACAACGCCATGGTCGTCACCCTGCCGATTGGGAATTACAACGTGAAAAGAATTTTGATCGACAATGAGAGCTTGACCAACATTCTGTATTACGACGCCTTCCAAAAGATGAAGCTCAATGATGATCAGCTTAAGCTAGTAGCATCTCCGTTCTACGAATTCTTAGGAAAGCAATAATCCCTAAAGGCAGCATAATCCTGCCCGTTATCGTAGGCTCAGCCCTAAAGTAGACCACAATCATGGCCACATTTCTGGTCGTCAAACATCCATCTTCCTATAATGCTATCATGGAAGACCGAGTTAGAACTCCATGAAGGTTGTTGTTTCCACATATCACTTAAAGATAAAATTCTCTACCGAGAATGGACTCGAAGAAGTTAAAGGAAACTAGATGATAACTCGATCCTATTATCTCAGTTCCATCAAGGGACACAAGAAAGTCGAGGCCTTGCTTCTTGAAATCGAAGATCTGAGGGATGAACTCAAAGCTCTGAGGGCTCAACTCGTAGAAGAGTTTATTATCGTCTCCCTGAACGAGGAGGAAAGCCACAAAACTGTGCAGGTCAGATACAATCTGTCCAAGGAACTTAGAGCTTCTCTGATCTCCTTGATCCAAGAAAATCAAGATGTTTTCGCCTGTTCAGCATTGAATATTCTTGGAATTGATTCACAGGTCATCATCCACAAGTTGAATGTAGGTCTAAACCACAAGCCATTAGTTCAGAAGAAGAAGTCATTCACCCCTGAGTGACAAAAAGAAATTGAAGAAGAGGTCGACAATCTCCTAGCAACCGACTTTCATCTAGGAGGCTCATTACCCTGATTAGGTCACAAATGTGGTCAGTGTAAAGAAAACGAATGGGAAGTGGAGAATTCTCCATGAATTCACTGACCTCAACAAAGTGTGCTTGAAAGATAGCTCTCCATTGTCGAGGATAGACAAGCTAGTTGATGCCACCTTAGGGTACGATTATTCAACTTTATGGATGCTTATTCAGGGGACAACCAGATTCTCATGTACAAACCGGATCAGTCAAAGATCACATTCGTCACTGACCAAGGCCTCTACTGTTACAAAGTCATGCCTTTCGGGCTCAAGAATGAAGGGACAATCTATCACCGACTAGTCAACAAACTCTTTAAAGAGAAAATTGGGAAAAATATGGAAGTCTGTGTTGACAATATGCTCATCAAGAGCTCCAAGTAAATATAAAACCACATATCTGACCTTAAGGAAGCCTTTGAGGTATTTAGATAATACCAGATGCTCAACCCGGGAAAATGCGTCTTCAGAGTCACCTCAAGCAAATTCCTTGGATTTATGGTTACCCAACATGGATTAAAGGTGAACCTTGAGAAAATCAAAGCAATCCTAGACATGAGCCCTCTCCGGAACATCAAGGAAATTCAACTACTAACGGGGCGCATTGTCGCCCTTATTCGTTTCATGTCCAAGTTCGACGAGAAGTGTATACCCTTTTTAGGCATTAAAGAAAACTATAAATTTCACATGGATAGAAGAATGTAAAATAGCTTTTGAAAAGCTTAAGGATTATATCAGTTCTCCACCTCTCTTAACCAAGCCCATTGAGGGAGATAAGCTATTTCTTTAAATCGATGCAAGTCCCATAGCCTATGCCTCTGTATTAATTAAGAAGAGAATGGCGTTCAAAGACCAATCTACTATGTTAATTAGGTCATGTAGGATGCAGAAGCTCGGTAACTCCTCATCGAGAAGTTAACCTATTTGTCCTTATCACAACCAGGAAGCTACGACCGTACTTTCAATCCCATATCATCATAGTCCTGACTGACCAACCGCTAAGGCAAGTGCTCCATAAGCCCAACATCTTCGGAAGGCTGATGAAGTAGCCCATAAAATTGGGAGAGTTCGACATCCATTACAAGCCATGAACAATCATCAAAGCTCAAGCCCTGACTGATTTCATTGTAGAGAGTACACTTCCCAAAGAGCCCCCTGAGAGGCAAGAACTCGAAGAAGACTACCAAATAGCCCGTTGGAAACTCTTTGTCTACGGGTCTTCCAATAGCAATGGGAGCGGAACTGAACTCATCCATACAAGCCTTAAGGGGTTCACAGTAGAATATGCTTTGAGGTTTGAATTCAAAGCCTTTAACAATGGGGCAGAGTATGAAGCCCTACTAGCAGAGATGAAACTAGCCAAGAACTTGGCTATCTAAGCCTTTGAAATATACTACGATTCCCAACTAGTGGTTAATCAAATGACAAACGAATATGAAATGAAAAGGGTGGAGATTATAAGATACTTGGAGAAAGCCTGGGAATTAGATGTGACATTCAAAAGATTTCAAATCTTCTAATTGCCCCGAGCACAAAACTCCAAAGCCGAGGCCTTAGCTTGGCTCGCCTCCTCCAAACAAACAGACCCCATTACTACCATTTATCTGGAAATGCTCATTGTGCCTGCATAGACGAACAACTAGTCATGCCCATCGTTGATTAGCAAACTTGGATGGATCCGATCCTCCAATATTTATGGGATGGAAATCTTCCGGAACATACGAACGAAGTGAAGAAAATCATCTCTCGCTCCTCACAATTCACTATCATAGAGGGCTAGCTATACAAAAAGGGACTTACCACCCTAACCTGAAATGTCTTGGTCCCACCAATGCGAATTATGCCTTTCTAGAGGTTCACAAAAGCATATGTAGAAATCACTTAGGGGGTAGGGCAATGACTTATAAAATCCTTCGGCATGAATACTATTGCTCAAGAAGCTACTGATATGGTCAAAAAATGCAAAAGATGTCAAGAGTTTGTCCTGATATCACCCTGATTCTCCAATCCACTTTCACCATGTGGGGAATAGACATCCTCAAGCCATTCGCAAAAGCCTCGGGGCAAAAGAAACATTTGATAGTAGCAATCGACTACTGCACCAAGTGGATAGAAGCTGAACCACTTGTAAAAATTATTGACCACAAGACACGAGAGTTCGTGTGGAAATCAATTATGTGCAGATTTGGGATACCAATGATCCTTCTTGCTGATAACAGAAGGTAGTTTGATAGCGCCCGATTTAAGTCATTTTGCCAGGACCTCGAGATCGAGCATCGGTTGACCTCAGGAGGTTATCCCCAAGCAAATGGACATGCCGAAGTCGCCAACATAACTCTCCTACAAGGTATCAAGAAAAAGCTTGAAGACACCTTTAAGTAGTGGCTCAAGCAGCTATCTAAACGTCCTCTGGGCCTATTGGATGACCACTTGGGCCCTCACTAGTGAAATGCTATTCTTCCTGGCTTATGGATCCAAGGCACTCATTCCCCTCGAGATCGAAACTCCATCATTACGAGTGCAATACTTCAACCTTGAGGACAACGAAGAAGCCCTCAGAATGAATGTCGACCTAATCGACAAAATGAGAGACAAAGTTCAAATTAAACTCACTGCCTACCGCCAAAGGGTAGCACGATATTACAACCCCCAAGTCAGGGGTAGGAAATTCAAACTCAACGGCTTGGTGCTCAAGAGTAATGAGGTCTCCTATCCACGAGAAACAGGGAAACTCCTCCTGAACTGGGAAGATCCTTACCGCATTCGAATAATCTACCAAGCTAGCACATTCGAACTTGAAAATCTTAATGGAACTCCAATACCTCGAACGTGGAATAACAAGAACCTCCACAGATTCTATCATTAATACCTTTCTTTGCTTTTAGAAATTTACTTATTTTGTAACTTCAACATTTCCCATTAATAAAACAATTATTTTTTAGTTTTCCACAAAAACGCATACATAGAAAAGTCGCCAGCCTGTGGTGCAATAAAAGCTGTCAGCCTTTGACGCACCAAAATCCCAACACATATTTCATCAACGGTTTAAAACTTATCAAATTTTGTGTGAAAAACTAGAGCTTAAATCATAGGTTAAAATTTATCAAAACATGCTGATTTTTTGTAAATATAAAATTCTTATGAATGCATTTTAGACGATAGCTCATGATAATTAATTTTATTATTACAAACATGAAAATTTTAAAGGAAACTTCACAAACTTCATGTAAAGAACTTTACGAACTTCATGTAAGAAGTTCTACCCTTTGAGATTATACCTGCTATGTCTTTTCGATATTTTACTATACCATTTTTTTCACTATACTTTTAGTTTGTAGATATCTATATTTCTTAAAGGGACCTATTTTGAATATGGCTACATTCCATTATGTGGATTTTCACAGTTCTTCAATTCAACATGCCACAGCACTAACCAATTCTTTTTTACTTGGACTTCGAACACAAGATGACTACTATACTCGTTGAATCTCACTTATCAAATAGATACGAGAAAATCAAGGAGACACCCAGATATCGAAGCAATTATGAGAGGAGGAGAAAGCAACCACGGGAACTACAGGAACCCATGCTTGACCATGCACCAACCATGGGCTTCACTGCTGGTATATGGCATCAAGCGCATTGAGGGCCAGTCATGGCCTGCTCCAATTAGAGGTATCAAAGCTAAATCTTTGGATTTAGCGGGAAAAAACCAAATACCCAATTCGTTTTTACATGCATTTTGGTGAATATGCATGAAGGATTTAGTACTGTAATTCGTGGCTGTTAGGTTGCTGAGACAATATTATAGAAAAGAAACAAAGTAATAGCCAGCTTTTTGGCTGAGCTAAAATTTCCTTTTCCTTTTTTAGCGGGCTTTGTTTGGTAAAGTCTTAAAGCCAACTTAAAATAGTCAATTTATTGTCTTTAATCACTTTATTACTTTAAGTTGGCTTTAAACCAATTCCAAGCTGACTTTAAGTTGGCTAATTTTAGTATTTTTTTTGGGTTCTTGTTACATATCTAGAATCCATGGTGTTTTTTTTAGCCAAACTTCCTATAATTCACAAAGGTACCTTTAAGTTTTGGATTGATAGTAAAGAACAACCATTATGGAGCACACAAATGTCCAAATTCTATCACTTTAAGATGTTTATGAAGAAACTAAAAGAGAAATTAGGGTTTTGTATTTACTGACGGCTTAATATGGAGCTCATATTTATGTTGTATGTACATAAGAGTTTCTTATTTACATTAGAACTAGGTTTCCTATTTACATTAGGATTATGATTTCCTAATTTTATTTACATTAGGAAATATATACTTTTACACGCCCCCTCAATCCGAATGGGCTGAAACCACATAGAGATTGTTTTTATGTGGAAGAAACCGAGGTGAAGATAACTCTTTTGTGAATATATCTGCAAGCTGAGCATCAGTGCGAATATAGCGAATCTGAACATCTCATTGGGCTATTTTTTCACGAACAAACTCAATGTGCTTGGTGCAAGCATGAAAAACTGGATTAATAGTAAGATAAATGGCACCAATGTTATCACAGCACACTCGAACTGGACGAGTCAAGAACACATGTAACTTATATAAAAGCTAGTAGGTCTCAGCTACAACATAAGCAAGGGATCTATATTCAGATTTGGTGTTGGAACGGGACATAGTGGGTTGTTTCTTTGCTTTCCAAGAAATAATATTCGGTCCAAGAAAGACTTTATAGCTTGTGGTGGACCGACAACTGTCAGGAATAGAGAAAAATTGTATCCAGTGTATTGGATTAACAAATATATAACAATATATATAGTGATACAAAAAACCTAATTATAATAGGAATAGAGTTTCCTAATTATAATAGGAAGATAGTTTCCTAATTATATTCTATAAAGTTTCCTATTTGTATTATAACACCCGCCTCAAACTCAAGGTGTTAAATTACATGCCAACTTGAGTTTGTTAACTAACTCATTAAAGCGGCCAGGTAACTGAGCTTTAGTGAAGATATCAACAATCTGATCAGCAGAGCAGACAGAAACAAGGCGAATGGTACCACAGTCGATGTGTTGACGAATAAAATGACAATCATTCTCAATGTGTTTGGTCTATTCATGAAACACATTATTATTAGCAATAACCATGACACTTCGATTATCACAATAAATAATAGCCTGCCTAGTTTGCATCTGCATAACAAGAAAGAGAGAAATCTTTTGCAAAGCAAGAAACAACTCATGATTAGTAGTACCACATAAATATTGAAAAATGCGTCTGACAAACTGAAAATGAGCCTATGTAGAGAATGCAAAAACTGACTAGCCAGATTAACAACGTATGCAATATAAGATCAGGTCATGGTTAAATACTGAAGACCGCTAACCATACTCCCAAATTCAGAGTGATCTGCTAGTAGTTCACCCTCGTGTTGTGAAGGTGATGATTGGGAAGGTAGAGAAGTTTTAACTGGTTTTGCAGAAAACATAGAAAATTTAAGTAAGTCTTTGGTCTATTTAGTTTGAGGGAGAAACACATCGGTGGGATGATGAACAAATAATGTAGATCACGAAGATCCTTCATAGAAAATTGATTAGGTAAAGTATTAATAAAGCGAAAAAGGATGGTGGTATTATTACCAGTGAGAATAATGCCATCAACATGAAGAAGTAAGATAAGAAAACTATGAGAGGATTTGAGAACAAACTTAAAACTATCTGTTCGACTGCAAGAAAACCCAAGAGAGTAGGAAAGAACTGAAGTGGTGAAACCAGGCCCTAAGAGACTGTTTCAGACCATAAAGAGCTTTTCGTAATTTACAAATATGAGCTGGACGAAGGTTATCAACAAAACCAAGTGTTCTTTAATGTACACAACTTCGTCAAGATAGCCATGAAGAAAAGCATTCTTAACATCCAACTATCTAATAACCCAATGATGAGAGATAGCTAAGGATAAAACAGTATGGATAGTAGTAGGTTTAACAACTGGATTAAAAGTTTCATGATAGTCAATGCCTAGTTGTTGGTGGAATCTCTGAGAAACCAACCTCGCTTTGTAACGCTCCACAGACCCATTAGCCCGATATTTAATCCTGTAAATCCATTTACACCCAATTAATTTTTTCATTGGATCATATGAAACTAGATCCCAAGTGTGGTTAGCTAAAAGCGCATTAAATTCATCAGTCATAGCTGACCGCCACTTGAGATCTTTATTTGCTTGAGAAAAAGAAGTTGGTTCAGACGACATAGTGGAAATGGAGAGATGACAAGTTTGGAGAGACTAGGATAGGGAAAAGAAAGTTCATAGAAGACGACATGACAACTGGTATAGACACGGCCAGTGGTAGGATCAAGACACCTATATCTTTTATAATTTTGAGCATAGTATAGGAAGATACATTGTTTGGAGCGAGGTGCAGGTTTGTGGAGAGCATTGGCAGTGAAATTAGTATAATAGGCACACCCCAAACCGCGAAAGACAGAGTAATCAAGAGTTTTAGAAATCAATTTTGTATAGGGAATTTGATTTTGCAAAATAGGAGTAAGGAGGCGATTGATAATGTAGAGTGCAATATATGTAGCATCAACCCAAAAGGACTTGGGAAGTGAGGAGTGAATTAATAGAATGCGTGCCATTTCGCTAATGTGTCGATGCTTACCCTTGGCGATACCATTTTGTTGAGGGGTGTCTCGGCAAGGTATACAAAAGTTAATACTGTGATGAACATGAAATTGTTTGAAAGGTGTTTGGACAAATTCTTTACCATCATTATTTTGAAATTTTTTGATTTTGGTGTAAAACTGATTTTCAACAAGACCTTTAAAGTTACAAAAATGTCGAAAAACTTCATATTTCTTACACATAGGAAAAATCCAAGAATATCGAGAAAAATCATTCACAAAAATAACATAATAACGATAACCTAAATTGGATAAAACAGGAGATTGCCAAACATCATAATGTATTAAAGCTAATGGTTGTGTAGTACAATGCTCAACATAATAAAAAAACGTAAATGTTTAGACTTGTCTAACTAACACTCAGAACAAAAACCAGAATATTTAGCAGACAAAGAAATATTCTTATGAGTTTGTAAAAGAGATAACACATAAGGACTTAAATGACCTAGCCTACAATGCCAAACATCACCATAGACTTTACGAGAGACCAGCGCCAGAAGAGAGGTAGTGATCGAATCTGGAGGAAGAGGGTATAAATCACCATCACTGGAGGATTTAAGAAGAGTTTTCCCCGTTCTCTTGTCCTCAATAACAACATGAAAGGCATCAAAGGTAGTAGAACAGTTGTTATCAGAACATAAACGTTTAACAGAAAGTAAGTTGTGAGATAATTGTGGTACATGCAAGACGTTGTTAAGATGAAGAGGTGTAGGGGATGTGCGTAAGAAAGTACAATCAACATTATTATTATCAAACAATTTTCCATTACCAATCAAAATTTTAGTTTTGCCAAAATAAGGTGTAAGGTTAGTAAGTATACCTGACTGAGGAGTTATGTGAGTGGAGACGGCCGTATCAGGGTACCACTAGGCGGTATTAAACTCACCAAGAGACATAATAGCAAATGATTTGGGCAAGTCATGAGAGATGAGCATGACTGAAATGGTGTGGACAATTAAGGGCAAGGTGATCTGTAGTGTGACAAATCTGACGCGACGTGGATGAGGATCCAGAATGCAGTCCCAATAGACCTTAACGACTGTACCAGTAGAGCGATTAAATATAGGAGAATAATTAGAGGAGTGATCGATACGTGAACCATGCTGAATGTAGTCACCACGACTGATATTGCATCCATGGCCACAGCCCCGATAGACCTGTACCACGACCACGAGAAGTGCCAGAAGTGGTGGCGGCGACAGGGGCTGTAGGAAGGTTAGAAGAATGAGAAGAGACTCGAAGATGTTTTCGCCCCCGAAGATATTTCGGCCGTTGCTCTTGTAGGAGCAGTTTGGTATGCAAACTATCAAAGGTAAGGTTGATGTTGCTGTTGGTGACTGTGGTGATAAAGCTCTCATACTATGAAGGCAAAATTGGTAAAGCATAGGAGATGAGGTGTTTGGTGGAGAGTGGGGAGTTGATGGCAGCAAAGGGCATCAGTGATGGCTTTGAGGTCGCGGAGGTATTGCTCCATTGACTTGCGATCCTTGGTATGCTTGTGAAGCTTTAGATGAGGCCAAACTCATTGGCATTGGACTAATCAAGGTATCGTTGTTCTAGTGCAATCCAGACATTTCGGGAAGTACATAGATCATGGACATCTTGCAAGATGTCAGAGGTGAGGGTAGCATTAATCCAGGATTTGAGGCGCTGGTCAGTCCTAACCTAGGTAGTGTAGGCGGGATTGAGAACAGTTTAACTGTCACACAGGGAGAGGAACCATCAACGTAGCCTGGTAGGTCATAACTAACGAGGATCGGTAGAAATTGAGATTGCCAAAGGATGTAGTTGGTGTTGTCTAATTTTAGACTCATTAGGTGGGTTATACTGGGAGTAGAGAATATGGGTAGATTTAGAAAAGCAAGTGGAGGTGTGGTGGGCATAGGTAGGGTTTGATGGGTGGCTGGGTGGATAAGGGAGGAAGAGAGAAGGGTGACTAGGATAGATATGGACGGTGGATAGGGTTGCATGGGGTAGGAGGGTGCGGTTGTGAAGGATGGCACTGTAGCGGTGACACTGTTCACAGGTATATTTTCTGTAAGGGAAGAAAGAAGAAGACATTGGATTAGTGTTTTTCATGAATTTTAGGGTTTACAGAAGAAAAAAAGCAGTGTTTTAGGGCTTAGGATCTTTACTGCTTTGATACCATAAAGAAAGCAAAAGAGAAATTAGGGTTTTGTGTTTACTAATTGCTTAATGCTGCTATAGTAGGAGCTTATATTTATAGAGTATGTTTATAAGGTTTCCAATTTATATTAGAACTAGGATTCCTATTTACATTAGAACTAGGATCCTAATATTATTTACATTAGGAATTATATACATTTATAGTTTATCGTCTTTAGGTTAGCCAATTTTCTGTGTCCCACACTTATATCATCATTACCAGTGAAATTTCCCGAAATTACCAATGAAGTTTCAAACGGATTTAAAACCAGCCAAGAATTTTTCTTTTTTAACTGACTGATTGCTTATTGTGGTGTCAGAGAAGATAACTACTGTATTTATAAATATTGCTGACATGACAGGACGTGTAAACTGATGTTTAAAACTATATTTAGGATAGCTCGTCTTTGTAACTTTTCTCAAATTAGCTAAATTAGTTTGTCTCTATCCCCCCATTATCACTATATCCATAATTCCATGTCACGTGCTTGTTTGAAATCTGATATTGGTTTGGTTTGCCCCAAACTGAAAAACAAGTACTACAAAACTTAGCCCTGAAGCCTGTGCATTGTCTCTATAAAAAACGGCAAGTTTCAATTTACACAAGTGTGTGAAGATAATAATGAGACAATGCAAACAATTATATCTATCTTTGTGGTATAGTCATAGTGAACTGGTATTACACTGCTAATTTTGAAATATTCTGAATTTTTTTTTTGATAAGTGAAATATTCTGAAATTAAGGTGGTGAGATACATGGGGCAACTTTGGTTGGTTTCTTCAGCAGCTCCAGAATGCCATGTCAGCAAAGACTTAATTGCTTTGTTAAAATATTTCTGTATATATTCTGAAGATTCAGATCTATAATTTTTGATAATTGGTAGAATGATATCAGCAGAGTCTTTTAATTGTGATGTTTTGTTTGCATATGTGATATTTTTCATGCTTTTTACAGTTACTAGTTACTATCTGGAAGGTAGATTTATCAAAAACTATGATTTTTTTTCTTTCTTCCCAAAACGTGTTCTAAGCATAGGTAATGTTCACTCTATGCTAGATAATGGAAAATAATAAAAAGGGTTTGAATTTTGAAGATTTAGAGCTTTGTAGGAATACACTGTTTGAAGAATTCCATGAGCAAGAAGAACATCAATAACAAGTTTCCATTAATAAGCTAGAGAAAAAGGGAGATAGTAAGGCTTTTGAACAGGGAAATCATGACACTCAATCTGAGAATGAATAACTTAGTCAACATTACCTGAGAGGTTCAATTTGGTCAATAACCTCTAAGACAGTACGTCTGAAGATTAAATAACAAAAGCCTAGTAACTAAGATCTGAGAGGTTAAATTTGGTTCATAACATCGGATGAATAGTTGGACGAATGAATTAAGTCTGGTATATTCTGTTGTGAAATTATTTGAGAACATTATGCAAGATAACGTGGGTAAACATCCCCAACAGTCCGTCAATCCCTACTAAGTATAGATGGAACTGAAATATAATGTGGGTTAAAGGTGATGATATTTTGCGCTAATCATGCAACATGGTTTTAGGAGATCATTTATATGATATTTGTACTATCAGTTCAAGTGGTATGACACGTGGGACAATATGTGTCTGTGATGCAGACATTACTTATAAAAAAAAGAGAAAAAACTATGTGATGCAGACATAGAAGAACCCTCAATCTGTCTCTTGCTACCATTGCTGCCAGAAAATCCAGCAATCATATTTCTTCCATTCTCCTCTCTCTCTATCTCTCTCTCTCGATATCAAACCTCAGTTGGATTGGTCCTAATCCCTTTCCACGAACCCTAATTCCTTTCCTTAACACATTCAAACCCTAGAATCCGAAATTCTCTTCCTCTTAAGTCACTACAGATTCACGAAGACAGATTTTTTTGAGTCTGTCATGCATCATTATGTGATAGATTTTTTATTCACCGGTCTTGAACTTTTTATGGAGGTCTCAAGGAAGAAATCCTTAAAAGAATTTTGCAAAATTTTCTGGAGTTTCTGTTTGGGTGTTCTGGGTTTTACAGAGTCAATTGCACTTCTACTTTTTCTTTGTTGTCATTAATTTGTCTGATGGGATGATGTCTGTATAAAAGTCAGCTGTTACTTGCCTCATTTGATTCAACATATTCCTCAATATATACACATTGGAGTATTTGCGTTTTTGGAATTCAGATATTATAGAGGTTTTGTCTGTAGTATAAACCTTAGTGGTTAGTGGCCTCATTTGATCAATGTGTTCCCCAAAACGTAAGCGTTGGAGTATTTTTCTATTTGGAAATGAGAAATTATATGGGTTAGGATCTAACGCATTCTCCTCGAAAAGCAAGTCATGCATTCAATATTTCATTCTTATGTTATTGTTATTATTTATTCTGAATTTGTTAAATCATCATTTTTCTTTGAGGATACTTCTAATTATACAAAATCTTTTCTTTTGAAGGCTGCCTTTGGATTCATGCTGCCGGTAAGGTTCCAGATGAAGCTACAATCAAAGCAATGGAGGGTTTCTACCGAGAAATTTATGCAGTGAATGGAATTACTGATATTAAGTTTCCAGAACATTACCCTGTTTCAAGACTTCTAGGTATTCATTTCGTAGTACATGTTTATGTATTTCCCTGTACTATTTGTTAGTTTTTCATTTTCATTCTTCATTGTTTCCAGAAGTTGGAATCTGAATTTGGTGAAATTTATGTTGTCTGGTGATTAAAGTTGTCAGGTCCACATAGGTCAGGCCATGTATTCAAACAAAATTTGGTCCTAACTGAAACTATCAGATTATGCAATATAAACAACTAATCATGAATTGATCATGTGAGAAACATAAATTGCCCTGAACTATATTAAGAGAGAACATAATGAATTGTAATCTCATTTCACTGTTAGTTTCTATCTTCTTCACATTAGGCTCAATATGTGTGTCAAGGATATCTAAAATAGATAGCCTTGTGTAATACATTGGCATAGCACATTTTTATGTGATCAAAGATTTACTTGGATTAAGACACAAGAAGATGACAATGTATATATTGCCACAGACTCATAGAATTGGATGTTGGTAAAAGTAGGGTGATTAGTTAACCTTCTGCACTTCTCTTTTGGGTTGGGAGGGGGGGTGCATAAGGGGAAGTTTTCTCTGACCCAGCTTGGAGATACTCAAGGTGATTAGTGGTCCATTTTATGGCAATGCTTTCAGTTGAATACTCCTTTTGCCCTGTTGACTCTAAATTTCCTGGGCATATTAAACTAAATATAGTCTAGAGTTTGTTTAAGGAACATCTTAATTTCTTCCATTATTGTTTCCAGAATAATTTTTTTGATCAATCTGGATGGCTTCATCTATGACATAGGATGTGTCGAGGTGGTTGGCTGTGTCAGATGTGAAGAATTAGCTCACTGGGAGGTGTTACCTGAAGGGGTTGGACAGCTTTTCTGACCTATTTCTCTTCCCCCCTTGATATATCAATGTCATATCATGTCAAAGTCTCTGAGATTATTTAGTCTAAGCGAAACCATTTATTTTGCTACAGGTGAGGTTAGAAAGACAAACTGATTTTTGCTGGCTTTGTGAACAGCCGCAGGTGCATAGTTTCACACTACTATAGCATTAACTTTTGGTACTGTTTGTAACTTTGGAAGTGGACAACATATTTTGATTAATCATTTCTTATCCAATCAATGCAGAAATTGTTAATTCCATTTGAGATGCGAGGGTTTCAAGGTTTTTTTAACTTGGAAAGGAAGGTACTTATGGTGCAAGAAGTTGTCTCTCTCTTTCTCACAAGCACGCATTGTCTTTTTGAATTGGGACTTGTTAATTTACTTGTCCCAGGTATACGAGGCTGCTGTTAGAGGTCTTACTCCAGTTGAAGGCCCATTGCCAGTAAAATTTCCACTTTCAAATCCAAGGGATCCTTTTTCCTTGAAGCCAGGCTCAATATCTGGTTGGTTCCCTGAATCTAAAACATCTCCACTGACAAAATCATCCAGTTTCAGTGCCAGCTATAGCTGGTGCACAATCTGCTGCTACTCAATTTTCAAAGAAGGGTCAAAATCACAATATAAATACCGTTCAGAATAGTGTCCCTACATCTGTATCAAAAGGTCAGATAAAGAGAAAATCTGTGGAAGATGATAGAGAACCACCCAGTAACTTAAATGAAGGATCTAGTAGTGCCCATAATTCTATAACAAGAGGTCAAATAAACAGAAAATCTATGGAGGATAGAACACCACCCAGTAACTCAATGAGGAGTCTAGTAAATGGACTTTAGTTTCAAATAATGAGAGCAAAGCAATTGCATTAAGCATGAAGGAGGTGCTAGTCATGATGAAGTTCCTTTTGCAAGTTAGAAACAGCATCCTGGGGATCCTACGGTATGCAGTTATTTTCTTTACTTATAACAATAAAAGAAAAGAAAAGAAAAGAAAAGAAAAGAAAAGAAAAAGGTATGCATCTACTTTTTAAGCTAACAGGTGGAATTATTTTTGTTATGCGACCATCAATAAGAAAGTGTTTGTTGGGGGTAGGTGAATATGAAAGTAGTTTGCATCAACATGGCTGTCTATAGAATGGTTCCTACATGGTCTGTATAAAACCTAGTGTGCTTCTAGATTCTTTTATCTTATACCTGATCAGAGTCCAATTTGATATGATTAAAACATGTTTTGACGCGGGTTGCATTTACTAGTAGACCACTAGACTCATAAACTAATTAGGTAGAGATGTATGTTATTGAAAGATTTTACTCTTGTTACACAATTGTACAAAGTGTTCATATGAAGTGCCTATTTATAAATTACATGCTGCATTTGGTTCCATGGGCTTTTATATCTTATCTGTGTAAATATTTACCAATATTTCTATGCATAGACTGGAAAATGGAAATCTTCCGGTAACAAAAAATTTGCTTCTTAATGGTAACAAAAAATTTGCTTCTTAATGAATGTACCGTCTTCTTTAGATTTTTTTGGACATGAATTTTAATATAGTTTATGGTGTGGGCTTATGGAGAAGAATTAGAAAAAAATGGGAAGAGTTTCTGCCCCTGGTTAGCTTTGAGACGGGGAGGGGAGAATATTCATTTCTGGCATGATACTTGGTGTAGAGATACCCCTTAGAATGAAGTGGCGGCTTAATTGTAATGGTAAATTTGAAGTCGGATCTTTTAGCTCCAATTTTCCATGGAAACCCATTTGGAGGTCTTGTGCTCCTTACTAAAGTGCCCGTTTTTTTTTTGTTTGGAAAGCTACTTGGGGTAGGATTTTGACCATTGATAACCTTCAAAGGAGTTAATCGGTGTGTTGCTATTGCAAGGAGTGTTGAGTCCGTGCAGTACTTATTGATAACTTGTTTGTGGACGAGACAATTTTGGAATATGGCTCTTTGGGTTATGGGTCTTTCTTGGGTGTGTAGGGTTCCCTTTTGGGGGAGGTTTGAGCGTGGAATGGTATCCGAGCTTCTAGAGAAAAGAAGTAGTTTATTACCTTAATTCCTCTATCCATTTGGTGGTTAGTGTGGAGGAAAAAAAATAAGAGAGCTTTTGAGGGAGTTGATAGGTCGATTGACACACTCAAAGATGGGTGGCTTAATACCTTCATTTTTTTGGCTTGAGGGGAAGGTTTTTGTAAACAAGATACACCTTTTAGATTTCATAGATACTATATCTATTAGATAACTTTACGTAGATGGGCGGTACCCTTTTGGTGTCCTTTTGATATATATATATATATAAAATAGATTTATTACATGGTTGTCTGATGGTATATTAATTTTTCTTCTTCTTTTTACTAGATACTTCCAAGATTCTAGTCATGTCAGTAACATGAGAAGACTATGCTATAATTATAGTTACTTTAGTATCTCAGCTTTTATAATTTACCTCACTATTTAGGTTATGAGACTTTTATAATTTACCTCACTATTTAGGTTATGAGACAGGTGAATGATTCGAGATCTATCAATTACACGAATTATAAAAAAAAAAAGACAAGATTTACTCAGGTTCACTTCGGAATAGGGTTACGTCTTGTTAGAAGTTTTTTTATTATTAACCTCACAAATCTCTTGTTACAATGTGTACTCAGTATATAGAGATGATGCAAAACAATAATTATTCATGAGTCTAAATTCAAATTGTCAAGCAAAAAATCAAATCCAATTCATGGTCATCCGGGTTCTACAGATTTAGACCCGTTGAAGTATGCATAAACTCTAACAATATGTATGATATAGATATCAACATAATCACCAAGCTGGATTAGAATTTAGATTTATTTTTTATCCAAATAAAAAACAATCACAGAAAACTTTATGAGCTCATCTAAATTCCATTGTGATGATATATTTAGATTCTCCATCACTGAATTCTTTAATTTACATTACATCAAGAAAATGTTAACAACTGAGTAAGCATGTACCCCATACGTATATGATTTTTATGATATTATCTAATAAAATTTGCACATTGGTCATAATGAGATCAGATCTATTGCTTACTAAGAGAATAATAATACCTGCTTATTCAAGAGTCCTCCATGCTTGTATCTATCCACGTCTTTCAGTTCTCACAAGTTTGTTCCTGATGAAATGCAGTGATCTTCAACATCACCAATATTCATTCGTTTCCTTGGAAATTCTTGAGAACAAGCCACCCCTATTCTCAATATAGCAATCACGCTAGCACTCTTGTACTTTGGCACTTATATCGGTGTTCTATTTCACAGAAAAGTATTTGATCTATCTATGAACATTTCATGAGTAATCTTTCCCGTAAACATTTTCACAAGAGGTTATCTAAGCTGTACACATAACCAGATGTTGAAACTTCGTTCTCCATATCATATTCTGCAATATATTCTATGTTAAATACATAAAATATAACTCTAAAGGAAGTTTATTTAGAAGAATTTCAATGAAAAATCTTTGCATAAATACTTTCAACCTGAAATAAAAATGAAGAAAAAGAAAATTAATTTGCTTGTTGAAAATAAAATTCATTTTAATCTTGTAAAGAAAAATGAAAAAAAAGAAGCCTCTGCACTCTGCAGTGAAATTCAAATAAAACATTTCATATTTTGGTGTTAGTGATCTCTCTCTGGTAGCCCCTTTACAGTTTTCAGGTTTCCAACGTTCATGACTGGCTTTTTATAACCACTACTGATTGATGTTTCTATGTTTTTATTAAAGTTTAGTTTTTTCTGTCATTATTTGTATATGTACCAACTACAGATGACCTAACTAACAGTAGTTGGTACATCCATAATCTAAGACTAATAGTAGTTTTAATATTATGAGTGGTGATTTGGATGAAAAGTCTTACAGATTTAAATGTTGACGCCAGATTAGTTCAAGATATATATATTTTTCGATAAATCTGATTCAAGATATTACGATCATATTTATAAAGGTCTTATTATAATTTAAATTATAAATTTACAAAAGAGAGACTTTACAAGCATTTTGGCCATTTGCTCTTGACCATTTTTTAGTCCTCCCAATTTGAAAGTTATGATTTGTACTATCAATCTTTTCGTTTTTCTTTTTTATCGAATTACTTAAAAGCGCTCTCTATTTACTTTTATTTTTCTCTCTCTTCATCCCTCAATCTTTTCCTCTTTACCGATCATATATATTTTGAGTTAGACATTTTCTGAGTGAAAAATTGGTTCTTTATCGATTGAAAGATCTTTATAGGAAATGTCAAAAATATATTAGCTTTCAGGTAAAAAGCAGAATCATTTATCTTGCTAACACAATGTTATTTGCCTCAAATTATAGAAAAGAGAAAAACAATTGAATTTACTGGATGTCAACCCCAAAAAACCAAATAATTCCATAAGAGCAATGATTCTTTAAGAAATTTACAATAAAAGCTTTAGCTAAACTAAGCCAAACTACCTATTAATTGGTGTTTTAACTGCTGCTTATTTGCCAAAAAAACACGAATAGTTGGTTTTGCAAATTTAAGAAATGAGCACCTCGCCTGATTAACTTTTCGAAAAAGCTTACCCAAACCGATCTTTTGTCACACTTAAAAGACCATATCAAAGTCTTCTCCTGAATCCTGAAACCTCCTTACTTATTCAGACAATATGAATTGTTACCAAAAACTATGATAATATATGTTTGACAATGTCTAAAATGGTAAACAATTTACTGTGGTTTCATATAGACCATTCAAGCATATAAAAAACCATTACCCTTTGTTGGTGTTGCAACAATAGCTACCACAGCAATGGATGCCTCTTCACATTTCTTCACTTTTTTCATGATCCATGGACTTTTACTATCACATACTATACTGAAGGCCACTGATCATGAAGCTGTTTATTCCATGTCTTCCTCGGATGGAATCTCTTCTTCCCATTATTTTCCTCATAAGTTAAAGGTAGTTTCCAGGAGAGAAGATTGAAGATTACCACCACCAACCCCTAGGGGAAGTAGTCCTGTTGGTCAAATGCCTCCAGCACCACCATCATCATAAGTTTAACCATAATATTATATGGACCAAACAATGAAGGTTTGTGTGTATTACCAATAAAAGAGTGTTTGGGTGCTCTTGGGTCTTTTTTGCCTTATAAGCATTACTCACCCTTTTCCTTATAAATTTGATCTGCTTATCTGAAGAGAAAAAGAAAGTGTGTGTTTGTTACCATTATAGTCTTGTTTTTTTCGGGCTCATTTTCTTTCTTCACATTCTTTGTAAAATTGAGTTTACAGAGAAAATAGAAGTTAATTTGGGTTTGGCGTTTTGGTTATTATTAAACCACCCTCCTACAATTGTAAATAATGAGAGGATCTGATGGGGTACAAAAAAGTATGGGGACACGTTTGTAATTTTGTAATATGTGAACAAATTTGTATTAGGATTAGGGTTTCGTTATATACAGTATTGGTTTAGGATTAGGGTTCCCAAAAGATGATCTCTATATAAGAGATTCTTATGTTGCTTTTTAAATTAGCTTTGAATAAATAAAATAAGATTGATATTGGTATCAATTCCTTTCGAACTCTAGGGTAGCCTGGTTTCTTTTCTTATCCCCAGAGTAGTCTGGTTTTCTTTTGTAGTCTCAGGTTAGCATGGTTTATATCTCTATCCTTTCGGCAAATTGTATGTAGTGTTTTGGTGTTGTCATGTGAGATCGAGGGCACTAAAGTGTGGGTTCCACACGAAAGTTTGGTTTAGCCTCACGAGGACACGAGACTAAAAAGGCCAAATATTGTGACGACCCAAACTCATAGGAGGGTGAGAGTTCGTTGGCGAATTTTGTGTGTGTGAGCATGTGCTGGGTATCACATCGGACATGTACTAGGTTGATTCTGGCCATATAATAGCCGCGGCAGTCCCTTAAACAAGGGAAGTTGAAATTCCCATCAATAGGCAAAATGGTTTTACTGTAGGAATCAACTTCAAATTTCTCATTCCCTCCATTTAATCCTATCCTTCCTATGCAAGTTAATTCAAACAGTGAAGATCTCTTATGAAAAGGCCCCAAAGGCCAAAGCTTTAGATTTCCCAATCTTAGAGCATTGCAATTGTTCGGAATATATCCTATTGTGAACTCACCATTATTCAAAGAAGCATATATAAACCAGGAAGACCAGTGCCTTAGTGGTTTTTGGGCCAGCCTACATGTTATATATGTGTAGTACTACATTGCTCGGGTTCGAGTCTTCATTGTGCGCTTGACAGTGTTGAGGTTAGACTTTGGTTCAGCCTGCTTTGAGAGAGCGCTTGTGGTCTTCCCGTCTTGGCCTCTCATGTCAAACTCCTTAGCGGGTATGCGGTTGACCACCTCTCCACACATTTATTTTTTTTTCCAAAAAAAAGCATATATAAGGGCTAAATAAAGCTTCCTTAGTCCTTATCCCTTGCAAGGGAGTAAACCATCAGTAATTGAAGTTTCAAAAAGTCCCCACACCAAATACCATGCCCAAAGCTAATGGTATCTCCCCTTCCCACAATAGATTAGCATTCAAGTACAAAGCAAATGCATAATCATCGTTCTTGCGCTTAACGCAGAATGTTATTGGTTCCAGAATATAGAAAAGGGAAAAACAATTGAATTTGTTGGATGTCAGCCAACCCCAAATAAGTTTCAAAATCCCTGTTAGTAAAATGACACCTAACAACCCATATAGAAGTAATGTGAAAAAGCACAATTGTCGCACCATATGGATTGTTACCAACAAGTATAGTAATTTTGTTCGCCAATTACTTAATAAAAAATAATGTTTGTTTGACAATAAAATGTAACATGGTAAAACAATTGGGTACAGTAGTTTCATGTATAGCATATAAAAGAGCATTACCCTTTGTTGGTTTTACAACAATAGGTACCACAGCAATGGATGCCATTTCATATTTCTTAACTTTTTTCATGATCCATGGAATTTTACTATCACATACTACTAGTTATATGGTGAAGGCCAGTACTCATGAAACTGTTTCCAAGTCTTCCAGCTTGAAAGGAATCTCCTCATCCCATTATTTTCCTCATAGGCTGAAGATAGTGTCGAGGAGATCAGAAGATGGTAGATCACGACAATTGAATGTCTTTGTTTCTAAAGTAAATAACTTTGTTCATAGGAAATTAAATGTCTTCGTCTTGTAGTGAAGAAGTGGAGCAGAAAGTTGGTAATGGCCGCCGTGGTTGACTGAGGCCTCCATTGTTGCCACGTAGAGAAAAGTCGGTATTGAGATGGAAAGTTGACCCCCTTTTTCTAAATGAAAATTAAAAAAATTAACAAATATATATAAAGCCAAATCACCGACTTGACTTTGAGATTAGAAGCCAAAAGACCAACCTGATTAAATTATACTGACAATAATAAAAAGCGCACGTGTGAAATTAGACAGATAGCAAATGTTTGCGAATCAGGGCAATGGCAGCTTTGAGGGGATTATCTTTCTTATCACATATTCATCTGGAAGCTCAACAAAAGGGCAAAAAGACATTTAAACCCTTCAGGAACATAGAATTGGAGAAATTAATTAAACATAGAGAACTATATAGACCCAATGATTTTTTTATTTTATTTTAAATGTAATATCTTGCCAACTAAGAACACAATTTAATCAGATTTGCTATTTCCTTTTACCATGAATGCTGAAACAAATTTTTGGAGTGTTTAGACGTTGAATCTTCAACGTTAAGTTGAAATCGATTAAGTAAAGAGTTTCAAATTATTTTTATAAAATAAAATGGTTAAATAGTTAATTGTTTCAAGTTGTTTTAAATCGGATATAGTCTTACCTCTAACAAAAAAATAAACTTTCTATGTAAGTTTTGTGTGTGGGTTGTTGAGTTACACCCTCAAAGAAGAGACAACACTAAGCTCAGTTCAAAATATAAATTTCTTAGTTTTCATGTTATGGAGTTTTTTTTTTTTCAATAGGAAAATAGTATAATGGATCAGTTTACGCATATCGTATTAAGTCTATTTCTTCGAAGATCAAAAGTAGGTTATCCACGTCCAGCCTAATGAATTAGCAAGAAATTTTTTTATGATATGGTCATCGCGTATATGAAGATTGAAACTAATGACCTTGTAGTTGTATCACAAAGTTTCTACCATTTCACCTGCATTACTCTGATTATCATGGAGCTTTTGACATAAAAAATTTATATTTAATTTATATGAGCACTGATATTCGAACCATCTAAACGTATTCAAAATGTATATTATGGAAGGTTCAATGATAAATTACTAGTGTATTGTTCACATCAATGAACCTTTAAGTGTACATTTCTATGATTCGAGTGTGGGGTAGTGTGGGTTGATATAGAAAATATAATTAATAACTTGTCTATGAACAGGTGTTTGGGCTCAAAGGTCAATATGTAGATATCTTTAGGAAAATTCTGCAGGTTTTATTCTACTTAATAACACTCAAAGAAGGGAAAAAGCCACAATTTCTACTGTATCAGAAAGTTGTAGCGAGCTGATGGAGTCAAATGTTGTCACTATAACCTTTCCCTTTCAACAGATCAAATGAACTTTACCAATACGACAAGCCCATAGTCAACCTTGAACCTAATTACGTTGAAGGAAAAAAAGAAAGAATTGAGGATAAAAGTAAAGAATATATATAATGGGGAAGGTGTGACTATTCGCCTACTTTGATAATAATAATATAAAAATAATCATTAATTTAAATTTATAATAATTATAAAAAATAGTAATTAGTATAGTATAGGATAAAATTTAATATTTATAATTTAGTTAATAATATTAGTAATTATTCATTGTTAATTTTTTATTAATTAAATCACAAAAAGGAAAAGAAATCGAAGACTAAAAAGCATAAATTTTCTACAAAATGATGAAAAATATAAAAACAATTGAAAAATTACTTGAGTACAAACAACTATAGAAAGTGATTGGCAATCATAAATCTTTCTTTTATAAAGACTAAAAATCTTTTACATTTGTCGTGTCAAGTTCACTGCTCAAGTGTTTAACAACAAATGGGCTTTGTTAATTTTAATTCTTGAGGAGAATTAACATATACAAACCAAAATACTCTGTTTTTAAATTTTTAGTTATTTATTATATTATGACTTAATATGATATGAATATAAAATACTCACACCTAATTGATATCACTCACACTCATTCAAGCGTTATTTAATTAATCATTCATATTTTTATAAAGAAAAGTAACTGTTTTTAACATTAATCAATGTTAAAAAAAAACTTATGTGAGAGAATTTTTTTTATTGAACATATCTAAGAGCTACGCAATTTATAAGGTAAATTATACGGCACTACTTTCAAATTTGTTGAAATGTCATTAATATATCGAACTTTTTTAAAACCCACGATTTACCTCAAAATACCAATTTTCACTATCAAGGAGCCTAAAATAAATTTCTTTAAAGAATTAATCAAAATTTTAGTTATATACTATTTTTCATGATGATCAAAATACCCTTAAGTTGGTACTAAAAAAGAGTGATCGATTAAGATTTATGATACGAGTTTATACACCTCAAATAACCAAGTGATTATAATAATTTTAATAATTCTGTTTATCAATTATTTATTTTAAAATTGTTTATAATACAAATTTTTAGGTTATTTGAATTCGTATTTTTCTAAAAATATAAAAACACGCAATATCATTTTAATTTTAAAAATAGAAAAGTTTGTTTTTAATTTTTTATTATGATCATTGATTTTAATTTATTTGAGGATGCGATAGGCAATGATATCATAATATTTTTTTAAAATATATATGAAGTAAAATTTGTTTTATACCAGATAATATATATATATATATATATATATATATATATATATATATATATATATATATATTAATAAAGCCATAACCTCCATTTGGTGTCCGCCCATCAAAATGTCCTTTAAACTCCTACTTAAATATATAAATCAAATATTTAAATAAGATTATATATGTAACTCAGCTCTCCACATCTTTCTTCTATGTTTTTCTTTCCCACTATCCCGTTTAGACTTAACTTCTCTACTCTCCTTATCTCTCTTATCTTCAATCCATGTTGATTTTCTCTATTACTCTTTATCTTCTTCACATTTTCAATTGCTCTTATTTCTTTTTGGTGAGTCAAACTGGATTATTCTTCTCTTGAGGTTTCTTTGCAGGTTCAGTTTTCTAATAGAGAATATGTGACCAATATGCTTGGCATGCTTATAGGTAAGAAAATGATTGTTAATATATTGTTTTATCACATAAAAGACCAGATCAACTCGCGCATAACGCATGTTGAGATGTTAGTAGAATATAAATCTATTTAAAATACACTTTTAACGATTTTTGAAAAATAAAGATGATAATTTTCTTTTTAAAAAAAGCCCAAAAAAATTCATTGCAACATCTCTTATACTTATTTTTTTTTAAAAAAAGGTAGTCTTTACGATACCTAAATGTACTTTGCTCATCATGAAAAGTGATGTCTAGTTAAAATTTTGATTCTTTAAATAAATTCATTTTGGGACTGCTTGATGGTTGAAATTGATGTTTTGGGGTGAATCGTGAGTTTTAAAAAGGTTTGATATATTTGTGTCATTTCAACAAATTTGATGGCAGTGCAGTGTAATTTATCCTAATTTATATGCTACTGTTGTTTTTTTTTTAACCTTAAATATATTAGATTTAGAAGAATGCAACTGATTTTGTGGGAGCCATTAAGAGATAACCCCCCATTTTTACTTGTATTTATATAACAAAGGAATTTACATAGCTTTGGGGGAGCCTGGGCTTACCCTACTCCCCCCTTCCCTCCCACCCTGCCTATGCCTAATTTTCCTAATCATTTCAGACCTCCTCCTCACTCACCACCACCACCTTCAGCACCTCTTGCTAATGCCAAACCACGAAGGATAGCAGCTGCTACTTCTTGATCATATATATGGTGATTACTCTGTTTCTTGTATGACATTCAAATTTTATGATGTTTTAGAGCTAAAATTTTCATCTGCATTTACTTGCCTTTTATCCAATTTGTTATTGATGGAGACAATTGTTATTGGTGGCCAAGTGGTAGAAATAAAACAATGAACTCGGTGGAGTGGAGACAAGATAAAATTAGACTTTGCCAGTAGCTGCAAATTTGGACTTTGCCAACAGTTGGCAAATTGGCCTTTGCTAGCAGTAATTTGCCAGCCGCCATTTCTTTTTATCTTGTTTTGTGTTCAGACTTTTGTGTTCACACTCATGTTCACACTCAATCTTGTTTTATACTCATGTTCACACTCAAGCTTGTTTTATGTTCACACTCAAGCTTGGTTTATGTTCACACTCAATGTTGAGCCTATAAATAGGCATTGAATCATTGGTTTCAAAATCATCATAACACTGAAGGAAATACTGTGAGAAACAGAGTGTTTTGTAAAATCCAAGTGAGTGGCTTTTTGTAACAGAACACTGCTCTAGTTTTCTCTGGGCTTTTTTGCCAAATAGAAAAATACTCTAGGTGTTGGTCCGAGGAGTAGGCTCATTGCCGAACCTCGTTAATCTCTGTGTTTAATTCTTTGTATGTGCTGTTGTTCGAATTACTTGCTAATTCCTTAACAACTGGTATCAGAGTCTTTGGTTATATATTTCTGTCTGTTTTTTTTGCGAGGTTACTATTCACGTGAATAGTGATATTTTGCCGGTGGTACCGATTCATCGGCACCGGTGTTCTAATACACGGAGGTTCGCAAGAATTGTCAGAAAAGATCTAAAGAAAGCCATATTCGAGTGGGAGTAATGGCGAATGAAGGTAAAGCAAGGATCGAGAAGTTTAATGGAGCAAACTTCTGTTTGTGGAAGATGCAAATAGAGGATTATCTTTACCAGAAAGACCTCTATCTTCCTCTTGGCGGCAAAACAAAGAAACCACAGGAAATGACAGATGAACAGTGGGAGGTGCTGGACAGGAAGGCTCTTAGCACGATCAGACTCTCTCTCGCTGCAACTGTCGCGTTCAATATCTCGAAAGAGAAAACCACTGCAGATTTAATGGTGGCTCTGTCCAAAATGTACGAGAAGTCATCAGCCTCAAATAAGGTATTCTTGATGAAAAGACTCTTCAATATGAAGATGGAATACGGCGGGTAGCATCGCTGAACTCTTGAACGGTTTCAACACACTGACAAGTCAGTTGGAATCCATTGGGATCAGCTTTGACGACGAAGTTAGAGCACTGCTAACTTTGTCATCATTACCAGATAGCTGGGATAGTCTGGTAATGGCTGTTAGTAACTCTTTTGGCTCTGGAAAGCTAAAGTTCGATGACGTTGTGGGAGTTCTTCTAAACGAAGAATTGCGCAGAAGATCTTTAGGATCCACAGAAACGTTTGGGAATGCTTTGAGCGTAGCAGAAAGAGGAAGATCTTCAAATAGAGGAAACAAGAACCGTGGAAGTTCTAAATTCAGGAAGAGTACATCAAGAGGACCGAAATCAAGAAGTGGAGGTTGCTGGAACTGCGAAAAGAAAGGACATCTGATGAGAGATTGCAAAGCACCAAAACAGAATGATAATCAGGAAAGTAAAAATTCTATTAATCTTTCTGATAAAGATTCTGATGCTTTGATTCTTTCTGTTGCTGTACGTAATGATTTGTGGGTGATAGATTTTGGTGCATCTTTTCATGCTACCTGTCAAAAGGAGATACTCCAAAATTATGTGCAGGGTGATTTCGGGAAAGTGTTTCTCGAAGATGATGAACCATGCAACATAACCGGAAGAGGAGATGTACAGATAAACCTGGCGAATGGGATACCCTACAGTTGAAGGATGTGCGATATGTTCTGAATCTCACAAGGAATTTGATATCAGTCGACC
Organism: Bretschneidera sinensis; assembly: GCA_023935145.1. Lineage (NCBI taxonomy): Eukaryota > Viridiplantae > Streptophyta > Magnoliopsida > Brassicales > Akaniaceae > Bretschneidera > Bretschneidera sinensis. The sequence continues at coordinate 5,151,919 of CM043697.1, read as the reverse complement.
AACTGTCAGATTCAGGATGCAGAACCACTTTCACAAGTGATTCCTGGAAGGTGTTAAAATGGGCTATGATGATAGCTCACGGAAAGAAAGAAGGCACTCTCTATGTGACGAGTGGAACAAATAGTGTTCTAGCAGCTACATCAATAGATTCGAGCGCAGACACCTGGCATCACAGACTTGGGCACATGAGTGAGAAAGGTATGAAGGTCATGCTATCAAAAGGGAAGATTCCAAATTTGAAGCATCTGGACCTGAGCTTCTGTGAAGACTGTCTCTATGGAAAGCAGAAAAAGGTGAGTTTTTCTAAGACAGGCAGAAAACCAAAGTTTGAAAAGCTGGAATTGGTCCATACAGACGTGTGGGGACTAACCAAGGTACCATTTCTTAATGGGTCTCAATATTATGTTATTTTTATTGATGACGCCACTAGGAAGTTATGGGTGTATTTTTTGAAGTATAAATCTGATGTATTTGATGTCTTCAAAAAGTGGAAAGCTATGGTTGAGACTGAAACATGACAGAAGCTAAAGTATCTGAGGTCAGACAATGGTGGAGAATATTACAGCAATGATTGAGGGATATTGTGCTCTTAATGGTGTTAAGAGGCAGAAGACAGTTCCTAAAACACCGCAGCAAAATGGAGTGGCAGAACGCATGAACCGAACCATTAATGAACGTGCTAGAAGCATGAGGATTAATGCTGGATTACCCAAACAGTTCTGGGCAGAAGCTGTGAACACATTAGTTTATCTGATCAACAGAGGACCATCTGTTGTACTTGAGTTTGGACTTCCAGAAGAAGCGTGGATGGGAAAAGAGGTAAACCTATCACACTTAAGAATATTTGGTTGTACCTCTTATGTCCATATAAACTCAGATGAAAGGTCTAAGCTAGACCCAAAATCCAAAAAGTGTGTCTTTGTTGGATATAACATTAATGAGTTTGGCTATCGGTTTTGGGATCCAGAAAACTTAAAAGTCTTCAGAAGTAGAGATGTAGTGTTTAACGAGAGTGTTCTATATAAGGACATGATGAAACAGGTGGAAGGGGAAACAGAAAAGAAAGAGTTTGTAGAACTTGAGGAAATTTCTACAAAAGGAGTGTTACAACCTAGAGATGAGAACATAGAATCTCAAACTCTTGTTCCCCAAGTTCCCCATCAAGAATTGAGGAGATCAGAAAGAGTTAACAAAGGTCAACTCCCGGCTCGTTATTTAACATCTCTGAATTATTTGTTATTAACTGACAATGGTGAACCAGAATGTTATGAAGAAGCAATGCAAGTTAAGGATAAGCTCAAGTGGGAGGCTGGAATGAATGAAGAGATGGACTCCCAGATAGCAAATCAGATATGGGATTTGGCTGAGCTTCCAGAAGGCAAACAAGCTTTGCATAACAAGTGGGTTTACAAGTTAAAAGAAGAACACGATGGAACTAAGCGATACAAGGCCAAGCTGGTAGTCAAGAGATTTCAACAGAAGGCAGGTATCGACTATACTGAGATTTTCTCTCCTGTTGTAAAGTTGTGTACCATCAGATCTGTATTGAGCATTGTTGCAGTAGAAAACTTACATATAGAACAGCTAGATGTGAAAACCACTTTCCTTCACGGTGATCTGAATGAAGATATCTACATGAAGCAACCACAAGGGTATGAAGAACTAGGGAAGGAAGAGTTGGTCTGTAAGCTTAAGAAAAGCTTGTATGGGTTGAAACAAGCACCCAGACAGTGGTATATCAGGTTTGATAAATTCATGTCTAAAAATGGGTATACAAGATGTAACGCTGACCACTGTTGTTATTTTATGAAGTTTGATGATTCCTACATCATTCTTCTATTGTATGTGGATGATATGCTTATTGCAGGATCAAGCATGATGGAAATAACAATGTTGAAGGAACAACTTTCCAAAGAGTTTTCTATGAAGGATTTGGGTATGGCTAAACAAATCCTTGGTATGCGGATCAGCAGAGACAGGAAGAATCAGAGATTGTGGCTATCTCAGGAACAGTACATCGAAAAGGTACTAAAAAGGTTCAACATGGATCAGGCTAAACCGGTGAGCACTCCACTAGCAAGTCACTTCGGACTTTCAAAAGGGCAAGGTGCGACGACAGTCGAAGAATATAAATACATGTCAAAAGTACCATATGCCTCAGCAATTGGTAGCCTCATGTATGCTATGGTCTGTACCAGACCAGATATTGCGCAAGCAGTGGGAGTCGTGAGCAGATTCATGAATAATCCAGGCAAGGAGCATTGGAAGGCTGTGCAGTGGATTATGAGGTACTTGAGAGGTACCACTAATATATCCCTATGCTATGATGGATCAGAGATCTGTTTGAAGGGTTATGTTGATTCTGACATGGCAAGAGACCTTGATGGTAGAAAGAGTACTACAAGGTACGTCTTTACACTGGGCAGTGCAGCAGTGAGTTGGGTCTCGAGATTACAGAAGATCGTAACTCTTTCGACTACAGAAGTAGAGTACATGGCAGCTACAGAAGCGTGTAAAAAAATAGTATGGCTATAAAGTCTATTCAGAGAATTAGACAAAGAGCAGAAGGACTGTAAGATTTACAGTGATAGTCAGAGTGCAATTCATCTAGCCAAAAATTCTGCATTTCATGCCAGGACAAAACACATCGACATCAGATACCTTTTCATACGGGGGCTCTTAGAAGAAAGGGTTATTATACTGGAAAAGATTCACACCAGCAAGAATCCCGCAGACATGTTAACCAAGACTGTTACGGTTGAGAAGCTGAAAGAATGTTCAGCTTCAATCAGTCTTCACGCCTGAAGAAGCCTCACACCTAGTTTTGACTATGTTGGAAATGGGAAATTGTCTCAAAGTGGGAGATTGTTATTGATGGAGACAATTGTTATTGGTGGCCAAGTGGGAGAAATAAAACAATGAACTCGGTGGAGTGGAGACAAGATAAAATTAGACTTTGCTGGCAGCTGCAAATTTGGACTTTGCCAGCAGTTGGCAAATTGGCCTTTGCTAGCAGTAGTCAAATTGGATTTTGCCAGCCGCCACTTCTTTTTATCTTATTTTGTGTTCGCACTTTTGTGTTCACACTCATGTTCACACTCAATCTTGTTTTATACTCATGTTCACACTCAAGATTGTTTTATGTTCACACTCAAGTTTGGTTTGTGTTCACACTCAATGCTGAGCCTATAAATAGGCATTGAATCCTTGTTTTCAAAATCATCATAACACAGAAGGAAATATTGTGAGAAACAGAGTGTTTTGTAAAATCTAAGTGAGTGGCTTTTTGTAACAGAACACTGCTATAGTTTTCTCTGGGTTTTTTTGCCAATTAGAAAAATACTCTGGGTGTTGGTCCGAGGAGTAGGCTCATTGCCGAACCTCGTTAATCTCTGTGTTTAATTCTTTGTATGTGCTGTTGTTCGAATTACTTGCTAATTCCTTAACATAATTAACTATAACTTAACTGCTGGGTGGAAAAAGAAAAATATTCTCGCAGAACATTTCTTTGTTATGACCTTGTTTTTTTTTTGGTAGGACATGCATTACTCTGTTTCCTTTTAAACTACAAAGGAGATAAGACTGATTTAATGTCTTAATGGCATTTTAATCGACAAAAGAAGGGGAATTATCATAACTTTCCAAATTGACGGTGTTGAATTTGGGACTAGTCAAAGAAAAAATTTCCCAAATGTCTTGATTTTATTAATAAAAAAGTTCCTCTCCACCATCCCCAGTATGAAACTATGAAAGTATTTAAAAAAAAAAATTAGTAAGACAGTGAAGGTTTGAAATTATTCATGAATGATGATATGTTAAAAGTCTCACTCTCTAGATCTCTCTTCATAGACTATATATATATATATATATATATATATATATATATATATATATATATATAAAGAGTGGCAGCCAACAACTATCAGTTGACCAGTTCTTATTTTGGTTACTATATATTGTGGATATAACAGAGGTCTCATGAACCATATAAACTCATCACAATTAATCTACTTTGATGTTGATCAAATGGGTGCCTGCAATTCAGGCTTTGCTAATTACTTTGATGTTGATCCATGGCTCGCTACTTTCAAATGCTACTAATTTCATGGTAAAGCCCACTGAATCTGTTTCTGGGTTTTCTTTTTCTGATGGTGACCAATTTTCTCACAAGTTGATCAAGGTAGTCTCAAAAAGGGTCACCCGCTCATCCCCTCCACCAGCCCCTAAGGTAAATGCTCCATATCATTACAAAAGTCCTCCCCCAGCACCACCACCACCCCCTAAGGTAAATGCTCCATTCCGTTACAAAAATTATCACCCACCACCACCACCACCAAAAAGGGTCACTGGGTCACCACCACCACCACCACCACCAAAAAGGTTCACTGGTTCATCACCACCACCATCCCCTAAGGTAAATGCTCCATTCCATTACAAAGGTCCTCCCCCAGCACCCTGGGCAGCGGCGGCACCACCACCACCACATTAATTACTCCCCCCGTCCCATAAAATTTGTCACATTCCATTATGCACAAATATTAAGTTAAAATTTTCTTTTCTTGAATATTTTATGCTTTCTTTTAGAATATGGTCAATCATATTAGGACATCTATCTCAAGAATAAGTGACGTCCTTTATGAGACATCTGGAGTAACATATATGCTACCTTTTATCGGTGCCTATATCAATAAGATAATCACAATCCGTGCAGTTGGTACTCTCTAGCTTTGATATATATTACATGATTATTGTTTAGTCAACAATCAAGACCATGCTTCCAACAAGGCCACAAAGACTACATATGATTACTGTTGATCATGTGATTTTGATTTTAAATGTAAACAAAGATTTGTTGGAGATGTTTGCACATTTTATAATGGGTTTTAGTAATTTCTCTTACCAAAATTACCCAGGGCACAAGTTAGAAAAAACCCTTTTATGATTAATGGTTTTAGAATCTCCAAACATTAATAGTTAGCTCATGAATAATATTATTTTAAAAATTATGATTAGTTTCTACTTACGGTCCAAAAGAATGAGGAATCAATTTGGTTTTCTGCATTTCTAGCGAAGGCAAAAATGCATTTTATTAATGTAAGCATGTTATAAAATGAACAAAACAGATATATATTTGGAGAGGGCAAAACAAAGGAGGCAGCTTACAACAGCAATATTTAATAGTTAAGAAGCCCCTGGGCACCGATATGAATAAACCCAATACTCTCAATCGAGTTGCAAAATCCATTTAGAACAATGATAAAACATTTGGAGTGCAAAACTTGATGAAGACCAAGTAGTTTAAAACTGGAAATAAAGAAAACCACACCTTCGGTACTTCATTTTGCATAACACAATCGATCAAGAAAGAACAACCGAACTGCATTTCCTCCATTTAATCAACTAACACAATTCTAATGAATTAATTAGCCCATAGAATAGGAGATTTTCTTTTGATTTACAGAAATGGTGATGACAAGTTTCCAAGGGGATACTCTTTGCTTTGACACCACTGTGTGAAGTTTTTTCAGAAGGTTCACTCTCGAATTAAATTCAGATTATTTCAAGTTTAAATTAACAAAACTCAACTTCATCTTTTAGATAAGTAATTATTTAGACTTTTTTTATAGTGATTTTTTTAGTGAAAATGTTATTTTTACTAAAAAAATAATATTTCAATCTATTATAAAAAAATTGTAAATTTTAAAGAAAACTAAGATTTATTCGGTGAGGGAAAGAGAACGCTAACTTTCAACTTTTGCAACCCCTCTTCTAAAATAAATAGCTAGTTATGAGGAATAACAATTATTGACCTCTATGCCGGTAATAGTTGATTTAGGCTTAATTAGACCATATTTGATCAATAATTCTATTTGCTCATTAGACTTTAATTTTATGCAATTCAAAAGTTTGAACGTTAATGCTTCAATCAAGACGTATTTCTAACCCTAGTCTAGCGCTACAGCTTCCACTTTCCAGCGCTGCAGCACCAACTTTATGTCCAAATCCTCTCTTTTTGTCAGCTACCAGCGCTGCAGCGCTAACATCCCAGCGCTGCAGCCTTGAGTTTCTGTCTCTTTTGTGCATTTTGGCCTTCCAGTGCTCTCCAGTGCTCCAGCAAGTGTCTGCACAATAGATTTCCATGACTTAGCATTGATCATTCAACTAAAACAACTTATTAGTAGAATAAGATAAACTAAACTCAAATTGCTAAAAACATATGCAACACAGTTCTAATGCTTAAGATCAACAGCAAAAACGTGCCTAAAAGTAGTATAATAACATGATTTAGTCAGAGTTATCAATCCTTCCTCTCGAACTCCTCACTGAGTTGAGATGTAAACCTTTCCATCCTTTCCCTGCTGTTCTGAACCAACAACAGATCATCGACATAGATGAGGATACTCATCAAATTCTCCACCTTGTGTCCAGGTGAGAAAGTTTCTATGAAACCTATGTCTTCTCTTCTTGTGAACCCATTCGCCACCATCCTAGCTTTGTACCGGACTTCATCCCCTAGAGTATTCCCTTCTTTGATCTTGTAGAGCCATCTACAATCCACAACTCTCTGTTTTTTTGGTTTGGGCACCAACTCCCAAGAGTTGTTCTTCATCAAAGAATCCATTTCTTTCTCCATAACCAGCTGCCACTTTGACGAATCCTTACACTCTATGGCATCCGTGTAAGTTTCTAGTTCAACCTCTCATTCTATCCAAGGAGCTACTACATTAGTATTCACAAACCCATATCTCAAAGGTTGTCTAACCACCCTCCTTCCCCGGTCTCTTGTGAGCTGGTAGTCATTATGACTTGCTGCATCAACCTTTTTTTGTTTAACCTCTTCTTGAGTTTCTTGAGCTTGGCCCTTATTCAAGGGCTCTACCTGATCCGAATCCTCTTGCCTCCTCTGCTCTACCTGAACCGAGTTCTCCTTGATGCGATGCTCCACAACTTCCGGACTGGTTTGCTCACTAGCCCCTGCAGGGTTAGTTTTCTCCATGATTGGATGTTAAAAATGAGTGAGGATTAGGTGTTAACATAGCAGTGTTCATTAAGTCATCTATTAAAAAAATTCTCAGCGTTATGAAAAAATATATGATACAAAATATTTTTTATCATCAGATGAAAAAACTATTTTTTCTTTTTATATTTTCTCACTTTTATACCACTGGAGATATTTTTGTTTATATGACAATATTTTTTTAGATTTGTTCACCAAGGTTAGACCAAAGCAGCACTTTTTTTGTGGGCTAAGGATGCTGCGGCCATCCAAGTTTTAATCATTAATTATCACTATGCCCACAAGAATTTGTTGGGCTTCTGTGTTCTGTTCTAGTTTATCCAATTTTTGAATTAGCTATATGCTCTCTCTCTCTCTCTGTCTCTCTCTGTCTGTCTCTCTCTCTCTCTCTCTCTCTCTCTCTATATATATATATATATATATATATATATATATATATATATATATATATTCATTTGTTTATTAATGCAAATCAGTGATTTCTTGCAGACTCACACTGTAGCTGAAGCAGGGACCATTGTTTCGTTCCATTGCAATACTAATGAAAACTGCCCGTGAAATCCTGTTTGCGGAAAGTGCCCAGAGCCTTTATTATGGTGAATTGGTGGCTGTTGGGGTTACCAATTTTATTTCAGTGTTTGTGCGAGCTATCTTCTGTTCAATACTGATCTCAAAGGAGTTACAAACAGGTAAGGCTACTAAATACAAACACTCCAGTTTGCGGAAAGTGCCCAGTACCTTGTACTTGATATTAATTGTAAACGTATTATATGGGCTTAGCTAGTTTAGTCCCACATTTGTTTTATATAGCTTTGCCTCTCTTATTGGCTTGTATAAATAGGATAACTCCCTTGTAAGTAAATTACACCATTCAATACAATTCTCGGTATACTAAGAGTTGAGTATGCTTTGTGATTGTCACTATTAGTGGATCATTCACATCAAAAAAACTTATAGTATACCCTTTTCATACCTGTCAGGTCATCACTATGGTCGGAGTCTCATTCTCCATCGATGTCATCTGCACTACCGCTCCTGTTTCAGACGCGCTGTTGCCATGTCAGCCCTAAAAAAGACATCACTGCCACATCAGCGCCACGTCACCCGTTGATCGCCACATCACCAGTTTCTTGGAGGTTCACATTCCTCTTTGCGCCTATGGCTCAGGTTATTACTACTGTTCTGGATGAATCTAATTATGTTGTGTGGGCTCAAGAAATGTCTGGTTTCCTCCGTGGACGAAAATTGTGGCATTACGTGACTGGAGATATCATTGAACCCAAGAAGAAGGACAACGAAGATGCTGACAAATATGTTAACCGTCTAGAGGACTGAGATAGTAAAAATCACCAGATTCTCACATGGTTTCGTGCCACTACTATCCCAGAAATCAAACTTCAATTTGGTACACTCCATACATCTAAAGAAGCTTGGGATTTTCTCCAACACTACTACACCAGGGCAGACATCTCAAATCGACATCGTCTTCTTTCCACCATTCATAGCATGCGCCAAGAACCTGGACAAACTGTCAACAGTTTTCTATCTCAGATGACTGTCTTGTGGAACCAGTTAGCTCTCACTAAGCCAACTTGGGAATGCACAAAAGACGCTGATGTTCATGGACAGTACCGAACTGAGACACACATTATGCAATTCTTGATGGACTTGAGAGAGGAATTTGAATCTGTACGAGCTTCAATCCAACACCGGGGCGCGATACCTCCCCTAAACGATGTCCTTTCTGATCTATTCAGTTAGGAAACACGTCTTATCATATTACAAGGATCTCATACAGATGTTGCCTTTGCAGCACCCGTTGCTCTTGCCACACCAGCTGCCAAGGCAAACCCATACCAGAAGCCCTTATATTGCAGGTATTGTCATTCACAAAGGCATGAATTTCTCAAATGTCCTTCTCACCTGTGTAAAGTCTACAGAGAACCGGGTCATTATCTTGCAGACTGCCCTAAACTTTCATCTAGAAATCAGTCAAATAAGAACCAATATCGCACTCGAGGCTCATATAATCGGTTTTATTCCAAGCCAAAGAATACTGCTGTTGTAGCCACTGATGCTACACCAACTTCATCCAACTCTCCACATGATTGGAGTGGTTTCTGCAACGTTCTTACCGAGGCTCTAAATAAAACTAGTAACAATATAGCCATGTTAGCTACACTAGGTACATCCCGATGGTATTTCGATTCTGCCTGTTGCAATCACATGACTTCTGATGCCTCTATATTTTCCTCTAAAATCCGTGATGAGCATGCACTTACTATTCACACTGCCAATGGATCAAATATGTTGGTCAGCCACACTGGACATGTTAACAGTTCTCATTTGTCTCTCCCTGACATATATTTGGTTCCTAATTTTACGCTTAACCTTATATCTGTTGGACAACTATGTGATCTTGGAATTGATTTGCATTTTTCTTCTACTGGTTGTCATGTGCAGGATCCTCAGACAGGAAAACTCCTTGGAACCGGCCGTAAAGTTGGACACCTCTTTGAGCTCACTCACCTCTAAGTCCCATCCTTACCATCACCAAACCAATCAGCCGCATCCATCCGAGCACTCTCACCCGTGGAATTGTGGCACTCTCGGTTAGGTCACACTTCATCCAACCCTTTACGTTCTCTTATTTTTAGTGGTCAGTTAGGTTCATTTTAACATGAGTCTTTTCATTGTATTCATTTTCAACTTGCAAAACAATTAGCTTTACCTTTTAACGAGAGTCAGTTTGTTTCCCTTGCACATTTTGATTTAGTACATTCTGACGTTTGAAGGCCTTCTCCTCATGCATCAATGGGTCGTGCTCGCTTTTTTGTTATATTTGTGGATGACTATTGTCGTTATATTTGGTTATTTCTTATGAAAAGCAGATCTGAACTCTTTCAAATATATTATGATTTTTTTTTCTATGGTTCAAACTCAATTCTCTCGGAATATCAAAATTTTTTGTTTAGATAATGCAATGGAATATAAAGATTGTGCTTTTCTAAACCTACTTCACAAAAATGGCACACTCCCCCACCGCTCGTGCCCTGGAACCTCCCAACAAAATGAACGAGCCGAACGCAAACATCGACATATTCTTGACACCGTTCGTGCTCTAATCATTTCGTCACCATGTCCTGAACGTTTCTAGGGTGATGCTGCTTAACCGCGGTGTACACAATCAATCGTGTCCCTTTCGCTACAATCTAGAATCAATCTCCATTCGAGCACCTTTTTGGTAAACCTCCTAATTACTCTGACCTTAGAGTCTTTGGTTGTGCTTGTTTTGTTCTTCTCAAACCACATGAACACAACAAATTGCAACCACGGGCTCATCTGTGTTGTTTCATTGGATATTGTATTGAACATAAGGGGTATCAGTGCAGGGATCCTATTTCTAAAACTTATCGTATCTCTGGTCATGTAATTTTTTTGGGAACATCAAATGTTCTCTTCTTTATGGTCATTTGACATGTCAACCATCACTAATTCCAGATTCTTTACTGATCCATCTATTGAGTTATTTCCTGATAATCCAGTTTCAGGTACTGCTGAGTTCACCTCAGAATCACCAGCTGATATTACCCCTTCCGTTCCGGAACCACCAGCTAATCCTAGCTCTCCAAACCCAGCTCCAGCTCCAGAACCATCAACTGACCTCATTTCTCCAACTCAATCGGTCATGCCCGAGGATATTCCTATGTATGATGAGTCTGCACTGACTCCCTCTGAGAACCGTCCTCCAGATCACCCCTGTAGATCTACCAGGGTAACTCATCCTCCTTCTCATCTTGCTGATTACCATTGTGATTATCATTGTTTTTCCATTATACTTCATCTGCATGAGCCTCAATCCTATAAGGAGGCTAGTACTAATCTTATTTGGTAGAAAGCAATGGATGAAGAACTTCAGGCCCTAGCTAAAACTCATACCTGGGATATTGTTGATCTGCCTCTTGGAAAAACTCTTATTGGGTGCAAATGGATGTTTAAGATCAAGACACTTTCTGATGGCTCTGTTGAATGATATAAAGCCTGACTTGTTGCCAAGGGATTTGCTCAGGAAGACGGCATTGACTATGAAGAGACATTTGCTTCAGTGGCGAGGCTCACTCTATATCGCCAACTGGTTGAAAGTGTTGTATATCTTACTATCACTCGCCCTGACATTGCCTATGTCGTTCATTAGGTCAGCCGGTTCTTGTCCGCTCCTTGTACCACCCATTACTTGGCTGTTCTTTGCATTCTTCGGTATGTCAAAGGTACTTTATTTCATAGGTTTCATTTCACAGCATAGTCTACCCCCGTCTTACAAGCCTATTCTGATGCCGATTAGGCCGGAGACCCCACCAACAGACGTTCAACCACTGGTTACTGTTTCTTTTTGGGCAATTCTCTCATTTCCTAGCATAGTAAGAAATAAACTGTGGTTGCTCACCCCAGTACTGAAGCTGAATATCGTGCCATGGCTGATGCAACTCAAGAACTTCTCTAGCTTCGATGGCTACTCACTGACTTGGGTATCTCTTCTCCTGCTGCCACTATCATAAACTGTGACAACAGGAGTGTTATTCAGATCGCTCACAATGGTGTCTTCCATGAGTATACAAAACATATCGAGAATGATTGCCACTTCATCCGTAATTACATTCTCCAGAATACGGTTCGTCTACAATCCGTCAGTTCAATCAATCAAACAGTTGACATTTTCACAACGACTCATCCACCCGGACGCTTTCACTCTCTTATTTCCAAACTCAAGTTCACCTCCCATTTACCGCCTTGAGTTTGAGGAGGGATGTTAATGTATTATATGGGCTTAGTTAGTTTAGTTCCACATTGGTTTTGTATAGCTTTGCCTCTCTTATTGGCTTGTATAAATAGGATAGTTTCATTATAAGTAAATTATACCATTCAATACAATTCTCATTTTTGTATTGTCTCACTTCCTCTCTTAAATTCAATATTAATAACGAATCATGTCTGGTGATTAAAATAATACTTCCTTAGTTTCATTTTAGGTGAATAAAACTGGTAAGTCCTTTTCATCTTTTGCTAATTTTCATACCCAGTCTTTGGGAATTATGGTTAACAGACACTTTCAAAGTTTTTGTGGAAAAATAGGAAGAGTTTTCACTATTTAGGTTCAGATATATAGACTTTGATCAAGTCATGATGATGACTTGTGTCCCCATTGATTAAGATTGCATTGAAAATTCATCAAATGTATTAATGACTTGTGTCCTTGTATAAAACTTGGTAAGTCCTTCTCATCTTTTGCTAATTTCTATACACGGCTAGTCTTCGGGGATTATGGTTGACAGACACTTTCAATTAGGGGTGAGTATGAGTTGGTTTGGGTAAGGTTATCTTAAAATTTCAACCCAACCCATTCATACCAAAAATCTCAACCCAACCCAACCCATGAACCCATTCAACCTCAACTCAACCCAACCCAACCCACGAACCCATCCAATCTCAACTCAATCCAACCCATTCTAATTGGTTTGGTCACCGGATTGATATATTGTTTTTACTAAATAATTAAACCATATATATTATATAACAAAAAAATATTCTATTAAATCCAAAACTAAATTCATTCATATTACAAGTAAAATATGTGTGCATGACAACACAATAAATATTTGATAACATGGAAAAGATAACAATTGCCTTATGGACTACAATAGTTGTAAGCTATGCTAAATTTGGTTTTTTTGGATATTGCTAAGAAGTTTTTTAATGACATGCGACGGAAGGATGTTGTGCCATGGAATGCTATAATTGGAAGCTACGTTGAAGCCAAACTTGGTAAGGATTCTTTGGCATTGTTTTATGAAATGCAAGCGAGTAATATAAAGCCTGATGAAGTTACCATGATCAATAGCTTATCTGCATGCTCACAACCTAAAGCCTTTGATGTTAGAATATAGATTCATTGTTATGTTGAAAAACACAATCTTCATCTGAATGTTGCACTAAGAACAACTTTAGTTGACATGAATTTAACTTACTTTAGAAGACTGTTCAATTACGAAGGAAATCTAGATTTCTAGACAGTTGCTAATAATATATTTTAGTAACTCAACATTTGTTGGCCGTGCTAGTACTTTCTCACTAATCAGTCTCATTTTTGGACTATGCTTTAATGCACTTGGAAGTGACATGGTGGTTCTTAAAAGGTCACAGAGAGGCAAATTGAATGGTTCAATAATGTTTGTATGAAAGGCTTATAGCAAGTTGGTATTACTAAGCCTTATCATGCATTTAGCATTTCTTCCATCAATGTTATGGTATATCTATTTGAAATATAATTTTATCTGTATACATTGATCCCGACTGGAATCTTGTAAGTTAGAGTGTTAATTTCTATGTTTATTTTACAGTTACAACGGTACAAAAAATCAAAATTTTGTTAGCATAAGTTAATTGTGCATCAGTTTATTCTGATTGAAGTTATGCTTAAGAATAATTATGAAAACTATTTCGTAACTCAAAATTAGTATTTGTTTCTAGTGTAAATATTTGAAACTAAAATCTGGGTAATTGGAAAGTATGAGACTTATTTGGACATTGAAATATCTGCAACATATAATTTTACACACTGGTAGTAATTAGAATTGACATTTTATGATTATATATTTTATAATTATACTATAATTATTTATACATTATTTATATTCAATAAATATAAAATATATAATTATATATTTGACCGGGTTACCGGTTTAGGTCGGATTGAAAATTTTGAACTTATGACCCAACCCAACCCATCGGGTTTAAAATATTTTCAACCCAACCCAACCCAATCTCTAGAAAGACACAACCCAACCCAACCCAACCCAACCCATTATATCGGTTTAGGTCGGATTCGCGGGTCAACCGGGTTTTATACTCACCCCCACTTTCAATGTCTTTGTGGAAAAATAGGAAGAGTTTTCACTCTTTAGGTTCAGATATATAGACTTTGATCAAGTCATGATGATGACTTGTGTCCCAATTGATTAAGATTGCATTGAAAATTTATCAAATGTATTAATGACTTGTGTCTTTGAATAAAACTTGGTAAATCCTTCTCATCTTTTGCTAATTTCCATACCTGGTCAGTCTTGGGGGATTATGGTTAACAGACACTTTCAATGTCTTTGTGGAAAAATAGGAAGAGTTTTCACTCTCTGGGTTCAGATATATAGACTTTGATTAACTCATGATGATGACTTGTGTCCTCATTGATTAAGATTGCACTGAAAATTCATCAAATGTATTAATGACTTGTGTCCTCGAATAAAACTTGGTAAGTCTTTCTCATTTTTTGCTAATTTCCATACCCGGCCAGTCTTTGGGGATTATGGTTAACAGACACTTTCAATGTCTTTGTGGAAAAATAGGATGAGTTTTCACTCTCTAGGTTCAGATATATAGACTTTGATCAAGTTATGATGATGACTTGTGTCCCCATTGATTAAGATTACATTGAAAATTCATCAAATGTATTAATGATTTGTGTCCTTGAATAAAACTTAGCAAGTCTTTCTCATCTTTTACTACTTAATTTCCATACCCAGTCTTGGGGGATTATGGTTAACAGACACATATAATACTACAAAATCTCCCATAAAAATATTACAAAAATCTAGTGATTAAAATGATACTTCATTAGTTTCATTTTAGGTGATACTATTTTTAAAAATTGAATAATTCAAATTAAATGTCACTACAATAAAATAAAAAATTAAGCTTTTTGGGCATGTTTTAGGATAGTTTTATGTTTTTCGTTTTCAAAAACTGTTTTAAAAAATGAAAATAAAAAATAGTATAATATGGGTTTTGTTTGTTATCAATTAAGTGTAATTTATTTTAATTTAAGTTACAGTATAAATTAAAATAAATTACACTTAAATAGAAAAAAAACAAAAAAATCATTATAATTTTAGAAAGAGATGGATCGATGTCCATGTCTCTTTTTATCTCTTTGTGTAGGAACGTGCATGAACCTATATTTCGTCTTGAAGAGCCTTTTTTTGGTCAGCAATCAACAATAATATTCCCAATGGCAACTCAAAATTTTGGACACTGATTTTAACGTGACAAAATGTTAGTTTATGTATCGAATTATTTGGAATTGGATAACCAAAACCCACATGCAGTTGCGCGTTTGGCAGATGGGCCCTTAAATATATTACCATTATCGAGGATTTTCAGGCTCCAGTACTAAAAGGTTCTGCACCCAATTTCGGTTCATCACCGTTATCATGAAACACTTTCGATTTAAATATAAATTAAATACTTAAATAAAATTATACATGTAATTCAACTCTTCATATTTTTTTTTCCATTTTTTTTTCTTTCACTATTCTATTTAAATTTAATTTTTTCACTTTTTTTATCTCTCTTTTCTTCAATCCATATTGATTTTCTCTATTACTCTTAATCTTCTCCACATTTTTAATTGTTCTTATTTTTTTGGTGAGTCTAATTGGATTGTTCTTCCCTTGAAGTTTTTTGCAGGTTTAGTTTTTTAATGAAAAATATATGAAAATATTTTTCTTTATTGTTTTATCACATAAAAAAACAGATGAACCCGTGCATAGCGCATGTTGAGATTCTAGTAGAATATAAATCTATTTAAAATATACTTTTAATAATTTTTGAAAAATAAAAATGATAATTTTTCTTTTAAAAAAAGCCAAAAATATTCATTGCAACATCCCTAATACTTATATTTTTTAAAAGGTAATCTTTACAATATGTAAATGTACTTTGGTTATCATGAAAAGTAATATCTAGTTAAAATTTTGATTCTTTAAAAAAATTCATTTTGAGACTACTTAATGGTTGAAATTGATATTTTGGAGTGAATCGTAAGCTTTAAAAAAGTTTAATACATTTGTGTCATTTTAACAAACTTGATGACAGTGTAGTGTTATTTACCCTAATTTATATGCCACTGTTGTTTATTTTTTTAACCATAAAAACATTAGATTTAGAAGAATAACTGATTTTGTGGGAGCCATTAAGAGATAACCCCCATTTTTACATCTTGTATTTATGTAACAAAGGAATTTACATAGCTTTGAGGGAGCCTTGGCTCCCCTTACTCCCCCCTTCCCTCCCACCCTGCCTATGCCTAATTTTCCTATTCATTTCAGACCTCTTCCTCACGTCGCCACCACCACCAGCACCTCTTGCTAATGCCAAACCACGAAGGCTATGGCAGCTGCTACTTCTTGATCAAATATATGGTGATTACTCGGTTTCTTGTATGACATTCAAATTTTATGATGTTTTAGAGCTAAAATTTTCATCCACATATACTTGCCTTTTATCCAATTAACTATAACTTCACTGCTGTGTGGAAAAGGAAAAATATTCTCGTAGAACATTTCTTTGTTATGACCCTCTTTTTTTCTTCTTCTTCTTTTTGGTAGGACATGCATGACTTTTTTTTTAATCTACAAAGGAGATAAGACTAATTTAATGTCTTAATGGCATTTTTAATCGACAAAAGAAAAAAAATTGAGGGTGTTGAATTTGGGACTAGTCAAAGAAAAAAATTCCCAAATGTCTTGATTTTATTAATACAAAAGTTCTTCTCACCCTCCCCAGCATGAAACTATGAAAGTATTAAAAAAAAATTAGTACGACAATGAAAGTTTGAAATTTTTTGTTAATGTATTATATATACTTAGTTAGTTTAGTTCCATATTGGTTTTGTATAACTTTACCTTTTCTATTGACTTGTATAAATAGGATAGCTCCCTTGTAAGTAAATTACACAATTTAATACAATTCTCCTCTTTGTATTGTCTCACTTCCTCTCTTAAATTCAACATGGTATCAGAGCCATAATGGTTCTCGGTATATTAAGAGTTGAGTATGCTCTATGATTGCCACTATTAATGGATCATTCACATCAGAAAAACTTCTAGTATATCATTTTCATACATGTCAGGTCATCACTATAGTCGGAGTCTCATTCTCCATCAACATCATCTCTGCTGCCGCTCCTGTTTCAGACACACTGTTGCCACATCAGCCCTAAAAGCCACGTCAGCGCTACGTCACTACCACATCAACGTCACGTCAGTGCCACATCACCCATTGACCACCATATCATTGGTTGACCGTCGCGCCACCGGTTTCTTGGAGGTTCGCCTTCTTCTTTGCGCATATGGCTGAATCGGACTTACCTTGGGTTATTATTACTGTTATGGATGAATCTAATTATGTTGTGTGGGCTCAAGAAATGTCTGGTTTCCTCCGTGGACTAAAATTGTGGCGTTACGTGACTGGAGATATCATTGAACCCAAGAAGAAGGACGACGAAGATGCTGACAAATATATTAACCATCTAGAGGACTGGGATAGTACAAATACCAGATTCTCACATAGTTTCGTGCCACTATTATCCCAGAAATCAAACTTCAATTTGGTACACTCCATACAGCTAAAGAAGCTTTGGATCTTCTCCAACACCGCTACACTAGGGCAAACATCTCAAATCGGTATCGTCTTCTTTCCACCCTTCATAGCATGCTTCAAGAACCTGGACAAACTGTCAACAGTTTTCTATCTCAGATGACTGCCGTGTGGAACCATTTAGCTATCACTAAGCCAACTTGGGAATGCACAAAAGACGCTGATGATCATGGAAAGTACTGAACTGAGACACACATTATGCAATTCCTGATGGGCTTGAGAGAGGAATTTGAACCTGTACGGGCTTCAATCCTATACAGGGGCGTGATACTTCCCCTAAACGACGTCTTTTTTGATCTACTCAGTGAGGGAACACATCTTGCCACCTTACAAGGATCTCATACAGATGTTGCCCTTGCAGTACCCGTTGCTTTTGCCACACCAGCTGCTAAGGCAAACCCATACCAGAAGCCCTTATATTGTAGGTATTATCATTCACAAGGGCATGAATTGCTCAAATGTCCTTCTCACCTGTGTAAAGTCTGCAGAGAACTGGGTCACTATCTTGCAGACTGCCCTAAACTTCCATATGGAAATCAGTCAAATGGGAACCAATATCGCTCTCGAGGCTTATACAATCGGTTCTATTCCAAGCTAAAGAATATTGCTGCTATAGCCACTGATGCTACACCAACTTCATCTAGCTCTCCACCTGATTGGAGTGGTTTCTGCACCGTTCTTACCGAGGCTCTAAATAAAATTGGTAACAATATAGCTATGTCAGCTATACTAGGTACATCCCGATGGTATTTTGATTATGCCTGTTGCAATCACATGACTTCTGATGCCTCTATGTTTTCCTCTAAAACCCGCGATGAGCATTCACCTACTATTCACACAGCCAATGGATCAAATATGTTGGTCAGCCATACTGGACATGTTGAAAGTTCTTATTTGTCTCTCCTTGACACATATTTGGTTCCTAATCTTACGCTTAACCTTATATACGTTGGACAACTATGCGATCTTGGACTTGATTTGCATTTTTCTTCTACTGGTTGTCGTGTGCAGGACCCTCAGACAAGAAAACTCCTTGGAACCGACCGTAAAGTTGGACGCATCTTTGAGCTCACTCACCTCCAAGTCCCATCCTCACCATCACCAAACCAATCAACCGCATCCATCCCAGCACTCTCACCCGTGGAATTGTGGCACTCTCGGTTAGGTCACACTTCATCCAACCCTTTACGTTCTCTTATTTCTAGTGGTCAATTAGGTTTATTTTAGTATGAGTCTTTTCATTGTATTCATTGTCAACTTGCAAAACAATCAGCTTTACCTTTTAATGAGAGTCAGTTTGTTTCCCTTGCACCTTTTGATTTAGTACATTTTGACGTTTGGGGGCCTTCTCCTCATGCATCAATGGGTGGTGCTTGCTATTTTGTTATATTTGTGGATGACTATTCTCGTTATACTTGGTTTTTTCTTATGAAAAGCAGATCTGAACTCTTTCAAATATATTCTGATTTTTCTTCTATGGTTCAAACTCATTTATATCGAAATATCAAAAATTTTCGTTCAGATAATGCAATGGAATATAAAGACCATGCTTTTCTGAACCTACTTCACAAAAATGGCACGCTCCCCCACCGCTCGTGCCCGGAAACCTCCCAACAAAATAGACGAGCTGAATGTAAACATCGACATATTCTTGACACCGTTCGTGCTCTACTCATTTTGTCATCATGTCCTAAACGTTTCTGGGGTGATGCTGCCTTAACCGCAGTGTACACAATCAATCATGTTCCTTCTGCTACAATCCAGAATCAGTCTCCATTCGAGCGCCTTTTCGGTAAACCTCCTGATTACTCTGACCTCAGAGTCTTTGGTTGCGCTTGTTTTGTTCTTCTCAAACCACACGAACATAACAAATTGCAACCAAGGGCACATCTATGTTGTTTCATTGGATATGGTATTGAACATAAGGGGTATCAGTGCTAGGATCCTATTTCTAAAACTCTTCGTATCTCTCGTCATGTAATTTTTTGGGAACATCAAATATTTTCTTCCTTATGGTAATTTGACATGTCAACCATTACTAACTCCAGATTCTTTACAGATCCATCTATTGAGTTATTTCCTAAGAATCCAGTTTCAAGTACTGTTGAGTCCACCTCAAAATCACCATCTGATATCACCCCTTCCATTCCGGAACTAGCAGCTGATCTTACCTCTCCAGACCCAGCTCCAACTCCAGAACCATCAGCTGACCTCACCTATCCGACTCAATCGGTCATGTCCGAGGATATTCCTATGTCTGATGAGTCTACATCGACTCCCTCTGAGAGCCATCCTCCAGATCACCCCCGCAGATCTACTAGGTTAACTCATCGCCCTTCTCATCTTGCTAATTACCATTGTGATTATCATTGTTTTTTCACTATACTTCATCTGCATGAGCCTTAATCCTATAAGGAGGATAGTACTAATCCTCTTTGGCAAAAAGTAATGGATGAAGAACTTCAGGCCCTAGCTAAAACTCATACTTTGGATATTGCTGATCTGCCCACTGGAAAAACTCATATTGGGTGCAAATGGGTGTTTAAGATCAAGACACTTTCTGATGGCTCTGTTGAACGATATAAAGCCCGACTTGTTGCCAAGAGATTTGCTCAGAAATATGGCATTGACTATGAAGAGACATTTGCTTTAGTGGCGAGGCTCACATCTGTCCGTACACTCCTTGCTGTCGCCGCCATTCGAAGATGGACTCTGTTTCAAATAGGTATAAAAAATGCATTTCTCAATGGGGATCTTCTTGAGGAAGTCTATATGCATACCCCTCCCGGCTTGGATGCTCCATCGAAACAAAGTTTGTCGCCTTCATCGTGCCCTATATGGTTTGAAACAAGCTCCACATGCTTGGTTTGCCAAATGCAGCACTACCATTCATCAGTTTGGGTTCACACTGAGTGCTAATGATTTAGCTCTGTTTATCCGCCGTACTGCCAACAGTATTATCCTTCTTTTACTATACGTGGATGATATGGTTATTACTGGAGATGATCTACATGGTTTTTCTGAGCTCAAAAAGTTTCTCAGTGGCCAATTCGAGATGAAAGATCTCGGAGTGCTCACTTATTTTCTTGGCCTCGAAGTCTCATCTTATTATGATGGATTTTTTCTCTCTTAGGTCAAATATGCCTCGGATCTCCTTTCCAAGGCTGGGATCACTGACTCAACCACTACCGCTACTCCTCTCGAGCCGAACATCAGACTTACCCCACTCGATGGTTCACCTCTTCAGGATGCCACTCTATATCGCCAACTGGTTGGAAGTCTTGTATATCTTACTATCACTCGCCCTGACATTGCCTATTCCATTCATTAGGTCAGCCGGTTCTTGTCCGCTCCTCGGACTACCCATTACTCGATTGATCTTCGCATTCTTCGGTATGTCAGGGGTACTTTATTTCATGGGCTTCATTTCTCAGCACAGTCTGCCCCCATCTTACAAGCCTATTTTGATGTTGATTGGGCCGAAGACCCCATCGACAGACGTTCAACCACTGGTTACTGTTTCTTTTTGGGCAATTCTCTCATTTCCTAGCGTAGTAAGAAACAAACTATGGTTGCTCGCTCCAGTACTGAAGCTGAATATCATGCCATGGCTGATGCAACTAAAGAACTTCTCTAGCTTCGATGACTACTCGCTGACATGGGTATCTCTTCTCATGCTGCCACTATCCTACATTGTGACAACATGAGTACTATTCAGATCGCTCACAATGATGTCTTCCACGAGCGTACAAAACACGTCGAGAATGATTGCCACTTCCTCCGTGATCACATTCTCCAGAATATGGTTCGTCTACAATCCGTCAGTTCAGCAAATAAAACAACTGACATTTTCACTAAGGCTCATCCACCTGGACACTTTCACTCTCTGGTTTCCAAACTTAAGTTCACCTCCCACTTACCGCCTTGAGTTTGAGGGGGGATGTTAATGTATTATATGGGCTTAGTTAGTTTAGTCCCACATTGGTTTTGTATAGCTTTGCCTCTCCGATTGGCTTGTATAAACAGGATAGCTCCCTTGTAAGTAAATTACACCATTCAATACAATTCTCCTCTTTGTATTGTCTCACTTCCTCTCTTAAATTCAACATTTTTCATGAATGATGATATGTTAAAAGTCTCACTCTCTAGATCTCTCTTCATAGACTATATATATATATATCATATCCACAATTTATAGTAACCAAAATAAGAACTGGTCAATTGATAGTTGTTGGCTGCCACTCCATACCTATATATGTATGTATGTATACACACACACACACACACACACACACACATATATATATATATATATATATATATATATATATGTGTGTGTGTGTGTGTGTGTGTGTGTGTATACATACATACATATATAGGTATGGAGTGGCAGCCAACAACTATCAATTGACCAGTTCTTATTTTGGTTACTATAAATTGTGGATATAACAGAGGTCTCATGAACCATATAAACTCATCACAATTAATTTACTTTGATGTTGATCAAATGGGTGCCTGCAATTCAGGCTTTGCTAATTACTTTGATGTTGATCCATGGCTCGCTACTTTCAAATGCTACTAATTTCATGGTTAAGCCCACTGAATCTGTTTCTGGGTTTTCTTTTTCTGATGGTGACCAATTTTCTCACAAGTTGATCAAGGTAGTCTCAAAAAGGGTCACTAGTTCATCAGCACCACCAACCCCTAAGCTAAATGCTCCAATACAATACAAAAGGCCTCCAGCACCACGGGCACCACCAAAAAGGGTCACTGGTTCACCACCACCACCAAAAAGGTTCACTGGTTCATCACCACCACCACCCCCTAAGGTAAATGCTCCATTCCATTACAAAAATCATCCCCCACCACCACCACCAAAAAGGGTCACTGGTTCACCAGCACCACCACCAAAAAGGTTCACTGGTTCATCACCACCACCACCCCCTAAGGTAAATGCTCCATTCCATTACAAAAGTCCTCCCCCAGCACCCTGGGCAGCAGCGGCACGACCACCACCACATTAATTGCACCCTTCGTCTCATAAAAATTGTAACCTTCGATTATGCACAAATATTAAGTTAAAATTTGCTTTTCTTGGATATTTTATGCTTTTTTAGAACGTGGACAATCATATTAAGACATTTATTTCAAGAATAAGTGACAACCTTTATGAGACATGGGGAGTAACATATATGCTACCTTTTATTGGTGCCTACATCAATAAGATAATCACAATCCTTGCAGTTGGTACTCTAGAGCTTTGATATATATTACATGATTATTATTTAGTCAACAATCAAGACCATGCTTCCAACAAGGCCACAAAGACTACATATGATTACTGTTGATCATGTGATTTTGATTTTAAATGTAAACAGAGATTTGTTGGAGATGTTTGCACATTTTATAATGGGTTTTTGTAATTTCTCTTACCAAATTACGCAGGGCACAGTTAGAAAAAACCCTTTTATGATTAATGGTTTTAGAATCTCCAAACATTAATAGTTAGCTCATGAATAATATTATTTTAAAAATTATGATTAGTTTCTACTTACGGACTAAAAGAACGAGGAATCAATTTGGTTTTCTTCATTTCTAGTGAAGACAAAAATGCATTTTATTAATGTAAGCAAGTTATAAAATGAACAAAACAAATATATGTTTGAAGAGGAGCAAAACAAAAGAGGCAGCTTACAACAACATTCTCCCATGCCGTGACCTGGTAAACTCCTTCAAGTACTCTTGATTGATGAGGGCTTCAATTTATTGCTTTAGGGCGTGGCACTACTCGGTATCGTACCCATGGTTCCTATGGAACCGGCACCACTTGATTTGGTCTCTATTAAAGTGCTGCGATCTCGGGGGCCACTAGAGGATTGACATGTTTTGGAGTTGCATTAAAATTGTTAACTCGTATTTGATTTTAATAATGACAAAACACTACTCTACTTTTAAATAAAACATGTTACTTTTAATGAAAATGTTAGCCACTTGATTCTCTGTTTTGATAATTTCATTTCAATTTCTCCTCACAGCAACTTATCAAGTATACAGTGATACGACACTCTAACATGTTTAGTTTTAGTATTGAACAAGGGATTTTCTAATAAACATATAATTGATTATCGCAACTTATTGATATTGCATAATTTATTGATTAATGAAGATGCTTCATTAGTTGCATTAACCATGTACAAGGGCGAAGTCAGGATTTTTATGCTAGACGATCGACGGTTGAGGCTAAATAAAAAGCAAAAGAATCTTTAGTAATCTACTTCCAATGTAAATAACCAAAAATATTTTTAAGAAAATCATCTTCTAAAACTGAATTCAAAATATTTGTATCCGGAAATAAAGTTGGTTTTTTTTTTTAGCTCCGAACATTTTCTTCTTGAAAAAAGAAAAAAATGGTTAACTATAATTATTTATTCAAAATATTAAAATTTACACTTAATATTTTGTAATAATAATAAAAAATTATTGCAAGAATTACAACGAAACTTCTTTATGAGTAATCTTTTGCATGTTTTCTATTTGTATTGGATTAAGCTAAAAAAAGCAATTGAAACAAAAGAAGCAAACGATTGAGAGCCTTGTTGTACTTTGGTCAATGCAACTAATTTGCTAGTTATAGTGCCTTGTTAATGAAAAAAATGTAAAAAAGACTTTTTTTTAAGGGAGGAAGCAAAAAGACATTGTTGTTTGATAAATGATAAAAACATAAAGTAAAATTATTTTTTGTTCTTTTGTCACAAAAGTCAATGTCAAAGTCTTCTCATGAAGCCTCCTTAATCAGACCAAAGGCCATGTCAAAGTTTTCTAATGAAGCATCCTCATTAGAACCATATTTATTGTTACCAACAACTATGATGATATTTGTCTGACACTGTAATGATAAACAACCCACTGTTGAGATACTAAAATGACCTACTTTTCACTTTTAGTTCGTTACGAAATTTCTTAAAGATAAAATTAATAAAATGTAAAAGATTGATCAGTCTAAGTGTTAATGTCAAATATGTACGTTACTGAGCTGGAAGTCAGACTGCAGAGGTACCTGCACAGGGAAAGAGAGTGGCTATGGGGTCGACGGAGGGGATGCCTCCGAGGATGCTCCGATGGTTAAGTTAGGGCAAAATCAAGTGTATATATCGGAAGTTGAAAAAGAATCCGTCCTTTTTGAATGCTTACCAAGTCTTTTTTATAGAGTTTTAGATGCGGTATTGGGCCTAGGGCGGCAGCGATACGATGCCCCAACTGGGTTGGGTAATGATGCCTATGAGGCCCAGCTAGGTGGCTGGGGGCCGTTCGCTAGGGCTTTCGCCTTGCTGGCTTGATCAGGAGCCCTCCAGATACAAGGGCGGTTGCTCACCTGACATCCCAACTTGGTTTCGAAATGATGCCTAGGAGGCCCAGTTGGATAGCCAGGGGCCGTTCGTTAGGGCTTGGCCTTGATGGCTTGATCACAAGCCGTTTACGTGTCTGGAGTAGTTTGCCGACCTGACACCCAACTTGGTTAGGCAATGATGGCGTGGAAGGCGGTGATGACGTGGGGGCCGAGTGGCCCTGTAGGGCGGTTATGACCTGGAGGCTGAGCTGCCCGGTCATGGATCATCCACGTGTCTTCTAAAGACCTGCTGTTAAGTGGATCCACGCGTCTTCTTCCTATTGGATGGGTATTTTTTGGCAGTATCAGAGGCCCCCCACTTCCTTAAGTGCAACACTGTGGTTAAGGAAGTAGCATAACTGGGTTGGCATTTGTTCATCTGTGGAGACATGATGTCGGGGTCGAAGATGTGCTTTAAGGCAAAAGAGAATGGACCGAGGACTCATGGAGCAATCCATCTCCTTGGCCAAGAACACCATGGGTCCGAGGACTAGTGGAGCAATCCATCTCCTCGGACCTTGATGAGAATTGGCCGAGGACTTGTGGAGCAATCCATCTCCTCGGCCAAGAACACCATGGGTCCGAGGACTAGTGGAGCAATCCAACTCCTCGGACCTTGAAGAGAATGGGCCGAGGACTTGTGGAGCAATCCGTTTCCTCAGACCTTGAAGAGAATGGGTCGAGGACTTGTGGAGCAATCCATCTCCTCGGCCAAGAACACCATGGGTCCGAGGACAAGTGGAGCAATCCATCTCCTCGGACCTTGAAGAGAATGGGCCGAGGACTCATGGAGCAATCCATCTCCTCAGACCTTAAAGAGAATGGGCCGAGGACTTGTGGAGCAATCCATCTCCTCAGCCAAGAACACCATGGGTCCGAGGACAAGTGGAGCAATCCATCTCCTCGGACCTTGAAGAGAATGGGCCGAGGACTCGTGGAGCAATCCATCCTCTCAGCCAAGAACACCATGGGTCCGAGGACAAGTGGAGCAATCCATCTCCTCATACCTTGAAGAGAATGGGCCGAGGACTCATGGAGCAATCCATCTCCTCAGCTAAGAACACCATGGGTCCGAGGACAAGTGGAGCAATCCATCTCCTCGGACCTTGAAGAGAATGGGTCGAGGACTCGTGGAGCAATCCATCCTCTCAGCCAAGAACACCATGGGTCCGAGGACTAGTGGAGCAATCCATCTCCTCGGACCTTGAAGAGAATGGGCCGAGGACTCGTGGAGCAATCCATCTCCTCGGCCAAGAACACCATGGGTCCGAGGACTAGTGGAGCAATCCATCTCCTTGGACCTTGAAGAGAATGGGCCGAGAACTCGTGGAGCAATCTATCTCCTCGGCCAAGAACACCATGGGTCCGAGGACTAGTGGAGCAATCCATCTCCTTGGACCTTGAAGAGAATGGGCTGAGGACTCGTGGAGCAATCCATCTCTTCGGCCAAGAACACCATGAGTCCGAGGACTAGTGGAGCAATCCATCTCCTCGGACCTTGAAGATAATGGGCCGAGGACTTGTGGAGCAATCCATCTCCTCGGTCATTGAAGAGAATGGGTCGAGGACTCGTGGAGCCATCCATCTCCTCGGACCTTGAAGAGAATGGGCCGAGGACTTGTAGAGCAATCCATCTCCTCGGACCTTGAAGAGAATGGGCCGAGGACTTATGGAGCAATCCATCTCCTCGGACCTTGAAGAGAATGGGCCGAGGACTCGTGGAGCAATCCATCTCCTCGGACCTTGAAGAGAATGGGCCGAAAACTTGTGGAGCAATCCATCTCCTCGGCCAAGAACACCATGGGTCCGAGGACAAGTGAAGCAATCCATCTCCTCGGACCTTGAAGAGAATGGGCCGAGGACTCGTGGAGCAATCCATCTCCTCGGCCAAGAACACCATGGGTCCGAGGACTAGTGGAGCAATCCATCTCCTCAGACCTTGAAGAGAATGGGCCGAGGACTCGTGGAGCAATCCATCTCCTCTGCCAAGAACACAAAGGGTCCGAGGACTAGTGGAGCAATCCATCTCTTCGGACCTTGAAGAGAATGGGCTGAGGACTCGTGGAGCAATCCATCTCCTCGGCCAAGAACACCATGGGTCCGAGGACTAGTGGAGCAATCTATCTCCTCAGACCTTAAAGAGAATGGGCCGAGGACTCATGGAGCAATCCATCTCCTCGGCCAAGAACACTATGGGTCTGAGGACTAGTGGAGCAATCCATCTCTTCGGACCTTGAAAAGAATGGGCCGAGGACTCGTGGAGCAATCCATCTCCTCGGACCTTGAAGATAATGGGCCGAGGACTTGTGGAGCAATCCATCTCCTTGGCCATTGAAGAGAATGTTGTTTCATCTTCGTAGTGGCGGTGGGAGAGACACGTGGCTGCTTTAGCGTGAACAACAGAGCACAGTAATGATGATTTTCCCTTGGGAACTGAGAAGGCTTTTTAGGGAAAACGGCGGTAGCTTCAGGGAATGGGATGTCTTTTGGAAAAGTGTGAGAGTTTGCCTCGGGCCTCTCAAAGGACTCCCGGTTTTATGCCCGCATTAAATGTCCTCGTTTGCCTTGTTCCATCTTCTATATAAGGAGGTTTGGGTTTCTTCTCCCTTCATTCACTTTCAATCTGAGTTGGCTAGTTTCGAGAGTAACTTCTTGAGAGTTCTCGTCCTCGCCCTAGTGCAGCGAGTAAATTCTTGAGAGTCATCGTCCTCGCTCGCAGTCTTTTCTTCACCGTTAGGATCTGTCTTGGTGTTAGCACTTCGTGGTTTTGCTGAGGTCGTGAAGAGGAATTGTCTTTCACCAACTGTTAGAAGCTTAGAAGGTGCTTAAGTCCAAACTCTTCGGACTTTGGTGAGTTCGTCTGCCCTTCTCTTTACTCATGTCTTCATTTGAACTTTATCGCGATAGGCCTAGCGGTAGCAGTACTAGTAGGAGTAGCATAGAAAGTACTCACAGTAGTTGTAGTACCGAGGACGGGGAGACATCCTCGTCCTCGTCGAGGGGAGAACGCCCTGAAGAGACCGGGCCGTCTCCGGGTCCTTAGGCCTTGGTACCATATATCCCTCTGGAGGAATTGTCTGGGTTTGAAGGGAGTCCCTCATCGGAAGATAGAGAGGTCAGAGTATTGACAGATAGGGATAGGGCATTGACTGAGATTAGAGAGACCTTAGCTGGGGAGGAGAGAGAGGAGTGGCATTATGCCGTAATAGAGGTCCCTAGTTAGATCAAGGGAGAAGACTTAGCGGTGATTCGGAAGATGTACCATATCCCAGACGAGTACGCTCTTCGGTTGCCTAAAGTGGGGGAGAGGCCCTGCGACGTTCTTCCCGACCGAGCCCCTTACGAGCTTTGCATCTACGAACATCGGATGTAAGTCGGGCTACGGTTCCCTCTCCATCCCTTTTTCCGAAGTATCCTCCGATATTTCGGTATCGCACTATGTCAGATTGTACCAAATTCGGTGCGACTGATCATAGCCTTCCTCTACGTTGGCGGGGCAGTGGGTAGACCATTAACTATGGACGTGTTCAAAGCTCACTTTCTCATTAGTAGGCACGGTCAGACCGGCTGGGTAGTTTTTAGTACTCGACTGAGAAAAAGGTTGTTGCAGGAGACACCTTCATCCATTAAGAGATGGAAGAAGAATTTTTTCTTCGTTAAGTCGGATAAGAACTTTGGCCTTCCTTAATCCTGGAGTATGAACCGGACCAGGAAGTGCAAGAAGGTGGGTCTTTTCCCCTATGAGCAAGAGACTATAGATTCAATGGTGGGCTCACCTATTGACGTCCAAGTCCTCTATGACAATGAGGAGTTAGCTCGAGGTCTCTGCCCCTTCTGTCCTGGGCCTTCCCTTGAGAGTGGTACACTTTTTATTCGTCACTTTTCCCTTCAGTTATTTGTCTATACTTAACACTAAATACTTTTCTCTTGTTTGTGTGGGCGGAGATGGAGGTCGCGGCTCGTGCGAAGGAATACGCCAAGAAGGTGGCCTTGGAGAAGCGGAGGGCTGCCCAGGCTGAGAAGCAGCAGGCTTCTGGGTCAGGAAGCAGGAAGAGGTCGCGGACCCAGCCCCCCGTACCCATAGAGCTGGAGACTCCGTCGAGGTCCCAGTCTCAGCCCGAGATGGTTTCCGATCCTATCACTCCTCCACCAGGTTCACCCATGGTCAGGCCTATCCTGGCTCCAGCTCTGAGTCAGGGAACTGCTGCAGAGGCCTCTGTGTTCATACCCGAGTGGGCCTTGAGGTCAGACGATTCTGTTTTCGCGCATCCTCGGGTAGTGCGTGAGCATCTGATGAAGGGGACTCTTCCTCGAGATGTCGCGGAGCTAGGACGGAAGACCACTAAGTCTCTCTGCGCAGCTGCGGAGACAGTAGCGTCCCAGGTACGTTCTATGTTTTATCGATTAGTCCTTTAAATCTCTAGCTTTCGAATCTCTAACATGTTGTCGCTGGTTTTCAGATGGGAGCTATCATGGGCGCGACAACTCGTCACTGTATGAAGACAACCGAGCTTCTTGGGCGGGCTCAGCGCCAGGTAGAGGAGAAGACCGAGGCGGTATTCCATCTTCAGGCGTTGCTGGAAACTGCCAGGCAGGCTCGGTTTGATGCTGAGGCCCGAGTTCAGAAAGCTGAGGCCCGTACTCGAGCTGTAGAGGAGGAGATCGAGTCTCGCATTCGAGCAGCTTTGGAGGGGGCGGAGGCTCGCGCTCAAGTGGCTATGGAGCAGGCTCTGGCTTCGTTTAAGGAGTCAGAGGCATATCAGTCGACCATTGTCGCCGAGGGGGGCCAACAGTACTATTCTGGGTTTATGGACTCGAGGGGGAAGGCTGAGGCTCTATACCCTGAGCTTGATTTTTCCAGCTTGGACCTATTAGGTCCTGAGGATGAGGAGCTAGAGGTTCTGGATGAGGACTAGGACGAGGAGCAGGAGCAGCATGGGGATCAGGAGGACCATCCAGGCACCGGGTCTTCGACTCAGGGTGATGCGGCTTTAGACTAACCGTGCCTTCATCCAGCCCAACCAGAAGTTGTAGCTAGTTTTGTATTCCGGAGCTAGTAGTGCTTCTTTTGTTTCCGCATGGCATAGCTAACACTTTAGATTGTTTTGTAATGAACTCCAAACTTTTATATATATAACGACTATGCTTTTACTTTGGGTGTTATGCTTTTACATATTGGTGTTACTGAAAAAAACGTCGGAGATGTTTGGCGTTCCAAGTTCGAGGGATGGGCTTCATACCAAGCTCCTCGAGCTCAAAAGTTCCAGGACGATATATTTTTCTGATTCGATAGGGCCCCTCCCAGTTAGGGACCAATTTGCCTGATTCTCGAGGCCTAGATACTTCATTCTTTCGTAAGACGAGACCATGGAGACAGAAGTGCCTTACTTTTACTCTTGAATTGAAGTACTTGGCAGCTCGCTGTTGATAAACGGCAAGTCGGATTTGGGCTTTATCCCGGGCTTCATCGAGAAGATCGGCATTCATGCGAAGGGCTTCCTCATTGCTTCGTTCCTCGAAGTTCTGTACTCGCAAGGAGGGTACTCCTATTTCCAAAGGGATCACTGCCTCGGATCCATAAGTCATGAAGAAGGGGGTTTCTCCCGTAGGTGCTCGAGCCGTGGTTCGATATGTCCAAAGTATATTGGGTAAATGGTCTGTCCACTGCTTATCTGCTTCGTCTATTCGCCTTTTAATGCCTTGCAGGATTGTTCGGTTGGTAAGTTCGGCTTGTCCATTTGCTTATGGGTATCCAACAGAAGAGAAACGATGGTCGATGTGTAATTCATCGCAAAATGTTTTGAACCGAACACTGTCAAACTGTTTGCCGTTGTCTGTCACTAATACTTGGGGTACTCCAAACCGACACACGATTGACTTCCATACAAAGGCTCGGGCTTGAAAGTCGGTGATGTTGGCTAAGGGCTCAGCTTCCACCATTTTGTAAAATAATCTATTGCAACTATGAGGTACTTTCGCTGGTCGGCTGCTCCAGGAAAAGGCCCGAGAAGGTCCATTCCCCACATAGCTAAAGGAAGTGGACTGACTATTGGCGTCAAAAGGTTTGCTGGCTGATGTGGCACAGCGGCATACCGCTGACAGCTTTGACATTTGGTTACCAGCTCCATGGCTGCTTCCCTTATCTTTGGCCAATAGTATCCTTGACGAAGGATCTTGAACACCAATGCATGTCCCTCGAGGTGATTTCCACATATACCTTTGTGGACTTCGCGGAGGGTATAATTAGCTTCGGTTGGGTCAAGACATTTCAAGTAGGGCATTGTCAGCCCTCGCTTATACAGGTGATCGTCCAGAATTGCGTATCGGGCGGCTCGAGACATAATCTTTCGGGCTTCGCCTTTGTTGTCGTGCAGAAGACCGTCACGCAGATATTCCAGGATAGGACTCGTCCATGTTCTCTCACCAATCACATGTAAGACCATTATTTCATCGATGCTCGGTATGGCTAGGGTTTCGAGGTAGACTGCTCGCCTTGACTCGAGCTGGTAAGATGAATCAAGCCGGGCCAATGAGTCGGCCTTCGTATTTTCTGCCCGCGAAATCTGGTTCAGGGAAAATACTTCAAACTGTGCAGGCCATTCGTCGGGCCAAACTTTAGGCAAACTAAGGTTGCAATTATTTTCGGTTGAATTGGGTTAGGGTTGAAAAATCTCAACCTGAATTAAATCATGCATGTTTGCAATTCTTGAAATTACTTATTGACTTGTTTGTTTTCTGTTGGTGCCTGCTTTCTGTAAATCATATCTTATGCACAAGGAAAAAAACCGCTAGAAGTTATCTTTTATGAATAAAAAGTTCCTGCCTGAGCATATGGGTTTGTATAGATTTTCTTGCTATATATAAGCAAATAGTATATTTTTAAATGAGCCTTTTCGGATAAAAAAGTCTTGAAAATTTGTTTATTCTTTCATTTTTAATGGCAGAATATTGGTAATTTATCCAAAAGAAAATTTGAATTTAAAGTTTAAACAACAGAATACGTCATGATCTCAGCTAATGATTAAATGGTTGATCATGCTCTGTGGCAACAACTAGACAGCCTCATGTTATCTATATGGTTTTTTCATGACATTGTTGTTCCTTCATCATCCTAACAAATGGAGTAAGATATTAGCTGCTAGCTGCACGACTATTAATTTGTAGTTATAGGCTTATGTTGTGCTTGTCTGTCAGAAAAACACAGTGCCAGAGAGAAGAAGCTGCTGTTCTCTGGACAATCTGGCTTTGTTATAGCCGTATCTATTTTAATCATTGCACTTAATCTGAGTCTTATCTAATGTAGTGTTTATCTTAGCATACATTTTCCTGGTTAGACGTACAGATTGGCTGCAAAACCTATTCACCCGAGCACAGGACATGTAGCTGAGTATTCTCTCCAGAATACTTTCTTTTCATATATTCTGATGCTCAGAAAAGGTTCAAGTGAACTCTGTGTTCACAAAAAGAAAAAAGAGTTCCAGGCATGGGCATTGGTATCCACATCCAAATTTCAAACCAACAAGGCATATAATTGGTTCACATATTTTCTAGGCAATCAGATGATGTTGAAGATGTTGTGGGTGCATTTGGTGCAGATAGGATGAGGTAGATAAGTAGGACGATATGATGTCCAAATCAGGTTCATTTTATCCTATTATTACCATATGAGACATTCCATCCTCCCTCTCATCTTGTCCGCCAAGCACACTTATAGGATAAAATCATCCTATCTTATCCTCTCCTCATCTTGTTCACCAAGCACACCTTGTAGGTGCTCTGGCTTTGAGACTTCTCCTTCTACACGCACAGAGATTGGGATTCAATGGAATTAATGTGTTCAGTAATGTCAAACAAATCAAGGCAATCATACACAGGAAACTGTATGTTCCATATGGAAGGACCAATTACAAGTTCGATTCTCCTCTAGGCAGATGAGTACACAGCTCACTATTGTCAAAATTTTGGCTTAAATGAGATTTACATCATCTGGTTACCAGTATATGTACATGGATTCGTGACTTAGACAACTAGTAGCTATGGGCTTGTTTGGGGAGGGTTTTCAAAAACCCTTTTCAGTGTTCAAACATTAAAAAGCCTTTTCAAACACTGCATGGCTTGTTTGGGACATAGTGTTCAAAAACAGTTTTTGAACACAGTTTTGTAAAAATAACTTTTCAAACACTAATATTTGAACACTATTATTTGGCATTTTCGGTCTGAAATCAATGTTCAGTTTCACTTTCACTTTCCCAATTCACAGACCTCTTCTCTCACTCGCGACCTCGCCTTCTCCTTCTCCAATTCACATAGCTATTCCCTTTCTCTGCAATGCCTTCATTCTTCTTTCTCTCTATTTTCTTTCTTTTCACTTTCTAACCGGGTCTCTTTCCTTTCCTCTTCAACAAATAGCGACAGTGACGAGCTCGAAGAAACCCAAAAGAGAGGAGAGAAATTTTCCTCTCATTTTCCTACTTCCCAAACACATATTTGTCACTCAGCCTTACCTCAGTTCAAATCCCAGAAAAAAGATACCCATCTTTTTGATCTGTAACTCTCTCTTACAATTCCCATCTGAATGGACGACGAGAAAAGAGATACCCATCTGAACGGACGACGAGAAGAGACGAGAAAGATCCAGAAATTGTACTGATCGAATTCTCACAGACACTCATCCTCTCTTTGTAAGTCTCTCTTTCTTACGGTACTAGTATTGGTCTTCTCTTTTAGATTACCTATTTCTCTCTTTCAATAGCCCCTGTAAACGAACATTTGCATGATTCTCAGTGTTAATTTGATGGATTTTTCAGATTACCCATTCTTCTAGTTTTTCAGTTTCTTTTGTTGAGATTTGACGCCGAGCAGAATATCGATCATTCTCAGGTTAGTCGAACAGATCGTTCACAGGGAGTAACACAAGAAAAACCCTAAAACAATACAGAGAAACAGCTCTGATGTTTATTTAAAATTATGCAAATTCAATAATAATGTTTACGAAACCCTAAGACCTTATTTATAAGGTCGAAACAAAATAGGAAAATTAAATTAAGGCTGAAATTAAAATAACTAAAATAAAAAGTTTCCTAAAAACTCTAAACTGTCAATTTGAGGGCTTAAACGTCGTTTTTTGGCTTAAAAATGACGACGCTGGTAATTAGAAATTAGATTTTATTCATTGGCTCGTTTCCAATCAGACTAGGGTCTTCCGGGCCTGATCTGAGCCTGTGGCCCGTTCTAGGTAGTCCACCTGCCAGTTCTGCGCTGATCTGCCAACTCTGCATCATTTAACTTGGATCCTCCTGCGTCAGTTGCCTCGGGTTGGAAAGAACTCGTCCTCGAGTTCACAATAGCTTCATCGGAATCCTCAAAACAAGGACTCAGGTGTTTCACATTAAATACATCAGAAGTCTTCAGATGATTGGGTAGGTGTAGCCTGTAGGCGTTATCATTAATCTTATGCAAGATCTCATAGGGTCCAATCTTTCACTCCTTAAGCTTATTATACTCTCCCACGAGAAAATGATCACGAGTTAATACTGTCAAACAAAATCACCAACATCAAAAAGTATCTGACGATGGTGACTATCGCTCTGAGCCTTGTACTTGGCATTACTGTCGTGAATGGCTAGCTTCACCTTCTCATGGATATCCCGAAGATGTTCTGCCATCTCATCTACCTTGGGATTCAAACGACCCACTCGTGGAATAGGGGCTAAGTCAAGCATTCCGGATGGATTCTAACCATACACAATTTCAAATGGGCTCATTCTTATGGTTCTATTTTTCGACCTATTATAGGCAAATTCTGCTTGAGGTAATGCGAGATCCCACTGCTTTGGTTTAGTTCCTGCTAAGCTCCTCAAAAAGTTTCCCAAACTCCGGTTCACCACCTCGGTCTGAC
The DNA here is from genome assembly GCA_023935145.1 of Bretschneidera sinensis. Lineage (NCBI taxonomy): Eukaryota > Viridiplantae > Streptophyta > Magnoliopsida > Brassicales > Akaniaceae > Bretschneidera > Bretschneidera sinensis. The sequence goes on along the minus strand of CM043697.1, from coordinate 5,117,128 downwards.
CATCTGTTTGAGGATGATAGGCGCTGCTAAAATTTAACTTCGTCCCTAGCTTCTCTCATAAACTCTTCCAGAATTGACTCATGAACTTGGTGTCATGATCTGAAGTGATGGATCGGGAAACACCATGCAAACGCACAATCTCCTTGAAGTAAAGATGAGCGATCCTGGTAGCATCCATTGTCTTCCTACAAGGTATGAAATGGGCCATCTTGGAAAATCTGTCAACCACAACCAAAATAGAATCCAAGCCTCGTTGGGTACGGGGTAAGCCCAACACAAAGTCCATACTAACATCGAACCAAGGGGCTTCAGGTACAGGTAAAGGTGTGTACAGACCTACATTAGTGAGAACTCCCTTGGACCACTGGCATACACAACAACGCTCCACATGATGAGCCACGTCACTGGTCAATTTGGGCTAATAATAGTTAGAGAAAATCAGGGCCAATGTCTTGTCTCGCCCAAAATAACCTTCATTATGAAGTTCATTAATAATCTGCTGCCTTAGTGAACAATTTGGAACGCACAACTGCAATCCACGAAATAGATAACCATTATGCAAAATAAAATCATGTCGTTGACCAGTAGTTACCTCCTGAATTATCTTCCCAGGAAGGATCTGCAGCATACATATATGAGAAGACCTCAAATCCCACAATTCTGGTGCTTATGGTGGTGAGAAGTAATGTACGACGGCTCAGTGCATCTGCGACACGGTTCAGACTTCCTGCTTGGTGCCTTAGTGCAAACGTGAATTCCTGCAAGTACGCCACCCACTTGGCATGCCGCCTACTCAGCTTGTGTTGGCCATTGATGTACTTCAGAGCCTCATGATCAGTGATAAGAATAAATTCCCTTTGCACTAGGTAGTGACACCAATGTTTCAGGGACTGAACTATGGCATAGAATTCCAGATCATAGGTGGAGTAATTCTTCTTTGATCCTGATAACTTCTCACTGAAAAAAGCTATTGGTCGCCCTTCTTGACTTAGAACACCATCAATACCCACTCCAGATGCATCACGATTTACCTCAAACACCTTTTTGAAATCAGGAAGTGTTAAAACTGGTGCCTCTGTCATCTTCTGTTTCTGTCTTCTCGGACCACTGAAAATCACGCCCCTTAAGGCATTCTGTGATAGGAGCAATCAAAGTGCTGAAATTTCTGATGAATCGGTGGTAGAAAGAAGCCAATCTATGGAAACTTCTTACATCGTGCAAGGTCCTCGGTGTAGGCCATTCCAAGACCGCATCTACCTTCGACTGATCTGCTTGAACACCATCAGTAGATACAACAAAACCCAGAAAAGTAACAAAAGTAGTGAAGAAAGAACACTTCTTCTGATTGACATACAGACGCTCTGTCCTCAACAAATTAAAAACAGCACGGAGGTGCTCAAAATGTGACTCCCATGTCAGACTATAAATGAGGATGCCATCGAAGAAAACTACAACAAACTTCCCCATGAAAGGTCGTAAAACCTGATGCATGAACCTCATAAATGTGTTGGGCGCATTGGACAGCCCAAAAGGCATGACCATCCACTCATACAACCTATACTGCATCTTAAACGCTGTCTTCCACTCATCTTCAAGCCTTATTCTGATATGGTGGTATCCGCTCCTAAGGTCAATTTTGGAGAAGACCCTAGAATCGGACAACTGGTCTAACATATCATCCAGACGGGGAATTAGGAACCGATATTTCACTGTAATCCTGTTGATGGCTCTGCTATCAACACACATACACAAAAAACCATCATTCTTCGGCACTAGTAGGGAAGGAACCACGCATGGGCTCATACTCTCACGGACGTAGCCTCTCCCCAACAACTCTACCACCTGTCGCTGCAACTCTTCAGATTTCTTGGGGCTGTGGCGATATACCGGTCAATTAGGCAAACTGGACCCTGGAACAAGGTCGATCTGATGCTGAATGTCCCTCATAGGTGGTAACCCAGGAGAAAGATCCTCTAGCATAAGGTCAGAAAACTCTGCCATCAGCTGCTGCACTTCGACTGGTAATTCTGGATTTAGAACTGCTGCGTTATTCTCACAAGGCAGCAGAGCATAAACCATGTCTACATGCTCAACCTCTGCTAAAAATCGGGACATCGAAAGCAGATTAGTATTATTGGAAATCGGGGTAGGAGTGATTCCTTCCCGACGAGGTGACAACACAATCTTCTTCCCTTTGATGCTAAGGGAGTATGTGTTTTTTTGCCCATCATGAATAACATTACGATCATACTGCCAAGGCCTGCCTAACAATACATGACAAGTATCCATACACACAACATCACACCAAGCATTATCGAAATATCTCTTACCAATCGAAAATGAAACTAGGCAATGCCTATCCACCGTTACCTCACTACCTTTATTCAGCCAAGATAATTTGTACGGCTTAGGATGACGATCTGTTTTCAACTGCAGTTTCTGGACAGCCTCTTCAGACACCACATTCTCATAACTGCCACTATCTATGATCATCTTGCAGACTTTATCGGCAACTGTACAGGTCGTGTGGAAAATATTGGTCCTCAACCAATCGTTCCCTGAATCGCCCTTGGGGGTAAGTAGACTCTTACGAACGACCAAGGTCTCATGGCTATCCCGATACAACACATCTCCATATTCATCATCGTCATACACAGGCTCCCCAATCTCCTCGGTTTTATCTACGCCATTGTCCTCAATCAGGAGATTTTTTCCTTTATTACTAGCAGGCTTCCTGCACTTAGGTGATTTATGCCCATGTTCACCACATCTGAAACATCTAATATTCGGGTTAGGGTTACCTTGAAGTGGTTTCTGGACAGGACGGGATTCTTGAGGGTGAACTGGCCGATTTTTTTGATCGCCTCTATTCAATGGCCTCCTGTTCTGCTATTTTTCCACCGCAAGTGCACACTGATAAGCTTCTGAAACTGTCCACAATGAGTGAAGGCTGAGGATATCCTATAGGGGCTGCCGTAATCCCCCTAAATACCATGCCACCATCTGCTCTTCTGTCTCAGATAAATCATTCCGGGCAATCAACTGATAAAATTCCTCCGTGTAATCATCCACCGATCTTGTGCCCTGCCTCAACGAATGAAGACGATGAAACAAGGTCTGAGTGTAACCAAACGGAAGGAAGTGACCCTTCATCTTCTTTTTCATCTTCTCTCAATCTGTAATCTTGGCTTTGCCCTGCCGATCACGTGAATGCCTCAACTGCTCCCACCACGCAGATGCTCTGCCCTTCAGTTTGATGGCGACCAGTTTCACTTTCACATGATCTGGGACTTCATTGTACTCGAAAATACGTTCCACTTAATTCAACTAATCAACGAATCCCTCGGCCTGTAACGTACCAAAAAACTCGGGCAGATCCACTCTGAATCCGAGGTCTCCATAATGTTCTTCCCGACCACGGTGCTCCCAGAATCGAGCAGGATTGTGATGTGGTTTTTCGGAACTGGAACTGGAATCAGAATCGTGATCTTCAATCCCACGATCACCGAAATTTTGCGCCGCTAGACGCTGGGTTAACTCTGCAACTTGCCGCTGTAAATCCTCAATCATCGCATCCTGAACGTTACGATCACGGCGTGGGGCTTCCTCGTTCGGAACCTGTCCGCGACGACCACGACCACGACCACCAGCCATGGAACTGATGAAATCTTGCCCTAGGAAAACGCTGAAGCTCTGATACCAACTGACGCCAGGCAGAATAGCGATTATTCTGCTGGCTAGTCGAACAGATCGTTCACAGGGAGTAACACAAGAAAAAACCCTAAAACAATACAGAGAAACAGTTCTGATGTTTATTTAAAATTATGCAAATTCAATAATAATGTTTACGAAACCCTAAGACCTTATTTATAAGGTCGAAACAAAATAGAAAAATTAAATTAAGGCTGAAATTAAAATAACTAAATAAAAAAGTTTCCTAAAAACTCTAAACTGCCAATTTGAGGGCTTAAACGTCATTTTTTGGCTTAAAAACGACGATACTGATTAAAAAAAATCAGGTTTTATTCATTGGCCTATTTCCAATCAGACTAGGGTCTTCCGGGCCTGATCTGAGTCCATGGCCTATTCTAGGTAGTCAACCTACCAGTTCTGCGCTGATCTGCCAACTCTGCATCATCTGACTTAGATCCTCCTGCGTCAGATGTTCTGTTTTGTTTAGTGGAGATTAAAAAGTTGATTTTGTCGAAGTCACGGATTAGTATAGTTTGTGACAAGTCCATCAATTAAGGGCTATACCATGATCTAGGGCGATACAGAAAACTTTAAAATCTTCTATTGCTTTGCAATTATTGGTGTTATCTTTGTTCTTGATTGCGATGTTTTTTTTACCTGTGTTATTGTCGATGAGAAAACTTTGTTAGCACCTTTTAGTGCACTTTCTGTTCTGGTATAGTCTTTCAATCAGCACCTCAAATGTATTCATCATAGAAATAGTGCAATTAATGTGAAAAGATGAGTTTGAATCTCATGTAAATTGACTGTCTGTTTAGTAATGGTAATTTGAGATGGTTGAACCATGGAATATAGAATCTGTATAAGAAACTAAAAAGGGTAATCTGAAAATGAGTTCTCTCACATGTTAGATTTTATGCCAACTGAGTTTCTCTCGAGTTTTAACACCTTAATCACAGCTTTACAGAGAAGAAACTGAAACAATTAGGTCACAAAGAGAGTTTTTCTTTCTGTTTTGTATTCATTTTATTTTTTTAGCAGGTTTTTAAGACCATACAACTCAATTTTCTTGGCATAGTGCAATTCCCTTTTAGCAATCCAATGAGATTCTGCAGATTTATGCCATTCTTTCCATGACCTCATGGAGAAAAACTATTGTGTCTTTATAACTTGATTCTGTCTGAGGCAGGTTATGCATCTTTGCAGCATCTTCAAGCTGTCATCACATTGGAAAATTCAAACTTTTCTTAGGCAGCTGCATAAATTTTCAATTCATATATAGATATTGAAGTTGCATAGGATCAAAGATGGTTCTTGGGATGAAAATTGGTTTACCCTTTCAAAGTTGTCAAACAATCTGTTGGCCAATTCAGTGAGAGGCTGTTTATCAGTGAATGGTGCTGCAGAGATGAGTTCGTTGAAATCATAATACATGAAGGTTGATTTGAGTCTCAAATACTTCCTCACATAGTTTAAGGTATCTGGTCCAATCAAATAAGCCATTGCCAAGAGATCAAAGGCATATTTCTTCACCATGTATTCTTTTCCTTTGGTTCCAATATCAGCTATATAAACTCCTTTTTTTAAAAAAGAACGAGTACATGTCTTCTTATTGGAAATATCTGTTATAAAAAACAACAAAACATGTTTGCTTGATATTAAAAACAAATACAATCATTGTGTAATTGAAATATTTCACTTTAAGAAAATAGCAATGATTTTGATATTGAAATTGCTAGTAAGAATTGCTTACTGTTGTATACATGAGGTTTGTAATTGATGTTCTTGAAAATCTTTTGTTTTCTTGCTGAAATATCCATTTGTTTTTGCTCTTTTGGGGGGTTTTGGAATGCTAGGAAGCTTTGGTATTGCCGGTATTAAATTCCTATATCTTTAAACCATGGATGACCTAATATATGTATATACTTATTGTATTATAGATGTCAAGTGCAAGTTTCACGATTTTCGTCTCATCTCTGCATTGGTATATAAAATTTCATTAGATCAATTTATTTGACATACAGTTCTTGATTGGAATATGAGATTTGTTAAAAAAGTGGGGGAGGGGAGTGGATGTGAGGGGTTGTTTCTTTTGTAAGATAGTTTACCAAGTTTTCTTTGCATGTTCTTGTGATTTGAACATTTTTCGCTGAGTTCATTCTTGCCAACTTTGCTCAGGTGACGATAGGTGAAAAAGACAATATGATGCAGAGCTTCATCCTTGCAGAGACGCTCAAGTATCTTTACCTCTTATTTTTACCTCCATCTCTCCTCCCTTTGGATGAATGAGTATTCAATACGAAGCCACACCCTCTGAGAATCGTGACTCGAAATCCTCAAGATGAAAATTTTAAGGTAGAGAAACCACATAAATTACCTATTAGGACCCGGAATAGGAAACAGGGTCATTGAGGATATAGTTAGACCTCTATATGTTCGATTAAACACAACCAGCTACCCCATTCTCTCGTATATGTAACTTTAGAGGCTGAACACCATCAATTCTTGGTTGCGAGCATGTGACGTCGGGGCACAATATGAACTCATGTACGTAGTCATTTCAGGCAATTGGAGTGGTGGTGACTGACACTGCTTCAGCTAAAATCAGATGAGTTGTGTAATGGTCCCGGCCGACATGACAATGTAACTGCACTCTAAATGGTTTGAAGCCTTCAAGGTTATGAAACCATTTATATGTTGATCAAAGAAGATGTATGAATTTATATGTCAGGGTATTAATGAGCTATTAAATGATTCAAAGTAATATAGTTGTCGCATTTTGTGTTCCATTTAAATTGAGAATGCAGTAGGGTTTGTCTTGTTAATCTGCATTTATGTTGCAACTTTGGTCTCCTTTGCTACTGTCATCGAGTTCTAATTGGCAGATGAATATAAACTTGATAGTGGCTAAATATGAATTGTTAGGCAAGTCCAAGCTTTGTTCTCACCATATGTAAGGCTGATAGGAATTTAAGACCTCTACCCAAGTTCTCATTCTTCTTAGAACGTAAGTTCTCATTCAAAGTAAACCATTCGTTTTTGCTCTTTTGGGGCGATTTCTTAGGAATATATTTCACATATTAATATATTATTTGACTTATAGGATGTGAGGATGACAAACCAACCAAATTGGGTAGTTGAGGCAAACCCGTTTGAAGGAAGAATTTTGGGCTGTTCATTTCCATTTCATCAATTTATGAAAGTTGTATTTTATCAATGAATATTATATCTTAAAGTTGTCCTCAACTATCTTATTTTTAAGAAGAAAAGTATGTCATCTTTTAGATATTGAACAAACTTGAATATTGTATTTGATGGGTTAGTTGTTCAAATTTTATCAAATTGCAAAAGTTGTATTGTATTTTTTATTTTTATTTTTAAGAATTTATTTAACAAACAAACATGACATGATCAGGGGAAGAATGTTGTCATGTTTGATCGATGATATATAAAAAATACTAACATTTTAAAAATCAAATAATACTAATTATTTCCAAGTATTTGGGATGTGCTTAAAAAATTGTATTTAGTAAATATGAGAAATAAAATTAATTTTAGATATTAAAATTTAAACTGAAAACTGAAAACAATTATAAGAAGGTGTAATCCAAACAGTTTTCTATTTTTAAAACAGTTTTCGAACACTGATTATCCAAACAACATTTCATTGTTTTCAGTTTTGAAAACAGTTTTCGAATTACAGTTATTCAAACATGTTTTCTTTAGAAAACATCAAAAAATTGTTTTCAAAAACCCTTTTCGAAAACAGTTTTTGAATATTGAAAACTGATAATTGTTACCAAAATTACTCTATATTTTCTTCTTAAAAGTTGTGTTGCTACATGATTATCCTATATATCGTTTTTTTTGTATATTAGTCCTGACTCAAAAAGTTTTGCTCATGATAACATGTTGATCTAATTACCCCAAAGAAAAAAAGTACAACACACATCTCACGTGGTATTAATTCACCACTTATTAAATAAATTGAGGAAGAATTGCAGAAAAGAGAAAAAAGAAAGAATAACCACCACTTCAGAGGCTGCTACAGTCTACATTAGGTGCAAAAAGGACTAACAAACTTCCTGATTGAAGATGTTATTCATGATGAATCGTTGATAATAGAAACAAAGAAAAAACAACAATCTCGTACGAAGCTGACATAACAGTAATGAATATCTTATTTTAGGGCTGGTTTCAGCTTCTAAAGAGGTGAAAGCAGCTACTTAAGGGCTGGAAGCTGGTTTTTTTGTCATCAATGGCAAAAAGTGAGTTCTAGTGTAAGTTTCTAGTCATTTTTACACACTCCTCCATTTTATCATTTGAAATAATTCAACTTGCAGAAGACAGACAAATATGTTACCAGAAGAATCATCACATTTATCATTCATCAAATCAGATTGGTCATGTTTTTCAAAAAGTTTGAATCATGACAAAACTTTTAACAAAAAAAAAATTATTGGTGTATAAATCAGATGGAAAAGTTATTACAATTCTTTGTATGGATGATGGGGGACTGAGAGGCATCATTCCTGGGACAATCCTTGCCTTCCTTGATTCTCAGCTCCAGGTTAGTTGCTCCATACATTCATATATCTTTATTACAAAGTTTCTGATGCTTATATGCTGCCTATTTTCTAATGTTGACCTGGTTTCAATATATAAGATTGACCAAATTCATATTGTTTAACAAGTTTTGAGATCTTTCACATATTTACCATGAAATTTCCCCTCATAAAAATCAGAATGTTAAGTTCATTTATATTCTTTTGTTGCATATAGAAGCTGGATGGTGATAATGCTAGGATTGATGGGACTAGCCCGGGGGGCTTGTAACAGCTATGCTCACTGCACCAGGTGAAAAGAACCAATCGTTGCTCTCTGCAAAAGATATCAATAACTTCCATCTCCAAGAGAGTCCCCTTATCTTTCCTCAATAACCAGAACAACCCAAAAAATATTTCGTAATGTAAATTGCAAAAAAAAAAAAAAAAGAAAAACCAATATTATTCATCAGAAAAGATAGACTGTTAAGAAGGATTAATTTAATTTGTTTCTATCCTCTGCAGGTATAGCTTGAACTGGTACGATGCAAAAGCAAAATGGGTCAAATCAAAATGGAACAATTATTCAATGCCAGCATATCGGTAGATGGATTTATTAAATGAGTTGAAAATGGAGCATTTTCTCCCAAATATAATGGGATCTGTCTGCGCAAGAAAATCAAATATATACTTTGCAAAAGAAGGCTCCATGAGACTCTAACCAATGTGATAATACCCTCTTTTGATATGAGGCTTCTCCAGCCAACTGTTTTCTCCATCTTAAAGGTCATTTCTTCCTGATTATGTGTTACTACTAAAACTATCATGACCCAAGAATTCTGATATTGGTAGATATCTGTTTCTCCAAATTATCTTTTGTAGGCTAGACACGATGATTCGAAGGATGCTTTTCTATCAGATGTCTGTATTGGTATTTCTGCAGCTCCATATTATTTGCCTCAATATAATTTTGAAATGAACTCATCAAAAGGTGCCAAGGAATTCAACCTGGTAGATGGTGGGGTTGCAGCTAACAACCCGGTAAGTGTTCAATTCAGAAACAATATATATTTCCTTGTAATGTTGAATTCTATCTACAATTGTAGGATGTTTCAATCTTAGTATATAATTTCTTTTGAAAATTATTTATCAAACTTTTCTAGCAATATGTGAGTGTACCAAGGAAATGTCTCGAGATTGAGATGAATTTCAATGCTTTAGCAGCATAAATCACAGTAACCTTCTTGTTCTCTCCCTTGGAACTGGATCATCAAGGAGGGATGAAAAGCTTTATGTTGGAGATGGAAACAGGTGGAGGCTTTTCAGTTGGTTTATGGGACCTAATGAAACCACCCCAATATATGATGTTGTCCTCACTGCAATGGATGATAAGGTTTGACATATTTACCTCTGTTTTCTTCCGAGGCTCTGGTTTCAGATACAATTATCTCCGGATTCAGGTACTGATAAATTTCAGGATACCCATTGAACCTGTGGAATTCTTCGAGATCCCATATAAATAGATCATTTGATATTGTTTCCTCTGGAATTTGAGATAATCAATTTTTACATATCTGCATTTTGTGTTGATAACTCATTTATATCTCACAAATTTTGCATTTTAAGTTTTATGAATAATGTATTTCTCCAGATTGAAAGAAATGATTAACAAAGACATAATTTTGATCATGATCAAAGCCAGGTTGATAGCTTAAATATCCTGAAGCTGCAACAGACAACTCGACAAGAGAAAATCTCGAGAATCTTGAAAAGATCGGGAACGAACTCTTGTCAGGTCCTGTCTTTGCAGTGAATTTGGAGACTGGTTTATGTGAACCAATTGAAGACGGATGCACAGACGAAGAAGCAATCATCAGGTAAGAAGAAGAGTTTCGAATTCGTGTTATTGAACTTCCTCAGCAATCTGGTACCACAAGTTTCTTAGTTTAATGAAATGTTACTTCTGCATTGGTGATGCTGCAGGTTTGCAAAAAGATTGTCAGATGAAAGGAGGTGTCGGGCAGCTAGTCATGCTGGTTGATTAAAGATTCAGATATTCACTGGGATGATTGTCGCCAGTACCAAAGCAATAGCTTCTATATCTGTTTCTCTTTTGCATTATGATACAAAAACTTAGGTTCTGATAATAAGATAAGTTCAATGAGCTATATAACTCTGTACTAGACCGTGCCAAGTTCAGCTTTAGAAGTTGGAGCTTTAAGCAAATCTCTAGTAGAGAAAGTTGCATATTTGTTCCATAGTTCTATCGACCACAAGAAATGAAGTTCTTACACATTAGGAGAAATTACAATGGAAATGAAACGAAGTTGCGTATATTCTTAATATACAGATTTCTTGTGTGTGGAGCTGACAAATAAAAGTTGCAGAATGTAGAGCAGCCTGATGAACACAATCACTTGTCATATACGGAGTGCAACTTCCAAACAAAGTGGATGGAGATTATACTAAAGCAAGGAATTTAATAATTTTGATGGCCAAACATCCAAGACAAAAGTCTAACAAGATCTAGATGCAATGAGTCATCATTCAAACTAATTATTACTAGATACAGAGGCATTTCTTCAATGCAGACACCAAGTTTGCATTTCCTCACTTTACAAAGATTGTATCCTAAATTCCTCCATGGAACTACGTAGTTCAAAGAAACTCTAATCTTGCAAAGCAAGAAATGGATTTTAACCTTCTTCGTTTCCACCTTCAATTTTCTGTTACCTGGCCACAATCTTCAATTACAACAGTTTGTGAAGTCCTTCCACTATCCGAGCCCACTTTCTCCATCTCCTTAACAACATTATAGCCATCCACAACTTTACCAAACACAACATGCTTCCCATCAAGCCATGTTGTCTTCTCAGTGCAAATAAAGAACTGAGAACTATTGGTGTTAGGTCCAGCGTTTGCCATTGACAGAATACCAGGCCCTGTGTGCTTCAACTTGAAGTTTTCATCTAGAAATTTCGAGTCGTAGATCGACTCCCCTCCAGTCCCATTACCCCTTGTGAAATCTCCACCCTGACACATGAAATTTGGGATAATGCGGTGAAATGCTGAGCCTTTATAGTGTAGTGGCCTCCCAGATGTTCCAATCCCCTTCTCTCCAGTGCAAAGAGCACGGAAGTTTTCAGCAGTTTTAGGTGTAACATCAGCAAATAGCTCCATTACAACTCGACCAGCCTTCATTTTTCCAATCAGAATGTCGAAGAAAACCTTTGGATTTGACATTTTTAGAACACAATCCAAAACCTGGTTACCAAAATTCAAATTTAGTAAAGCCGTTTTTGCTTAAATCAAAAAAGAAAAAAGAAACAATCTACCATGATTATTTGCAAAAGTATTGATAACATAACATCATTAACAATTTAACATAAAGCAAAAATTTACTTCTTGCTCTTGACTTTTCCTAATAAGTCATAAATTTATCAAAACCAAATACTCCAAAAATTAGACATAACAGAGAAATTGAACTCTGTATTGACTTAAAATCCTTCCTTTATAATTAATTACGCACTTCATTTCAAACATCCAAGCGACAACATCATGCATTAGCAGGCTTACAACACGAATTTCTTTTCTTTCTCAAATAAAAACACACAACGCAACACTCATTGCACTATATTATTATGATAATACCTATCACTGACACGATCTAATTCTGGGTTCCGTATAAATCAGCAAAAGAAAGGCCCTATGAAATGCATATACAAATAAATAAACAAATAAACATATGCGTATAAATGGATTAAAAAAAATGTATCATCCCAAAAAATACTCAAGAAAATTGTTAGATATATCAAGAGGGTATCTTTAGAAGGATGACTTATGATCTTGCACAGCTTTTGAGCTCACAGGCTTTTTGATAAAATAACCTGCAAGCCTTCGATATGTGCTTATATATATACATACACGCAAATACACTGAGAAAACAGAAGTTACATTCACAGATCAAGTGAAAGTAAAGCAAAACGATAATACAGTGAGTATTATAAAGAAATGGAGTACCTCTGGGTGAGATTCGAATTAGAGAAAGGCGGAGCTATTAGGGTTTTAGCTGCAATGGACATATATAGAGAGGCGCAGGTGATGGGGTTTAGGGTTTTGAAAAAGGCACGAATCAATTCTTTTACACAAGGCTAAAAAAAGGAGTTGAGAACATGCCATAAAAATGCACTTAAGCCAGCCCATTTTGCTATACTATAGGTTAGCCATAGCCCATCCAGGATCAACGTTGAGGGTTTCAAAGAGGGTGTTTCGCGACCCAAGCCCAATTTCAAAAGGGCTTTTCATCAACTAATGTTCCACCTACCTTGTCAGTAAGTACTAAACAAATATTCCAATCTGTCGTTAATGGGTTTGTTGAAAGTTTTTATGTTTCACCAAGCTATCGTTGCCATATCCGTGTAGCATTTACTTCATTAATGTCAAAGAGTGTGGGCTGTAGTTAACTACCAAATTTTTACTAGCTCTTCAACTATGTATGTTGAGCCTCCGCAGTATTTGCAATATTTTCTTTGTCTCTTCTCTTTTCCTCATATTTTATCTTTATTCTCTTATATTTTTTTCTTGCACTTGTTTTTCTGCCTGTAAATATAGAGAACATCCACTTATAAAAAAAGAAATCATACCTAATGTCCTAAATATACCTATCTAATTTTTTTACTTTATTATCAACATTTTCATAAATGAAATACAAAGGAGAATAATTTCTTTTATACATTTTTTTTTTCCAAGATTCCAATAAATAAAAACTAAAACTAATTTGGATAGAATATCCGTCGCTTGTAAAAAAAACGGTTGCAACACATAAAAAAATCCGTCGCATTTTTTTTAATACTTTTCCATCACAAGAAATGCTTTTAATTTATTTGTGAGGGATTACTTCCCTCGCAAATATCCATTACAACTAATAATCTAGTAATTATACTGGTTTTGAATTGCTATCGAAATAAGAAGAAAGAAAAAAAAACAAAATACCATTCATTTGATATTGCGTCATTTATTTCAAGGATGAAAGAAATAAATGAAAGAAGCTGAACCAAAAGAATGCATCCAAATAGGTGGAAATATTAAGAATCAGGTTCCGTGTGAGTTATTACGATATTTAAAAAATCTACTAGTAACAATGAAAAAATTGAACAGTAACTTTGATATATAAATATTTTTTTAATAAATATTTTGGTGTAGTTATTACTCAATCTTCCCCTTGTTACTAGGGGAGTTTCCAAAGTCCGTTATAACTCCCACGGATGCGACATCGTGAGATCACCACTCCATCCAAATAACAACAACGATCAACCTATTATTAGCCTAAATAAAAAAATATTTGAATTGAGCTAACGACTGTAATATGAATAAAATGAATTGTTTTCGGGTAGATTGAAAATAATAGAATAGATTAGAATACGTAATTGCATTCACAATATATATATATATATATATATATATATATATGTTTGTGTGTGAGATAAAAAATTTAGGAGTATTATCTTTAAACTACTCAGTCATGATTATTTGTATGTATATTTTATTTTTACTGAAAAAAATAGGGTGTATATACGGGAAGATGTGGAAGCAGACTAAACCATGCTGTTAGATATGACAGAAAAATGACAAGATTATTGACTTATAAAGAACTCATTTCGTACCAATCGGGGAGAGGAAGGCTACAGTGTCCCCTAATTATCAAGGCAAATGTGGAATAGCAGTACTCTCATCTTACCCAATGAAAAAGGGAAGATGAGAAAATCCTTCTAATCCTATAAACGAAGCATCAGATGTCCCTCCAGCTAAATCTTACCAGGCCTATTAAACTACTCAAGGAAATAAGAGCAGTGCTTAAGCCCAAAATATATTGGCTGGGTTTGTATTTCCTTTTTGAAGACGAATACATGGCATGAGTAATTAATTGGAGTATATATTATCTTTTTAATTATAAATGGACTATAGATCTCTTATTTTTTTTTTTTAAAGATATAGTTTATTTAATTATAAAAATCCCAGTCTTGTTAGTCAATAAAAGACACGAACTTCAAGAGCAAAAAGCCTACTTGTCTTTCAGTCAGTACTCCTAGCTTTATCCTTTTTCGATTTCTTAAATTCTAAATAAGATTTAAATATAATAAATACGATTTAAATTCTAAACTTGAAATGGAGATAAGATCGATAGAAAGGGGTGAAGAAAGGAGAGTTAGTTCCATAAATTTTGTAACTGACGATAGTTAAGTGGCAGAAACTTTTAGATTTTGAAGCATATAATACGGAATGAGTTTTGTCATATTTCTGTGGCCTTTTTTATTTTGTGTCATAGCTTAACTAAAATGCCTTTGAAATAATAAGAGTCTCCATGTTAATAATCATTTTTTTTTTTCACCACTAAGTTGGTCCTATGAACTAGTTGGTTTCTCAGAACCCAGTACAGACCAACTCAGTTCATCCTTGGATTATATATATATATATATGGATTTGCTAATCTACACCATTGTAGGTGTAAATTAGCAATATACCCAAACTTTTGTGGATCAAAATAACCTCAATAATTGAAATGTTCATAACACAAACATAAAAGGTAATAGGGTATTTCAATAAATACACTTATTTAATTTTTTTTTACCTTCGGGGTTTTTGAGCATATTAGGCCAATTGGTGGTCGGAAAACCTTTGTGATTGTGATGTGTTGACTCACCTTCTCAATGATATGTATTAAGAGTATAAGTAAAAAAAAACACGTGATAAACATGAGTGTGTTAAGAGAGAGTACAAGACTTCTTGGAATTGAGTTTTGAGCAGGAAAATCAATGGAAAAATACCTTCATGAACTTAATGCTATTGCAGATGCCCTTGCTATCATAAACTCTCCTTTCTATACCAAAAACCTCGTCTCTTGTGCCTTAGTTGGCTTACCCATAGATTATGAGAGCTTTATCACCACAGTGACCAAAACTAACATCATCCTTACGTTTGATAGTCTACGTACTAAACTATTGCTTCAAGAACAATGGCTTAAACATCTTCGAGCTAGAGCTCTTTTACTTGATCCCCTACTTCCCTTATTGCCACCACTAATTGCAATGTTCCTTAAGGGGCCATTTTGGGTCTTGTGGTCGTGGTCGTGATGCAGGCCGTGGTGACTCATTCCAACATGGTTCAGTAACTGATCAGTTTTATTACTCTCCTCCTATATTTAATCGATTTTCTGATGGTTCTTCTTATAGTCATGAAGGTATCTTTGGGGTGCCACCCGTGTCTTCTCCCTCATCTTGTCAAATTTGTAACACTGTTGGATATATAGCTATTAGTTTTCCCCATCATTTTAATCATACATTGGTTTCAAATGATATGCCCAAGTCCATTTCCACTATGCCTATTTGTGAGACTTATGTAGTGACTTGGTATCCTGATAAGGTCGTCTCTGCTCATATGACCCCTCAGTCAGGTATGCTTAATAATCTTACACCTTATTTTGGTGCTACTAAGATTCTTGTTGTAAATGGTAATTTACTTGAAATTAAAAATATTAGTTCTACATTTCTTTGTGCCTTAAGTCGTCATCTACAACTTAATAATGTCTTGCATGTTCTTTACCCCTCTCACAATTTAATTTTTACTAAACGTTTATGTTTTGATAACAATTGCTCTGTTAATTTAGATATCTTTCATGTTTCTATTAAGGATAAGACTACGGGGAAAACTCTTTTCGACTTCTTTAGTGATGGTGATCTCTATCCTTTTCCACCTGGTTCAATCACCCCACCCATCTAGTATTGATCTCCCATCAAGTTTTTGGTGATGTCTGGCATCGTCGGTTAGGTCATTTAGGTCCTCGTGTGTTATCTTTTTTTCACAATAAAAAGAATGTTTCTCTATCTTCCAAGTATTCACGATTTTGTTCTAAATGTTAGTTAAGAAAGTATAAACATTTAACTTTTGATTCAGTTGAACATTGTACTGCAACTTCTTTATTTTTAATACATTAAGATGTTTGGCAATATCCTGTTTACTCAAATTTGGGATATTGTTACTATGTTACTTTTGTGGATGATTTTTCTTGTTATTCTTGGATATGTCTTATGCGCAAGAAATCTAAAGTTTTTCAGCATTTTTGCACCTTCAAGGATTTTGTTGAAAATCAAATTTCCACAAAAAAATTTAAAAGTAATGGTGGCGAAGAATATGATCAAACTCATTTCAAACAATTTCTCGCTTTTTATGGCATTACTGTTCGCATGTCATGCTCTGACACCCCTTAAGAAACTGGTGTGGTCGAGCATAAGCATAGGCGTATTAGTGAAATGGCCCAAACACTATTAATTCAAGCCTCTCTGCCTGATTCGTTCTAGGCTGATGCCACTTTCACTGCCTTCTATATAATCAATCACCTCCCTACCCATATGTTAAATCATCAAGCTCTATTTACAAAACTGTTTTCAAAACCTTCAAATTACTCTTCTTTTCGTGTGTTTGGGTGTGATTGTTATCATAACCTCACTATACATGCTCCTCACAAATTAACACCTCTGTCCAAGAAATGTGTCTTTCTTGGGTATGCTCAAAATAATAAAGGTTATAGATGTCTTAATCCTTCCTCTTGCAGAGTTTACACTAGTCGGCATATTATTTTTCATGAACTCTCGTTTACCTATTATGACTTAATCAAACTTGTGTCTAAGTCTCTTGTCGTCTCTTCGCATTCTCCTTCGCTTATACTTACATTTACATCAAACCTTGCTCCAACCTTTTCCTTCATAGTCTTCTAACACGACCTCTACATCTCGTACGCCTTCTCATCCCTTCAGTCTCATCACCTATCTCCCCTGCTCCTACTCCTCTTATCTCAATGCCTACTAAACATTCACGTCAATACCTCCGAGTTCTACTTCCTTTGAACCTCGAGGCTCTACCTCGTCCTTTGTCTCCTCTTCCTGCATTTTCTCTAACTCGGTCTCCTATAAATCCATGATCACTCATTCCAAAACGGTGTTCATAAGCCCAAATAATTACTTTATCTATCTGCTTCCACCTTATCTTTTGAACTAACTTTTTTTTTCTCAAGCTATTAAAGCTCTGAGTAGTAGTCTACTATGGCCGATAAATTTAATGCACTTATTACTAACCACTCTTGAGAGTTTGTACCATATAATCTAATAAAAAACTTAGTTGGCTGTAAGTAGATTTGCAAGATTAAGTATCGGTTTAATGGATTTGTGGAGCGCTACAAAGCGAGGTTAGTCGCTCAAGGCTATCATCAACAACCATGTATTGATTTTCATGAATCTTTTAGTCTGGTAGTCAAACCCACTATGTTTCGAACTGTCTTAGCATTAGCTATTTATCATGCTTGGGTCATTAGACTACTTGATGTTAAAAATGTCTTTCTTCATGGTTATTTTAATGAGGAAGTTTACATAAAACAACCTCCCGGGTTTGTTAACTCCTTATGCCCACATCATGTTTGTAAACTCCAAAAAGCTCCTTATGGTCTCAAATTGGACGCTCTAGCATGGTTTAACCGGTTTAGGTCTTTTCTTTTATCTCATAGATTTTCCTATATTTGTGCAGACACCTCTATGTTTTTCGTACACTTCTCCTGTGGTACTCTTGTCTTACTGTTATATGTCGATGACATCATTCTTACAGGTAAAAATTCTTCTTTACTATATTTCATTTTATTCATACTTTATTTCAACAATTTGCTATGAAGAATCTTGGTGACCTTCATTATTTACTGGGTATTGAAGCCACACGGTCCAAATCTTGTACGTTCCTCTTTCAAACAAAATATACCATGGATTTCTTATCTAAATTCTCTATGCCATTCACTAAACCAATAAAAACACCTCTCCTGTGTAAGTCCCAACCTTCACTACATGAGGGTGAATTGTTAGAGGATATATCTGAATATAGGAGTATAGTAAGGGGTCTACAGTACTTAACCATGACTCGGCCTGACATTGCCTACGTTGTGAATCTTGCTATTAAGTTTTTCCACGCTCATCACACCTCTCATTTACAGACTATTAAAACAATTCTTCATTATATTATTGGCACTACTAATCATGGTTTAATATTATTTGTCTTGAAAGATTTTTCTCTTTCTTCCTGTGCAGATGCTGATTAGGCTGGATGCCTTGACAACCACCACTCCACCACAAGGTATGCCATCTTCCTTGGTCCTAATCTTATCTCTTGCCTATGTTGTGGCTGAAACATATTGGATTCAGTAGCTTCTACATGATTACATGTGATTCTGTAATGACCAATTATAGTCCATTGTGATAATATTGGTGCTATATATCTTGCTACCAACCCAGTCTTTCATGCCCACACAAAACATGTTGAAATCGACTTCCACTTCGTGCAAGAAAAGGTTGCTCAAGGAGATTTGGTTATTCGCAATATTTCCACAGATGCTCGACTCTTAAATTTCTTTAGCAAAAGTCTACTAACAACTCGGTTTATTCAACATAAGGGCAATATCTCTATGGTTTTACCCCATTTGGATTGAGGGGACGTGTAAATGTATAAATCATGTATATACATAACCTAGGTATACAACTATAAATACAAGTGTAACCTCTCTCTATATATACTATGTTATACTACTGCAATCATCAAGTAGTCATTAAACCCTAATTCTTTTCTTCTACAATATATAATATATTATGTTTTGATGTACCGATTTAATTAGTTGTAGTCTTATTTATTTTTCATCTTTTGAACTGTTCAAAAGATCAAACATCTTTTTTCATTCATTGTCAATCAACTTTGAGTTATGAATTTGATATAAAATTTGTTATAAATTGTAAACCTGGTTTTATTAAAACATATTTTTTTTGTTGCATGAGTTCATAAATACATACGTCAGCATGCATTTAAAATTTTATTTATTATTTTTGTCCATGATAAGATGTGTATTATCCATTAAAAACTTTCATGAGGATATTGGTAACCATATTAAAAAAAATCGAAAAGATTATTGATCACCATAATATTATATGAAGTTAGATGGGACGAATATTTTTCTATTGAAAGTTGTTTGCACATTTCTCTTGTTCGTATCTACATCTAGAACTAAACCATATGGTTGTTGCATAAAAACTATTAGGAACGTTAAACTAAAATGTAAACCAAAGTGTTGCATATAAAGGTGAATTGGTAATTCTCCTTCAAGGGAAAATTCGTCATTTTTCAACCAAAACCCTATATAAACTCTAAAGTAGCCCCAAAACTCTTATTTTTGGTAGAAAATCTTTCTCTAGACAATTCTTAGAGCTTCTTTGTCTCTAAAATTTTCCCAAGAAAGACTTAAAAAACCTAAAGTTCCCTTGCTTATTTTTTCTCACCTCCTCACACCACACCACCACTCATGGCTAAATTTGTAGGGACCTACCTAACGTAAAGAAGAATTCGTCAGACGCGCAGGGGAAGGCAGAACATGAGCCCCATGAACCTGACATACATTTTTAGTTTCTTTCTTTTTTGGGAAATAGTTTCAAGAACTAAATTTTGAGCCTTTTTTGGGTTAATTTGGATTTAAATTGAATTAGTTTAAGTAATTTGAAGTTAGGAGGAATTGTGAAGGACTTCTTGAAAATAATCTTTTAGATCCATGATGTTTGAGTTTAAATTTAGTTATAGGTAATGTAAAATCTAAAATATTTTGCCTAAAAAGGTGTGAATCTAGTTGGATTTTGATGAATCTCATAAATGTGAATTTTTTTTTAGAAAAAAACTTGAAACTTTGATTAGAATCCTTTAATTTAGTATTAGATGAATTTAATGGAGTTTTGATGTAAATTATTCTTGCATATTTTTCATACTTGAAAATTAATAATTCCATAAACTAATTTTTGAAAATATTTTAGTAAAACAACTTTCTCCATTTTTTACATAAACTTGAATTTTAAAGAAACAAAAAGAAATTGAGGAAAAATGATTTTATCTTATAATTTTGATAGCGGTTTATCACCAATATTTGCTAAAATGAGTTATAAAGTAATGATTAAATGAAACTATTAGATCATAAACATTCTAGGCTACAATCTTGCATTTACATAGTGGTGAATGATGTGTATGTGCCATCATATGGTATGCATTGTGCATGCGGTGTGTGTGTGATTGAGTATGATGGTATGCGTGCGATGTGCGTGTGGTATCATGTGATGGTGTATGGTGTGTGTGTGAATGCGTGCGGTTTTATGAAGTAGTATGCAAGGCCATATCATGGTGCACGATTGAAGCATTTGGGAGCCATATTGTGTTGCATAACATGCGTGCATGGTTGGTGGTGGTGGAACTAACCATTTTATATATCTAGGTGTTAGTAAGGAAAACGTGAAGGGAAAATGGATAACTCAAGGCTAGCTAAATTGATCATGTGGCAAGGTGAGTTTCATATTGTCTAAAGTACTAGAGAAGGAGATAGGACCCTAGGAGTTAAAATAATTGGTAATAATATAAACCCACGTGAAAAGGCACTTTAGAAAAATGGAAAATTAAGTAGGTATGAAATGAATAGTGACACATCTAGAGATATGTTAAAAATGAGATGGATGAATAGGATTGGAAATGTGTTGGTTAGTGCGATAAATATGTGTGTGTGTATATATGTTTGCTTACATCTCTGTTTTGTGGTGAATATGTGTTCATCTTAATCTAGATTGTATATGGTAGTGTAGGGCCCACCCGATAAGGGTGAAAGGGTCCGAGGTGGAGTTGAAAGTAGCGTCCGCCCGAGGATGGGTGAAGTGGTTCGAGCTGGGATTTTATTGTATGCGCCGGCTTAGGGAGACATCCTCATTATGATAATTGAAATGAACTGAGATATTAAAATAAGCGTGAAGTGAAAATAAATGGTGCATGTTCATTGAATATGATAATTGTTTTGTGATGTGATAAGAATGTGTGCTTTTAATTTGGTTCTGATGTAGAAATGATGATAATGAATTGTCAATGATGAAATTTTTTTATGATTAAGGATTTTATGGAGACCTTATATGCATTGTAACCTGGCTGATGACAGCTTTACTTTGATATAATGAAAAAAGAGAAAGTGTGGGATTGATAAGTTAAGTAAGACTAGTTATGTCAAAATACTCGTAACTTTTAAACTAGGTATGTAATAGGGTTTGGTAGTGAAACTTAAAAGTCAGATACTTTTGGTAAGTGAATCTCACTGGGCTTATAGCTCATTCACTCTCTTTAAA
Organism: Bretschneidera sinensis; assembly: GCA_023935145.1. Taxonomy (NCBI): domain Eukaryota; kingdom Viridiplantae; phylum Streptophyta; class Magnoliopsida; order Brassicales; family Akaniaceae; genus Bretschneidera; species Bretschneidera sinensis. The sequence continues at coordinate 5,095,671 of CM043697.1, read as the reverse complement.
TTTTTACTCATATGTTTATCAGGAATTTTGGAGGGAGTTTTAGAGTGGAGCTTGTAGGTTGACGTCCTAATAAGTGGGTCCACATGAAAGGCACTCTCAATCTATTTTTAGAGTATAGTATTTTGTAAGAATTTTGAAAATATTCAATTTTATTTATGTAAGTCCAGTGTTGTGTTCTTAACTTGTTATGCATGGTGTAACCATGTGTGCTGTTATAGTTAGAGGAGGAGAGGCTATGCAGCCTCGCAATCCCTGGCGTTGCACTACTCAATTGGGGCGAGGTTACACCGTAGAGGACGCACCCTCATAGGTTGTGGATCCCTTAATTATAACCTTTTTGGGATTTCAAGTTCAATCCTGATGGGTACTTAAATATTCATATTTAAGCCCCTTAATTTACATTTGTTAAGGTCTAGTTTATGTTAATTTAGTCCATTTTACTTAATATTTGTGTTTCACATGCTTTTGTAGGGTCTTGGAGAATAAAGAAGCATTTTTGGCACTTAAAGGAAGAAATCTGGAAATCCTGGAGTAGCTACTAGCTAGAATGCGATCGAGCGCAGGCCCTGGTACGATCGCGCGCACCAACGCTCGTGCGCACACAAAGAAGGCTCGAGTGTAGCCTTGCGATCGAGCGTACAATGAATGCGATCGAGCACAGGTGTGAACAATAAAATGGCAGAATCAGTTTTGGAAATAGAGGAAGTTTTGTGTTTTAGGAAGTTTAGGGTTTTCAGAGTCTTCTAGGATTATTCAACCCCTATAAATACACTTGTAAAAACACAAAAAAAGCATCCTTCTTTTTATCTTTTGCTTTGGCTTGAAGTTGTAAGCTTTGGAGAGGAATTGACGACTCGTCTCCATAGTATTCTTCGGGTTTTATATTTTATGTTATGATATTTATCATAGACAGGATGTGTAACTAACTCTTTATAGGGCTCGATTGAAGCCCTAATTATGCTTTCCCATATATATATATATATATTTATTGATTGCCTTTGCAAATAGCCTTGTCATGATACTTTAATTGATTAATACCTGTTTTATTGAATTCCTCATATGTGTGTGTCTGATCAACGTATGCATGTGGTATGGACTTGTTAGTTAGATCAATTTGAATGACCGAGTCCTGGGTCTGACATTAGTAACAAATGAAATCCATGCCGGATTCTTGGGTTAATCAATATGGGAAACTGGGAGTAAATACCATACCCTAGGTCCTATGTGGTTGTTGATTTCCATAGGTCCTATGCTCTCTTAAGGAACAACTCAGTAGATACCATGCTGAATCCCTTAAGAAAGAAAAGAGTTAGAGTAGATACCATGCCTAACACGTTGCTTAGGGAAATCAATAGCTTAAGGAGTAGATACCATGCCCTTAGGTTGACAACCATTAGGTATTCATAGTAGGGCTAGAGCATTGGCATATTACTCATTGGGAAAGTATGATTAGTGGTGGATATCAAAGCCCTATATTCTCATTATTATTAATTCACATTCAACACTTATTTTTATCTTCTTTTAAGAAACTGATTCTAAAATGAAATTCACCAATCCCTGTGAAAATGATCTCGCACTTGCACATTATGCTACCATTGACCTTGTGCACTTGCAAGTAAAACAAGTACGATTATTTACTTATTTATTTAGGTAGATAAACACACAACAAGTTTTTGGCGCCGTTGCCAAGGATTGCGCTAAATTTCCTTTTAGAGTTATTTTCGTTTAGTTTAATCATCGTTATTTGTTATTTTATTCTACTTTATTTTTATCTAAAATCTAAAAATTTTAATTTTCTGTTTTTCACATTTATTTTTATTTCATCAAAACCTAATCGATTTCTTTTTGTTTTCTGTTTTAGGCACACTAGCAGAACTTTATGTGCCACTTGCAATCGAGCGCACCCTTCTGTGCGATCGAGCGCAATTGAGGCAGAGAGTCATTGCTGCACTAAGGCGATTGTTAGCAATTTATGCACGGGCTTCAATCCAAGCATCCAACATTCTTCCCCCTCGATACCGAGCTTGAGCAGACTATCCAACAAAGGCTTAGAGACAACTCGGAAGAGGTAGAAGAAGAAATTGAGGAAGAAGTACAAATGGCGAAACAGATCGAAAATCAGCAAGCACCTGAGCGAAGGTCGATGAAGCAATCCTTCATCCCACGGAACCTCGATCAGCCATCGTGCATTGTGTATCAACCCGAGGCAGAAGACAATTATTGTATATCTCCACAAATATTGACTGCCTTAACTCACTTTAGGGGTACACCTAATGAGGATCCACACTTGCACCTTTGAGAGTTCTTCGATCTTTGCAAGTTCCATCACATCCGAGGCTTAGACCAAGAAGGAATAAGGTTAATTCTTTTCCCTTTTTTCTTAAAAGATAATGCTAAACTGTGGTACAATGCACTGCCTACAGTTTCTATCCACACTTGGGAGAAGTAAGCCAGCAAATTCTTAAAGAAGTTTTTCCTAGCCCAAAAGACGAGGCAAATGAGGAAGGAAATTCAGTCCTTCCAACAAAAGGATGGAAACTTATTCTTCGAAGCATAGGGACACTTCAACGAGCTGCTACTCAAATGCCCACACCACAACCTACCTCAAGACGAACCGGTACAAGCTTTTTATGAAGGTTTGAGTGATATTAACAAAAGTATTGTTGATTCAGGTTATGGAGGAGTGCTGATGGAGAAAAGCAGCGAGGAAGCCATAGAGCTCTTTGAAACCTTAAGTGAGCATACCCAGCAGTTCTCCTCTAGAGGTAGACATGTACCCAAGAGCAAAGGATGTATGAGGTAACCCTAAATGGAGGATCCTCTCCCTAAATAGCTGTGGTAGAGAGGAAACTAGACCTACTTATTAAGGCCATGATTGCTCAGCATGCATCACCAAATCCACTAGCTACACCACTCTAGGTATGTGCGATATGTTCCCAATGTGATACGTAGGACCAAACAACTATCCACCAAAGAACAATCCTTATGCAAACACCTACACCCCTGGATAGCGGAATCACCTGAATTTTTCTTGGAACAACAATCAGAACAGTCAAGGGCAGCAAAGAAACTTCCAACTAGCAGCCCACTCCACTCTTGAGACGAAGAAGAGTGACCTCGAAAGTCTTGTGAGGCAATTGACATTTTAGTAGCAACAAGTAATGACTTCACATGAACAATTCATGGAAGAAATGAGGCAATTTCGGATTGAGACGAGACAAACCACTGCAAAACATGATCAAGCCATTCAAGGATTAGAGGTACAAATGGGGTAATTGGCCAAGAAACTGAGTAGTAGAAAGCAAGGTGAGCTTCCCGCCCAACCAATACCTAATCTAAGAGGACATCAATAATTGAATGCTATGACAACCCTAAGAAGTGGAAAGATCATAGGTATCAATGAGCCTACACGAGCATCTCCAGACAAAGCATCAACATCTAAGGTAAGTGAGATGGAAAAGGTAAATGCACCTCCACCCTTCCCTCAAAGGTTAGTAAAACCTAAGAAAGAAACTAAACTGATTGACATTTTCGAAACTTTGAAAAAGGTGGAAATAAACATTCCTTTACTAGATGCAATTAAACAAATTCCTACTTATGCTAAGTTTTTAAAAGATTGTTGCACTAACAAAAGGAAATTTTCGGAACATGAGACAGTAGCCTTGACTGAAGAGGTAAGTGCTGTACCATTAAGAAAATTACCACCAAAACTAAAAGATTCGGGTAGTTTTACCATTCCTTACAAGCTAGGTGATCAGCTATTCGAGCATGCACTATTGGATCTAGGAGCGAGTGTCAATCTGCTGCCATACAATGTATTCGAGACACTAGGTTTGGGGGAGCTTTAACCGACCTCCATCACTTTGCAATTAGCTGACAGAAGCATCAAACGACTGAGAGGAATCCTTGAGGATGTTTTGGTAAGAGTATGTAAATTTATTTTACCTGCTGATTTTATTGTCTTAGATATAGAAGAATGTCATATGCCCTTACCACTTCCCATCATCTTGGGAAGACCCTTTATGATAACCGCTGAACCAAAATTAATGTAAAAAGGGGCATTTTCACTATGATAGTAAATGATGAGGAAACAGAATTCAAAATATTTGATACATTAAAATCAACCAAAGATGATAATGAATACTCTAATATAAGCTTAATGCGAAGTGTTGTTGAGAAAGTTTCTTAGGACCATCACATTGATCCAGTGGAGACCATCCCTAACCATGATGGCACAAGATTGGACATTAGCCCAATATGACAATGTGATTAAAGACATTGATAGAGCTGTGCATCCCATCAAGAACACATCAAAGCCTCCAAGTAAGTATATTCTCCCAATTGAACCTCCTGAACTTACTAATACTACTTTCCCCTTTTTTGTTGTCCAGGTACCAAGATTGGAGATGAAGCAGCTGTCAAAAGCACTAGAACCACCTGATGTGGGCTCTAAGTTCCTCATTCAAATAAAGTAGCATTGAAGCTACTATAGAGAGTGCTTGATTAATTATCACTTGCATAACATATAGCTCAAGCACCTCTATCGAGGTTAGTGGTACTGAGGCCACTACAATATGGTATGGCTGTATTGTTACTAATTTTCTCCTTGTTTATTTCTTTATTTTTACCCTTTTCACTATTTTCTGTCTTGCACTCGAGCACCTTCTTGCCCTGCACTCCATTGCGCGCGAGTGCACCACACCATACACTTGCACACAAGTGCGATCGAGCACACTTTATAGTGCGATCGATCGCACTCAGGGCAGAGACTCACTTGCTTACTTTAAAATAGTTTGTTTTTGTTTTCTTTACTCACTCACTCTCTACCATCACTCACTCGCACTTTTCTTTCCGCAACACACCACTCTTACTCACTCTATCACTCACTCACCACTACCCATCACTCACACAACACCACGCACCACCGCCCAGAGCCACCAACCACCACACTCTGCCATCACTCCGTGATTCCAGGTATGCCTATACACAATCTTTTTTATCACACACATTCATCCACAATCACATTCATTATTTCCTGATCTTTTTACTAATTCATTGCATAAACACTATATTGTTTGGTTTTGTGGTTGTATTTTGGTAATAGAGGAGGGTAGGAACAAACTCGGAACTCAACACCATAACTGGTTTACAGGTCGCCCATAAGATGTTCGACAAAAAGCCTAACTATGTGCGATCAAGCGCACTACGAACTATGATCGAGTGCAGAGCCTAGGATGATCGAGTGCAGAGCCTAGGATGATCGAGTGTATAAATTTGTGAACGAGTGTAGATTCCATAGAAACCAGAATCAACATGTCAAAACAGTCTGTCTCCACCTCCTATGCTTCGAGCAGCCGTGCCCAGTCATCTCGGCCAAGCTTCGAGCAAAGAGAGCTATTATTCGAGACCACATTCAATACCGATGAGGACTTCCAACACATGAACGCCACTCAATGGGTAGTCCAAGTATTTAAACATTGAGGGCTGAAGAGGCTGATCAAGCCAGTTTGCTCGACTGCTTACACCCAGCTTATAGTCTAGTTTTATGAGAACATGTCATTCGACTGCAGCAGGCCAGGAATCTTGACTTCTTCAATCCATGGCACATCTATAGAGGTGACCAGTGCTGACATAACTGCTACTCCTCACTATTATGATGAGTCCCCTCCGGAGGACATCGATATAGAGGAGCAGCCGGAGTCCTTTACCTTGTCTACGATCATCGAGGACATGTACGCTGGCCAGTACGCGGATAGGCACAACAATGTGGCAAGCTAGTCAAAGTTTCCTCCATAACTTTGGCTCGTGGACTCTAACCTCTAGTGAAATGTGTGCTCATTGGGGAACAAGACACAGAGGAGAGACCAGTTTCTACAAACATTATATGCTTTCCACAGAGGCCACTAGTACTCTATCCCAGCTGTCATTTGGAGTCAGCTGCATAAATTCTGGGATCATGTCCATGGCTGACAGACCACCACGACCAATGCATGGGGGCTCTCATTCCCGTTCTTACTATCATACATCCTCAAGAAGAATGGGATTAAGGGGACCTCCAGCGATGAACCAGTGCAAGAGAATCCTTTCTTTGGGAAGGCTTAGTGGACACAGAGCCAGTAGCACATGCCTCGCAGACTCCCAACACCTGCACCTACAGTTGAAAGGGTTACAGAGGATTATATAGAGACAGAAACCCCTGCAATTAGCCCATTATGAGAGAATGACCATCCGGACATGGGACCCACTGAGTCCCAACACTTTCTCGCTGAGCTGTCCTCTTTCCAAGGTGAAGTCTCTGCAACAACATCACTAGTGCACCAGCACATAGATGGTTTGGAGGCACAGTTTACATGACAGGAGGCGATACTACAAGCCATCCTCGATCGCCTACCTCCTGCACCCAGTACCTCTTCGACTGCACCACCAGATGACCAGTAGTGAGAGGGTACCCTGTCTGGCTAAAGACATAAAACTTAGCGCTCATGGGAGGCACCCCACAACATATCATTTTATTTATCATTTTTAGTATTTATTTTTCTATTTATCTTTTACTTTTCTTAAATATTACTTTTAGTATATTTCGTTTTCCAGCATTACGTTTATTTTTCATTTTCAGGGACATAGTGACTGCCTCAAGTTCAAGTTTGGGGGTGTGCTACGAGCTATGCCAGCCACATTGTTCTCCATCTCCCAGGTCAGATCCTTCCATGCTTTTCACACAATGGGGACAATGTTCAATTTAAGTTTGGGGGTATGGGAACACACTCACACATACACTATGTCCCAATTTTTGTTTTATAGATAAATGCATGTTCATACTGTTCTAAATTTTTTTGGGTGATCTAAACAAACAATATGATTTGACTTCATAAGTGAGCTTAAAATCTTGAACATATGGGCTAATAATTAAGTTTTAAACCTTAATCACTTACTTTTAGGCATTTAAGGAGTCATAAGTTTGATCTAAACTAACACAAGCACATTAGCACATAATTGTGTGGGGTATGACATGTAATTGTAGTATGTATGTTTTTTCGGCTTGACTATGAACCAGATGAGTTGTTAGATTCACATTTTGGCATAGGAAAATAAAAAAAGTTGTTATTGCTAAAAAAGAAAAGTGCTCCTAATGATCAGTAAACAAACTTTCCACTGAGTAACTGGCCCTCTTGTCTCAGTAAGCAGTGAGTGTCACGTCAAAAGGTGGGAATTTTGCTGACAATGATCATTAAAAAGAACTTTCCACCGAGTAACTGGCCCTCTTGCCTCAGTAAGCAGTGAGTATCACGTCAAAAGGTGGGAATTCTGATTGGTAGCATTAAGACCAGTTAGTTTCGTAGCCTTTTTTACTCGAGTTAGTAAGTCCTTAGGGGTGCCTTTACACCTAATGCCCTAAAACCATCTGGTTTGGGAGTCATTGACTAAATACTTGCTACATAAGTCAAATAGAAAGCTTAAGGAAACTAAACTTGGCAAAAATCTCACAATAAAAGAAAAGAAGAAAAACTATGCCATTTTTGTTGGTTCTAATAGGAAATTTGGTGAATCTTGAGACATTGAAACACTACACATTAGAATTATTTGAAAACCTAATCTTTTATGTGCTAGTTCACCACACACTAAAGTCAAACTTGTGATGTCTTAACCTGCCTCATGAAAGTAATCTGCGTTCAAAACTCTTATTCATTACAAAGATGTGTTATGATGTATAGTATTCTTCAGGTTTTATATTTTATGTTTAGTTTATGTTATGATGTTTATCATAGACAACATGTGTAACTAACTCTTTATAAGGCTCGATTGAAGTCCTAATTATGCTTTCCCATATATATTTATCGATTGCCTTTGCAAATAGTCTTGTCATGATGCTTTAATTGATTAATACCTGTTTTATTAAATTCCTTATATGTGTGTGTCTGATCAACGTATGCATGTGGTATGGACTTGTTAGTTAGATCAATTTGGATGACCGAGTCCTGGGTCTGACATTAGTAATAAAAGAAATCCACGGCGAATTCTTGGGTTAATCAATATGGGAAACTGGGAGTAGATACCATACCCTAGGTCTTATGTGGTTGTCGATTTCCATAGGTCCTATGCTCTCTTAAAGAACAACTCAGTAGATACCATGTTGAATTCCTTAAGAAAGAAAAGAGTTAGAATAGATACCATGCCTAACTCGTTGCGTAGGGAAATCAATAGCTTAAGGAGTAGATACCATGCCCTTAGGTTGACAACCATTAGGTATTCATAGTAGGGCTAGAGCATTGGCATATTACTCATTGGGAAAGTATGATTAGTGGTGGATATCAAAGCCCTATATTCTCATTATTATTAATTCACAATCAACCATCATTTTTATCTTCTTTTAAGAAACTGATTCTAAAACAAAATTCACCAATCCCTGTGGAAATGATCTCGCACTTGCACACTATGCTACCATTGACCTTGTGCACTTGCAAGTAAAACAAGTATGATTATTTTCTTATTTATTTAGATAGATAAACGCACAACAAATCCTCACGTTTCAATTTTTTCAATGTATTCCTTGACGTTACAAAATTGTTCTAATTAACTCAAACCATAAGAAATTCCATTAAGAAGTAACAAAGATGTTTATGTGGCATTTTTTTTGCTACATGGCTTTGGCTTTGTCTTCCATTTTTTTTTTGCATAATTAACGTCACAAAATTAAAATATAAATAATAATTACAATTAAAAGTTATGTTTTGTTTTAATTAAAAAAAATAGCTTATTTGTCACCACTTTTAATATTTTTTTTTTTGGTGATGACAGCTTAAAATGGTCACAAAAATTTTAGACAACGCAATGAGTCATGACAACGACTTGAGTCATCGTAAAAAAATTTGGCAACGGCTTCGTTCCTTGCCAAAATTGAATTTTCTTGTAGTGTTCTATTAGTGTGTCATAATGAATCGGATTTTGATCTGAATTCGATTCATATCCAGTCCATATAGTCAAATAGGGATAAAAGTTTTAATTCACCAATCTGATTTTGATCAAAATCTATTAATTCATTTAACGAACAAATCATACTTGGATAGTTGGATTTGCCTCGATCCACTCCCATAATAATTCGATCAAATTTTAATATTATATTATATGTAGTATTCTTTGTATTATGTATATATGTTTTATTTTTATAATATAGAAATACATATATGTTATAAGTTAGTGCTCTTCTAGTATGCCATGACTTATTTAAAATACATGTAATGGTAAAAATGTTAAATATATAAAAGAAATGAAGATTTTTTTGTTTGTATTGCCATATATATTTTTTTAAAACATTTTATAATATACTAAGTTTTTAAGATATATATTATGTGATCCGATAAGCCGATCATAATCCGAATTTCGATGGATCCCGATTTGGATTGAGTTTTAAAATATCCAAAAACTAATCTGATCCAAATTCGATCAATTGAATTTTTAACAAATGGATATGGATATACCCTAATCTGAGTCAAATCTAATTTGTTTTACAAGTCTACTTATTAGAGTATGTTTGGTATTGCGGTGGAGTGACAAAATCTACATATTTCTTCACAAAAAATTAAACTTTGCGTTTGGTAAAACTTAATTAGTAACTGTGTTAGCAAAAGTTATGATACAAAACTTGCATTTCTCAAAGCTAGTCCTATTGTGCTTCAGACACACTGTGTTTTGAAACACATGAAAAAAATTAATTACTATTAAAGAAATCTAAAAATATCATTTTACTTAATAAAATTTTCTTATATATAAAAAATTATTTATTACTCTTTTCAACTATAGAGACATTATCATTATTATGTATATTTTAGCTATTTTACATAATTACAACATTATTATGATTGTCTCACACTATATTTATCACAACACTTTTATCGTTGTACTTTTAAAAACACTACAACCACCCCAAACTCACTCTTAATTAGAGATGAACGGCATGGGCACGAGTTCAAAAAATTGTGAGAATTACTTAAATTTTTTATTATAAAAATATTTGCTTGTACATATACAAATATAAAGGGATTGTTTGGATATTTGTTTAAATGCAACTTAAATCACAAAAAGATTTTAGAATTGGATTTAAGCAATTCCTAAATAAGACCAAAGCAACATGATATATATATATATATATATATATATATATGAATGATAGAATTACTTAAATGTATATATTTTTTTAACATATATAATATTATAGGGCTTGGTACCTAATAATTAAGTGAATGGGCCATATCCAATGAGTAATATAATGAGTCTCAACTTCCACACTGCCTGACTGCCAACTGCCAACTGCCAAGCTCTTATTATTAGGAATTAATCATAAAAATGAAAATTAAAAAACACACAGAAACTTGTAGAATATCTTGCACAAAGGTAGATTAAAATTGGAATATATATATCGATCTTGAAAATCATTTAGGGTTTAGTTGGTAGAGAGGATGGGGAATTTATGAGTTCCATTATGGTGTCAGGTATATGAAATTCGTAACTATAAAATCAAATTTCGTAATCAATCTTTCATTTTCATATTTTTTATAAGATAATATTTGAAGAATTTATTCGGGGTTCATATATAGTCACATTGAAATCTCCCATAAAATTTTCTCTCTACAGATTTCAAGTTCCCTAAAAAATTTCTTTGTCTGACACCAATGGACAACTGATTACATATCAATTTGAAAATTGACAATCAATAATTCTATGTCAATTTTATCAATCAACTAGTAATTTGAACAGATAATTATGCATGGTTCATCAGTCGACATTTATGTAATTTCAAATAAAGTACTTTTAATTCAAAAGAATTAACTTGTTGGCCTCGAAAAAAAATTAGATAAAAGTTATATTTTCAAAATATACCAAGAAGAGAACAAAAATTGGAAAAACATCATGTGCTTGCTCAAAAAATAATAAAGATAAAATATATAAGATGCAAAATTTGAAGGTGAAAGTTACAAAATGCAATAAAATAAAATACGATGTGAAGGCTATAAAAAATATGTTAAAAAAATAAATACAAATTCGCTCAATACTGACCCTCGTCTTCATTAGGTCCCATAGAACTGGGACAAGAAGGAAAAAAAAAAAAGAATTCTTGTATAGGATTGGTTTTATAAGGTCCTCTAAAATTTATCTAATCGTTTTATGATAAAATACACAATTTTATTTTTTATTTTACTTTTTAATAGAATAATACAATGTGATCGGTTGAGTTTTAAAAGGGTCTTATAAGATCCATCCTACCCAAAAATTTGAAAAAAGAAATAGAAAATATAAAAGCATAACCTACAAGTAGATCAGCCAATAAAAGTTAATTACAAGTTATTTCTATGGTTTGATCCCTAATACGATTGCATATTTTATTTTGTATGAAAGTAACCGTATGTGGGTCAAAAATCAGAGAGCTATACCTGAACAGAGCAGCAACATATTCATTACGATACAGATAGAATTAGTAGAGCAATTTAATTGAATAAAAGATCAACTAGATATGAGCAGAATTAGTTGTTAGTAGTTGGTTAAGTAGCTAGGATTGGTAGTTAGTTAATCTTTTTATCCATTTTATAATCTATAAAAGGCATTGTACATCCCATTAGTAGAATCAATCAATAATCCATAAATCTTTTTAGTTTTGTAATTTTTCTCTCTATCTTTTTAGGGTTTTAGTCACTAGCCATTAATTAGTGTCAATTATCTCTATCTTCTCTACAATTTTTCATCAAATCCATCGTCATCTTCCTTACCATAAATAATCACCATCCACCCAAAATCTTGTTTGTAACACATTATCATTCTTGTCTTATTATTACTGCATCCTACATTTTTGTCATTTTACATAGATATCATTTTCCATTAATGATTTTAAGGTGAAACAAATGGAGTCTTAAATCTTATAAATGCATTATTCACAAAGTTTCAAAGTTACTTGAATAACTTAACACTACAAATTTGTTCAACACAAAAGAAGATATATATATATGCCGAGCCCGGACTAAGATGTTCGAGTTTGACTCGACTTAGAATGAATAGGCTCGAGCTATGTGCAACCTATCAAAGTTTTTTTTTTTTTTTCATCTATTAGTTTTTATTCTTCTAATTTTTTTTAATTTTTTTTTTGTATCTACCCGTTATACTAAATTTTGTATATTTCAATATCTAATCTATCTTATTCCATTTTAAACTTCCCGCATTTTTTGTCTATTAGTTTTATCTATATCTATTAGCTATTTTATCTCCTCGTTATATTTCAATGTTTTGTTCTTGCATTCCACACATGAAGAATGAGCTTGTAAATCGTTGATGGAAAGAACCTTCATTTTTCATAACTGATTATCTTTTATAAAATAATATTTGAATAAGTTATTCGGGTCCGTATAATCACATAAAAATCTTCTGTGGATTTTTATGATAATATATCATGCGTCATATAATGTCAAATTCAATACTAGGAAGCTTGATTTGATAAAATTTTAATCAAACAAAGATAATGAAAGCCAACTAGTTGTTCATAAAATAGCACAAGAAAATACTAATTAGTTGCACATTTTGATATGCTTTTTCCCTTTTAAATTTCAAAAATTAAATAAATATTGTAGATATGCTCAATTTTGATGGGATGTTATTTTTAAAAGGAAAAATTGCACCAAAAAGAAATTTAAATAAAAATAAAATCGACATAAAAAAAGAAAAATATCATAAAGAAATCAGGAAAGGGAAAACAAAAAGACAAAAAAAAAAAATTGGAAACTTATTTCTTCATCCCTCTCATATTTGTCTCTCTCTCACCCATCACCATTACAACCACACCTAGCCTCTCAAAATCTCAATCTAATTTTCTATTTTATTATCTTTTCTTTCTTTCCTTTTTGTCACTTTTTCTAATTCCACATCTACTCTACTTATCGTTTTCTCATCTCCATCACTCCCTCCCTTTACTTTATATTTTTCTTTGCCAACATGTCAAAACGTAGAGCGACACAATTTGTTAATTGTTAAAATTTTAGCTTAAATTCTTACATATAAGAATTCAAATTGGTTTAGAGAAAATTTAATTTCTTATTTTGTAATTGCTTATTCTAGTAAGAGTATTGTAGTAGTTTCTTGTTGGATAGTTGCTTTATATGGTAATAGTACTAGAGTAGTAATAGTAGTCATCTATATTGTTATTTTTCTCCTAGCGGTATAAGGAAAATATTTTCTATATAAAGGGGATCCTAGAGAAGGTTTGAGACACACTCATAATTTCAATATACATTGTAAATCATAAGGATTTAAAAGTAGAGCTAGATTGAGAACTTTGAGTGTATTGGGGATTTTGGGTTGTGAGAAAGTCAGGGTAATAATTTTGCACTTCCTAAAGTTGTAATTGAAGATTAATAAATCAGTTGGGTTTATTGGTGAACGTAGGCAAAGAGGTTATTGAACCATTTTAAATTGTTGTGTTCTTGATCTTTGTTTGTTTTGCCTATATTTTTTGTTGTCTTTTTTTGCTTATAATTTGAGTTGGTGGATTTTGGAGGTAAAATCCTAAAAAGTGATATCATAGCCTGGTTATCTATTTGAAGATGCTGTCTATATCATTGCTATTTATTGCATATGCGCCACCATGACTACAAGTATATATAAATTTGAGATTCCTTTATTTAATAGAGGAAATAAATTTACTCTATGGCAGAGTACAGTTCAAGATCTTTTAGTGCAATAAGATCATGATTAGGCTTTAGAGAAAGAAAAGCCAAAACGGGTGACTGATTGAAAGTGTCAATCGATTCAAAGGAAGGCTATGAGCAAAATCAGGTTGGCTCTTGCTCTTGAGATCAAGTAAACTGTGTTGAAAGAAACCATACCCCAAGGGTTTGTGGCATAAGCCATCTATGTGTCAAAGTCTTTGACCAACAGAATATGTCTCAAGATGGATCTTTACTTTCTAAAGAAGAAAGATGGTATAAGTTTTCATGATCATTTCAATTAATTCAATAAGCTAGTGTCTAAATTATTGAATGTAGAAGAAACATTGAAGGATGAGGAGAAGACATTGCTCTTGTTATCATCTTTGCCAAAATCTTACAAACCATTAGTGCAAATAATATTGGTAGGCAAGTCGACATTGAGCTTGGATGATATAACCGCGTTCCTGCGTGAGAATAAAAGGTTGATGGGAAACAAGAGTTTGTCTAATGTTACTCAAGCACTTACTGTGAAGAGTTCTAATCATGTGAGAAGTCATGGAGAGCGGATAGTGGCTTAAGATAAAGATCTAAATCTAGGCCTAGAGATGATAGTGACAATGAGTGCTTCTATTGTGGAAAGATAGAACACATACAATATTTTTGTAAAGCCATGAAGGATGACTTTAAAGGGTTTAGAAGAATGAGTGGGAATAAGAGTGATAATGGAAAGAGTAGTGAAAGTGCTAATATCACCGAGGGAAGTTATGAAGACGTGGTGCTAGCTATTGAACGCATTAAAGACAAAGTTGATGAAAGTGATATGGTGCTAGCTATTTGATCCGACGTCCTCCACACACATTCAATAAGAAGGAGTACTTTGATTGTATGAAGGATCCTACCTATGTCACAGTTGCTATTGCATGTGGGAAACACAAAGTAATTGATAATGATGGAAGCTTAAGGGTAAAGCTCCATGATAAAAGCATGAAGACACTTGAGAAAGTAAAGTTTGCTTTCTTTGTCACTACAAGTATCATATTTTTAGGGGAATTTGATTAGATGGGATACACATGGACTATAGGTAATGGAGAGATGTCTATTCTTAATGGATCAAATGTAGTGTTTAAGGCTACTATGAACATTGTGTTGTATGGGAAGGTTTTTCTTGAAAAATTAAGTGGTGGGACATTGAAGGACCAAAAAGAAGGATTACACCAACTAATAAGAGAGGTAGATTTCTTGATGAGGTGGAGAATTTGAGCCAATGTAGAGAGTGTTTGGATTTTGGCTCAAATCGTCACACAAAATATCTTTTTTAGAATATTCTCCCCCACGCAATTTTTCTCTTGATCTTCTTCCTTCATATTAGGATTTCTGAGATCTTATATTTTGTTTAGACTTGAATGCACTTTCAATTGCATCTTCATTGCAACTAATTAATCTTTTTTCATGAGCTTCTAAAGAACCCATTAGCTCAGCCATTAATTGAGATAACAAATTTTTTGTCTCTTCAATGGTTGCTGCTACGGGATCATATTTTGTCACTAGTCAAAAATATATTTTCTATAGCTTTTCATCTGATTTATAACTTTTTTGATTTTGGCATAATAATCTATAATGGTCTCAGAATCCTTCATTTTTAGATTCTTAAATTCTCTCCTCAAAGTTTGATGTTTGATGGTGTGTACCTTTTCGTTGCCACGAAAACTCCTCATGCGATATATCCCATGCTTGCTTTGTAGTTTCTACTTCAATAATTCTTGGAAAAATTTTCTTTCATTGCTTGTTGAATTTCTTAGAGTTGGTGCATACTTCACGGGTCTATGTAGAACCCTCGACGACCATAGTGAGCGAGTAGGGGTTAGGGGGTAGTGCCCCCAAAAATTTCAGGCCCTGTACATGTTTTGGGTCTAGTTTTTTGCTTGGCAGTTTGAGCTTGGGTCCATGAATAGCCATGGTTTTGCAGTAGGGCAGAAACCTTAATTAGGGATTCTTAATTTGCTTATAAATACTCTCTATGAACTGAGCACACATTGTAACGAGAAATTTGTGAGGTGGATAATAGTGAAACTTCTGGTAGGATATAGTCCTATTTTGGGGTGAAGTTGGGTATATCGTGTCATCTTTTCTTTCTGTTTATAATTCGTGTGATTGATAGGTCTCGAATCGTTCAATTAGTATTAGAGCTTGGTGTTTGAGGATTAACGATCAAATATGTCGATTGTATCACGAATTAAAATCGAGAAGTTCGGAGGGAAGAGCTTCGAGTTGTGGAAACTGAAGATGAAACATCTACTCATGGACAGGGACTTGTGGACAGTGATAGTCGATGAGATGCCGAAGAGTACGATGAGCATGACACCAGTGTCCACGGCAAAGGCGGCATCACCAGTGGTGGTTTCGGCATCATCTTCAACGGCCATCATTGAGTGAGAGAAGCTAGATCGGAAGGCACGAAGTTTGATTCGATTGTGCTTAGCTGATTTTATCCTGATAAATATTTTTGGAGAGAAGACTACGAAAGAACTCTGGAAGAAGCTGTAAAGTCTTTATTAGACTAAATCTCTCGTAAACAAACTGTTTTTGCGGAAGAAGTTGTACAACCTTCGGATGGCTGAGGGCGATTCTTACTCTATTAATCTACATGAGTTCAACACTTTGATAGGTTAGTTATTGTCTATCAGTGTTGATGTGATGGATGATGATAAGGCTATTACACTTCTTTGTTCACTACCTGATTCGTGTGATAACTTGATAGTTGTGATTGGTAGTGGTACGACTGATCTATTTTTTGAGAATGTCGTGGCAGCCTTATTGTCCAAGGAGATGAGGTGGTAGGGTACAGAGAACTCGTCAAATGAGGCCTTATCTATGAGAGGGCGAACCCATGATGGAGACTACAAGTGGTCTGGTGATAAACCCAAGTTTAAGGAAAGATCGAAAAGTAGAGATAAATCTAGGTTGAAGTGTTGGAAGTGTAAGCAGCTCGGACATATGAAGAATGATTGCAAAAGTAAGAGTATGAACCTTAAAAAGCAGACAGGTGAGAGATCAGCTTCATGAAACAAGAACCAAGATGATGATACTGGTGACTTAAATATGGCGTTCTGTTTGGCTCAATCATATCGAAGTGTTTGGATAATTGACATAGGAGCATCCTTTCACATGACACTTCACAGGGACTGGTTTTGTGAGTATGAAACCTTTGATGGGAGAAACATTTTATTAGGAGATAACTCTCCGGTGAAAATTATTGGTCGTGGGAAGGTGAAGTTGAAGATGAATGATGGGACGGTCAGGACACTTCCAGGTGTGATGCAGATTTCGAGCCTCAGCAGGAACCTAATATCAGTCAGCAAGATGATAGATAAGGGAGTGAATTTCAGCTGTGAAAAAAATTCGTGCAAGATGACTCATGGATCGCTAGTAATCGCACAAGGTGTTTGGTATAGTACGTTATACAAGTTTCTAGGAAGTACAATACAAAATCAAAGCAGTGGAGTTTTATCTCTGAGGAGGCGACTGAAGATGAGGCAAAGTGTAATATTTGTGTTCTTAAAGTAAGGGTAAATAAGTAATTTGATAGATATGACATGGAATTAAAATAATATATATGTATATATAAAATGAAAAAGTTATTATTATGAAGAAAAAAATGGTGGACAACACCTGGAGGCCAGGTGTTGTCAAAGTAAAATGCATTACTTGCATGTTAAACACCAATGTATGCAAAAAGGGTTTTGGAGGGGGGGGGGGGGGGTGAGTAATATAAAAAAATGGTTTTTTGTTTTGTTTTATTATTTTCATACCAAATTCTGTTTGGTTTCCATCTTTCTCTAATTCAAATTACTCTCTTTCTTTAAGCACATAGGGACTCAAAGAAAGGTTGAAAGATTGAAATTTTGAAGAAATTTACCGGAGAATTTTAAAAGAGATTCGAAGAAAGCTTTAAGAAAAACAAAAGGTAATAATATGTATTTTATTTTTTGAAATTATACATATATGAAATTACCTGGAATTTGATGTTGAAATTTAAAGGGTATAAATTATGAAAGAATTGAAGAATAAATTAGAAATTTTAATATAAATATTATGTCAGATGTTGACGATCAGTAATAGGGTAAAATTGCCGAAAGGAGCAGAAAAGGCAAGAAGGTGATCCACGGGTAACTTTAAGTGCTACGTGATGAGTTAGATTTACTTTTATTAATTGAGATAAATATGAAATATAAAGTAATGATATTTGAATTAATTATTGAACTACAATGATTGGATGATATATGAAAAATGGTTGATTGATATTATATGAATAACTGATATGTTAAAAATTTATTATAGGAGAAGTAATATTATTGAAATAATGAGTCGATGAAATATATGATGAAAAGATAAATGAAATTCTTGACACGCTATGATTGATAATTTGATATGATATATAAGGAGATAATTTAATGAGTATGATAAAAATTTTTTTTGAGAAAGAGCTGGATAGCTAAATTAAATGCTTGAATGTATGTTTGTTTTCATATTATTGCTTATATGCATGAAATAAAAGACCAAGAAGGCAGTTGGTCTGCTTGTTTTCATACTATTGCTCATATTCATAAAATAAAAGAACTCAGAAGGCAGACGGTCTAATTGAAAATAAAAGAACTGGGAAGACAGCCGGTCTAGCTGAAAATAAAAGAACCGGGAAGGTATCCGATCTAATTGAAAATAAAAGAACCGGGAAGGCAGCTGCTCTACTAGTGTGTCATAATGAATCAGATTTTGATCCAAATTCGATCCATATCTAATCCATATAGTCAGACAGGGATAAAAGTTTTTATCCGTCAATCCGATTTTGATCCAAATCTATTAATTTAGTTAACAAACAAATCATACTTGGATAGTTGGATTTGCCTTGATCCACTCCCAAAATAATTCGATCAAATTTTAATATTATATTATATGTAGTATTCTATGTATTATGTATTATTTTTATAATACAGAAATACATATATGTTATGAGTTAGTGCTATTCAAGTATGCTATGACTTATTTAAAATACATGTAATGGTAAAAATTTTAAATATTTAAAAGAAATGTAGTTTTTTGTTTGTTTGTATTGCTATATATTTTTTAAACATTTTATAATGTACTAAGTTTTTAAGATATATGTTAAGTGATTTGATAAGCCGATCATAATCTGAGTTTCGATGGATCCAGATTTGGATTGAGTTTTAAAATATCCGATAAGTAATCTAATCAAAGTTCAATCAATTGAATTTTTAACAAATAGATATGGATATACCTTACTCCGAGTCAAATCCGATCCGTTTACAAATCTGCTTATTAGAGTATGTTTGGTATTGCGGTCGGGTGAAAAAATCTACATTTTCCATCACAAAAAATTAAACTTTGTATTTGGTAAAACTTAATTACTAATTGCATCAGCAAAAGTTATGATACAAAACTTGCATTTCTAAAAGCTAGTCCTATTGTGCTGCAGACAAACTATGTTTTGAAACACATGAAAAAAATTAATTAGTATTAAAGAAATCCAAAAATACCATTTTACTTAATAAAATTTTCTTATATATGAAAAATTATTTATTGCTCTTTTCAACTATAGAGACATTATCATTATTATGTATATTGTAGCTATTTTACATAACTACAACACTATATTATGATTGTCTCACAGCACGTTTATCACAACACTTTTGTTATTGTACTTTTAAAAACACTACAGCCACTCCAAACTCACCGTTAATTACTGATGAGCGGCATGAGCACGAGTTAAAAAAATTGTAAGAATTACTTAAATTTTTTATTATAAAAATATTTGCTTGTACAAATACAAATATAAAGGGATTGTTTGGATATTTGTTTAAATGAAACTTAAATCATAAAAGCTTAAAGTTTTTTGAAGTGGATTTAAGCAATTCCCAGATAAAACCAAAGCAATATGATATATATGATAAAATTACTTAAATGTATAGATTTTTTTTTTCAGCATATATAATATTATAGGGTTTGGTACCTAATAATTAAGTGAATGGGCCATATCCAATGAGTAATATAATGAGTCTCAACTTCTACACTCCCTGACTGTCAACTGCCAACTGCCAACTGCCAACTGCCAACTGCCAAGCTCTTATTATTAGGAATTGATCATAAAAATGAAAATTAAAAAACACACATAAATTTGTAGAATATCTTGTACAAAGGTAGATCACAATTGGAATATATATATATATATATATATATATATATATATGTGTAAATATATATATTCCTAATGAAAATAATATTAGGAATTCTTAATATTATTTACATTAGGAGTATATACATTTATTGGTACACTCTTCAGTAAACACCTTATAAATATGAGTTTCTAATAGGACTAAGGTTTTTTATTTATAATAGACTAGAAATTTTTAATATTATTTACATTAAAAGTATATATATTTACAATATATATGTATGCCTGCGTGTTGTTATGGCATATTAAAGGCTGTAGACCCAATTCTCTTAATTTATATTTACAAAGGTAGATCAAAATTGGAATATATATATCAATCTTGAAAATCATTAAGGGTTTAGTTGGTAGAGAAGATGGGAAATTTATGAGTTCCATTATGGTGTCAAGTATATGAAATTCGTAACTATAAAATCAAATTTCATAATCAATCTTTCATTTTCATATTTTTTATAAGATAATATTTGAATAATTTATTTGGGATTCATATATAGTCACATTAAAATCTCCCATAAAATTTTCCCTCTACAGAATTCAAGTTTCCTAAAAAAGTTTCTCATCGTTTGACACCAATGGACAACTGATTACATATCAATTTGAAAATTGACAATCAATAATTATATGTCAATTTTATCAATCAACAAGTAATTTGAACGTATAATTATTTATTGTTCATCAGTCGGCGTTTATGTAATTTCAAATAAAGTACTTTTAATTCAAAAGAATTAATTTGTTGGTCTCGAAAAAATTAGATAAAAGTTAAAATTTCAAAAAGTACCAAAAAGAGAACGAAAATTGGAAAAACATCATGTGCTTGCTTAAAAAATAATAAAGATAAAATATATAAGATTTCAAATTTGAAGGCGAAGTTACAAAATGTAATAAAACAAAATATGATGTGAAGACTATAAAAAATATGTTAAAAAAATAAATACAAATTTTCTCAACACCAACCCTCTCATCTTCGTTAGGTCCCACATAACTGGGACAAAAAGTAAAAAAAAGAGAGGAGAATTCTTGTATAGGATTGGTTTTATAAGGTCCTTTAAAAGTTCTCTATTTATATTATGACAAAATACACAATTTTGTTTTTTATTTTACTTTTTAATAGAATAATACAATGAGATCGGTTGAGTTCTAAAAGTGTCTTATAAGATCCATCCTACCCAAAAATTTGATAAAAGAAAGAGAAAATATAAAAGCATAATATTTCTATCCATTTTATAATCTATAAAAGGCATTGTACATCCCATTAGTAGAATCAATCAATAATCCATAAATCTTTTTGGTTTTGTAATTTCTCTCTCTATCTTTTTAAGGTTTTAGTTACTAACCAATAATTAGTGTCAATTATCTTCATCTTCCCTACATTTCATCATCAAATCCTTCATCATCTTCCTTACCATCAATAATCACCATCAACCCAAAATCTTGTTTGTAACACATTATCATTCTTGTCTTATTAGTACCGCATCCTAGATTTTTGTCATTTTACATAGGTATCATTTTCCATTAATGATTTTAAGGTGAAACAAACGGAGTCTTAAATCTTATAAATCTATTACTCACAAAGTTTCAAAGTTACTTGAATAACTTAACACTACAAATTTGTTCAACACAAAAGAAGAGAATTATATATATATAGGGGTAGATTGGAGTCGAGCCGAGCCCGGACTAAGGTGTTCGAGTTTGACCTGACTTAAAATGAGTATCCTCAAGCTATGTGCAACTTATCAAATTTTTTTTTTCATCTATTAGCTTTTATTCTTCTAAAATTTTGTATATTTCAATATCTAATCTATCTTATTCCATTTTAAACTTCCTGCATTTTTTATCTATTAGTTTTATCTATATCTGTTAGCTATTTTATCTCCTCATTTTATTCATAATTTGTGCATACCAATATACAACTTGTCATACTTCATCTTAAAAATTCATTAGTTTTACCACTATCTATTAGCTTTTTTATCTATTCATTATATTCAAATTTTATATATTTAAATGTATCTTATTTAATATTAAAATCTTGATTTTTTTCTATTAAGTTTTTTTCTACTTATTATAATTATAACACGGTTTTTAAACTATTCATTATATTCAATTTTTTTATCAAAGTTTTTTTTTATTTATCTACTAACTTTTTCATCTCATTATATTTAATGTTTGTATCTACTAATTATATTAAAATTTTGTATATTTCAGTATTCACTCTATCTTAATTCATTTTAAAAATCCTGCATTTTTTATCTGTTATTTTTATCTCCTCATTATATTAAAGTTTTTTATATTTTACTGTCGAACTTATATTACTTCATCTAAGTAATAGTTTTATCAATATCTATTAGTTTTTTTTAATCTCCTCGTTTTTTTCAAAATTTTTATATTTCAATATTCAAATTTATAACTATTTCTACTACTTTTCCATAATTTAAATAGATATGGAAAAATAAAAGAAAAGGAAAAAAAATCAAAAGGACATCAAGAAAGAAAAACAAATACATTAATTATCACATTATCTATGATTTGTTTATAAAAAAAAATTGCATTTGTGAATAATGTGCAATAGTATATTTTACTTATCCACCAAAGATATGGAAGTTGATACAATAAATGTATAACATTAAACACTTTATCTGTTACTTATTTTATAGAGAATGAACACATGCATGTGTGAATAATGTGCAGTACTAGTATCTTTTAAATTTAGTATAAATAGATGCATTTTTAGCTCAATTCTTACATCAGCCAACAAGAAAAGAGAGTAAGAGAAGCAAACGAAATATGGGTTTTCACAAATCAGCCACAATCATTGGCATGTCCTCGCTAATGATATTCACTTTATCATTTGCTTTGGATATGTCGATCACATCTTACAATCAAAACTATGAGCGGAAATCAAGCAATTGGAGAGCAAACGATGAGGTGATGAGACTGTTTGAGGAGTGGCTTGTTGAGAACCACAAGGCTTACAATGCTTTGGAGGAGAAGGAAAAGAGGTTTGAGATATTTAAGGATAATCTGAAGTTCATTGATGAACATAACTCCAAGAATGAAACCTACAAACTTGGGTTGAACAAGTTTGCTGATTTAACATTTGAGGAGTTTAGTAATATTTACTTAAATACGAGAATTGGGGATAACAAGACCTTTAAATCAAGTAACCGTTATGAGCTATGTGACAACGACAATTTGCCTAAATCCGTTGATTGGAGGAAACAAGGTGCTGTAACTAAAGTCAAAAACCAAGGTCCATGTGGTAAGTTAATTTCTAACTCAGTTGTTAACGAGGAAATACTTGTTATAATCATAATACTGATGACATATTTTTATATACAACTGATTTTCTAAAAAAAATATTTGTAATGAAGTCAAATTACTCTGATTTTCTAATAAAATTAAAATTTTTTATTTAGATAATTTCTATTTGTTATAATCATTATTATTATCGTTAAAAAGGGAAGTTTTTGTTAGATGTATTTAATGTATAAAGGATTGATTATTCCATTCAAAATGGTAGGGGATTGTTGGATATTCTCGGCGGTTGCTGCAGTGGAAGGGATAAATCAAATAGTTACAGGAAATTTGACCTCATTATCCGAGCAGGAAGTGTTGGATTGTGAAAACATTCATCGTGGAGGATGCAACGGTGGTCTACCAAAATACGTCTATAAATTCATTATAGAAAATGGTGGTATTGACACTGACAAAGATTATCCATACAAAGCTGTTAAAGATGGATGCAATCAATCTAAGGTTGGTGAAACAATAAATTCCATTTAAAAAAGAATGAAAGAAACTTGTGGTGTGTTCAGTTCTAGAAAATTTATCATTTTTAATAAAAGAATTTACAAAAAAATTTACCTTCCCAACACATTTTATCATTATTAAACTATAATTTCCTCACTCTCTAATAATGTTTTATCTTATGCAGAAACGTATCAAGATTGTTACAATTGATTCTTATGAATTTGTTCCAAGATTTAATGAGAAAGCACTGCAAAAAGCAGTTGCAAATCAACCAGTGAGCGTAGCAATTGAAGTAAACAGAAATATTCATTTATATAAATCGGTAAGATATTTTCTTTGTTTTCATATTACTAATTTTCATCGCATGTCATATATGTAACTATCTTCAACCTTTTTTAAGTGCTACTTAGTAAAGTAAAAAAATAATTAAAGCTATTAATTAGAGAAATTGCTGAGCTTTAAGTTCTATCTTCAACCTTTTTTTAAGGCGAAGGCAAACTTTGTTAATAATGCAGTTGCAAAAGAATGCATCAAAATAGCTATCAAAATAAGAAAAAAAAAAAACTTTAGAGTAATATTTTGTTTTTTCCCCCCTAAAAACACCATTCATTTGAAATTGCATAATTTTCTCAAATGATGAAAGATATAAATGATGGAAACTAAACCAAAAGAATGCATCGAAATAAGTGTTGACCTCACGAACCCATTCCATGTGTGTTACCATAGTTCTTGGAAACTCTACTAGTAACAAAAGAAAAATTGAGTAGCAATTTCGATATTTATTTTTTTTACAAGTTTTTGTTGAAATTACTACTCAATTTTTTCATTGTTACTAGTGGAGTTTCCAAGATTCATTATAATTCCCACGGATGTGAGTTTGTGGGGTCACCACTCTATCCAAATAGAAACAATGGTTGACCAATTAATTATTGACCCAAATAAATAATATTTGAATTCAAGCTAACACATCTAATATATATAGAATGAATTGTTGTCGTGTGGATTGGAAAGGACAAAGTATATTAGTATATATATGATGAAAATTTGAGGAGTATTATCTTTAAACTACTTAGTCATGATTATTTGTGTGTATCTTTTATTTTTATTAAACAAAAAAATTAGGGTGTATATACGGGAAGTTGTGGAAGCAGTCTAAACCATGCAGTTACTGCTGTTGGATATGGCACAACAAAGGAAGGGCAAGATTATTGGCTTATAAAAAACTCATATGGTACCAATTGGGGAGAGGAAGGCTACATGAGATTGCAACGTAATGTGCCCATGCATTGGGGTAAATGTGGAATAACAATGTACGCATCTTACCCTATTAAAATGAAAAGTCGAGGAAATCCTTCTAATCTCATAAAGGACATCGAATTTGAAATCGAAGCATCAGATGCCATTCCAGCTAAATCTTATCAAGCCTATTGAACTACTCAAGGAAATAAGAGCAGTGGGTTTGTATTTCCTCTTTGAAGACGGATATATGACATGAATAATTAAGAGGAGTGTAAATTATCTTTCTTTTTTTCCTTAATAAAATATTTGCCCCAACATTTGTTAGGTGCAAATTGGTCTTTGTATGTTGTCAAATAAAAATTTGTGTTTATTTAATTTTTTTCCCAATGTTATTCGAAAAATAAATTGCAATTTAAAGTAACACACATGAGCTCCAGAGAAATAGTTTGAAAGAGAAAGTGAACGTCTCATGGTGTGTGCTCCATATATCAATCTACTTATCGAATAATTGTTTCGTTCTACAATTAAATAAATCTCAAAAATAAAATTAATTAGAGAAGAGAGAAAGGGAAAGAATAAAAAAGGATCTAGAGTTTTAAAGATAAAAGAGAAGAGACATATGTAGTTGAGATGCTAATGTATTCGTGGATAATTACAAAATCATTTTGATTTTCAAGGACTGAGAAAATTTCCTCTGTTTTCATGTGAAATCCAAGTGAGTAAAGTGTGGAGCAGTTTTCTGTTTTCCTAAATGAGTATTTGTTGATTAATAGGATTTAAATTCTAAATTTGAAATGGATAAGATCATAGGGAGATAGAAAGGGGTGAAGAGATGAGGGTTAGTTCCATAATTTTTGTAATTGACGATAGTTAAGTGGCACAATTTTTGGATTTGGGTGCATTTAATGTGGAATGAGTTTAGATAGATAAGGTATGTCCTATTTCTCTGGTCTTTTTGATTTTCTCGTAGCTTGACTAAAATGCTTTTGAAATAAAAAGGGTCTTTATATCAATAATTAGTTTTTTTCACCATCGAGTTGGTCTCTACTGTCTCTATGAACTCAATAGAGACCAACTCAGCTCTTCTTTTAATAATATATATGGGTTTGCTAATGTTGAAATTCAAGCCTTCTAATTTATAAATTTTCATAATGAGTATTTATTGTAGAATAATTTGTATTTATTATTCTGTCATTTATTGGGTAATTAGGTTGATTGTAATTAGCTAGTAGTTTCTCTATTCTTGTACTTATGTGATTTCCTTTCTGTTTATGAGAAATTCTTTCCAAAATTGTCTCGTCTATGTACTCTATATATTTTTAATTTATTTCTTAATGAAAGAGATATGAAGAATCATAGAATGATTTGAGTATGTGTTCCTTCAGTCTTTCCGTCTTCATTTTCTACAGCTAATATGTCTATGTTTTCGTTCAACAACTCCATTTTGCTAATACATATATATATATATATATATATATATATATATATATATATATATTTATATTTACACTATTGTTGGAGTAAATTAGCATTGTTCCCAAACCTTTGTGCACCAAAACACCCTCAATAATTCAAATGTTCATAACACAAACACAAGGGGTAGTAGAGTAATTCAATAAATACACTAATTTAATTTTTTTCAACTTAGGGTTTTTTTGACATTACTGGGCCAACTAGTGATCTGAAAAGCTCTTTATACGGTTGGAAAGCTCTCGCCTACAAAATGAGATCGGGAAGCGTCACCGTCCGATGAACCGATCACTCTCACACAATATCAATTATGTATGGTAAGCGGAAAGCAAAATGAGTTGGAGGGCAAGTGAGAGAATTAAATTAGCTCCTTCTCCTTAGATGAGTTATATGATTGTAATGTGTTGGCTCACATTCTCAATGATGTGTGTTAAGGTATAAGTAAAAAAAAAAAACACATGTGATAAATATGAGAGTTTGTTCAGAGAGAGTATAAGTGTTCTTGCAATTGAGGTTTGAAGTTAAAATATATTTGTAATTTTTATGTACTATTTGTTGATGTCGAAAATATATCACTTATGCGACCAACCGGAATGTCGAACCTGCGCAAACGAAATGAAAGAAAACCTAAAAGTGATCAGAGGATCGGAGGGGTGTGCCTTCGGGAGTACTCTCCGATGCCTAAGTTAGTATAGGGCTTTTGATGAAATGGAAGCCGGAGAGTTTAGAGAAAAATGTGTGTTCATACCTTTGATAGTGAAAGCCCTCTTATATAGTGTTTTGGAGCAGAGTCTAATTAGAAAAGTGTTATTGTGATAGGATTAAAATTCCCATAAGTGGGATATTCTACTGATACTGAGTTATCCATAAGCTAGATTGTTAAAATGATATTTGATTTAACCATAAGCTAGAAGGTTACAGTAACATTAGGAATTTGGTGTGAATTTACCATTACATCCTTCGCCAAGTGTAGCTATTCAATCTGGTTAATCTGTCTTGTGTATACATTTGGTGTGAAAGATTAAATGGTGCCATGTGTCGTCATGTCATTTGATGAGGAATTTTCTCCTATATCACTATTTATATTTTATAGTAGAAAATGGGTTCTCTCTATGTGGATAATGAATTCATATGTCATAAGCATTTATAATCATTGAATTATTATTAGCAAAATCTTTCCAAGCTTTTCAATTAGATAGGGTTTGCATTATTATGGTTTTTTTTGTCCTAATTGTAATTTTAGTTGTGGAAAGTTAAAAATGATTTTAAAATTATTTTTGTAAGACCTTTGTATGTAGACTTAAAATTTGTTCAATGTTTTGTAAATATTATGTTAAAAGAGTTGTCAAACTAGAAATTTAAAAAAAAAAAGATTTTTTAGAATCTATTTTTTAGCTTCAAATTTTAAAAATCATTTTTTAAAATATTTAGCTTAACTTTACATATCTTCTCTTTCCTCATATTTTAGCCTTTTTCTCTTCTCATTTTATATTTTATATATTTTTTTAAATTAATTTTTTTTTCATCTTGCTTTGTATTTATATTCAGAAGATCCATGTGTAAATAAAAAAATTTATACATAATGACACATGAAGAATGAGCATGTAAATCGTTGATGGAGAGAACCTTCATTTTTCATAACTAATTATCTTTTATATACTAATATTTGAATAAGTTATATAGGTCCATATAATTACATAAAAATCTCTAGTGGAATTTTGTCTCTGCAGAAGTCAAATTCTTTTTTTTTAAAAAGTCTCTCCATTCGACACCAATTGATAACTGATAACATATCAATTTGCCAACTGACAATCAATTTGTTTTATACAAATTAATTAATTTCATCTTCACTTGTAATATATAACTAATTTTCAATTAAAATTTAAGGTGTATATAAAAGAAGGTGTGGATGAAAAGTAAACCACGCCGTCACCGCAGTTGGATATGGCACAACAGAGAAGAGGCAAGATTACTGGCTTATAAAGTCATCATTTGGCCCCGACTGGGAAGAAGGAGGCTACCTGAGGTTGTAACATAGTGTGCCTCAGTATGGGGCAAATGTGGCACAACAGAGAAGAGGAAAATGTGGAATAACATTGTATGGATCTTATCCTATCGAAAGGGGAAGACACCTAAATCCTTTTCATCCTATAAATGACAATGTATATGATACTGAAGCATAGATGCCACTCCAGTTAAAGTTGTTGATGTCAAAAATCTATCGGGAATTTGAATGGCCGGAGAGAGAAACGTGCACACACGAAACAAGAAAAACCTAAAAGTCATTGGAAGACCGGAAGGGTTGTTCTTCTGAGGACTCTCCGATGCCTAAATTAGAATAAGGGTGTTGAAAATATAAAAAACCAAATTGGATAGAGAACTATGTATATGAGAGTTGAATGTACCTTTTTGATTTGTGGGAGCACCTGCCCCCACTTGAGTCCCAGCATGGCATGAATATATAATTGGAGTGTATATTATATATATTTTTTATTTTATTTTCCTTATAAAATATCTTTAATTAACGAGTAAGATAATAAATACGGTATAATTATTGTGGGGATTGATATATACACAGGTCATAGTTGCTATAAACATGGCGATTGTGACATGAATTGACATTTTTGGATGGAGACAATTGCAATTTCATGCATGTAGAACTCGTCTCCCCATTATTGATAGGGATTTAAGAGAAATTGCACATAGTCTTAATATACAAGAATCAATATCAATCATATACATGTTTCTTTTATTGCTGTCTTCCTTGGATTAGTCGTTTTGTTTGTCTGGTTACGCCTTGGTTGTGTTGTTATTTTTTGTTCTTTGTCGGTTTAGTAAGCTTAATCATATACAAAATAACTATTAAACTAAGTGTCATCCGAAACAAATCAAACTGATCAAAACAAATAACGAAACAAATTACCAAATATGGATCTTCTCTTCTCTGATTACCAATTGCTAATGTGCCGTAAGGCTTACAAGTAATGAGCCACAAGATGCTTCAGGCACGAGCTCAAGAAACTACCAAATTTTTTAGATTTTTTATAATAAATATTTGTTTGTATGAATACGAAGTAACATATTTTATGATAACATATCATGCATCACATAATGTAAAATTTATTACCAGGAAGCTTGAATTGATAAAACTTTAATCCAACAATAATAATGAAAGCCAACTAGTTGCTCCATGAAAAAAGCATGAAGACACTTGAGAAAAGCATGAAAGGCTTCTCTGTGTTGGATGGGAAGGTTTCGCTTGAAAAATTAGGTGGTTGAGACATGATGGACCAAATGAAAATATTGCACCAACTAAGAAGAGATGTAGATTTGTTGATAAGGTGAAGAATTTGAGCCAGTGTAGAGATTGTTAGAATTTTGGCTCAAATCCTCACACGAAAGAATTCAATTGGTTTAGAAAAAGTTTAATTTCCTGTTTTATAGTTACTTATTCTAATAAGAGTATAGTAGTGGTTTCTTGTTGGATGGTTGCTTATTCTAGCAGGAGCAGCAATAGTAGTCACTTATGTTGTTTGTTTCCTAGTAGCATTAAGAAAATATCTCCCATATAAAGAGGGTCTTAATTGAGAAGGCTTGTGATATACTCATAATTCCAATATACATTGTAAATTAGATGGTTTACAACTAGAGTTAAGATGAGAGCTTTGGGTGTATTGGAGATTTTAGGTTGTGAGATTATCATGATAAGAATTTTGCTCTTCTTAAAGTTATAATTTAAGATTAATTAATCAGTGTTGTTTGTTAGTGGAAGTAGGCAAATAATTTGTTGAACCACATTAAATCGTTGCATTCTTCATTTTTGTTTATTTTTTTATTTAATTGTTGTGGTTGTATTTTTTACTTAAAATTTGAATAGTAAATTTTAGAAATAAAATCTCAAGATTAACCATACTTTTTAAGTCTTTAATATAAATGCATAGATTTATTTAAATAAATCCTTTATTGAAAGGACTTATAATTAATGTGAATGGACCCAATCCAATGAGTAACATAAATAATGAGTCTTTAGCTTACACATTTTCTTTTCACTTTCATCACATATTTAGAATGCAAGACGTCATCACTATCCATCAAAGGTACGATGGTTCATGCAATAATTGTATTACATTAATTATCAAATTATTTGTTAGGATTAAATCCACATAATCACAGAATATAAAATCAAGAAACCATTAAGAGAAAAAATAAATAAACAGGAACACCAAAATTTATATGGTTCGACCTCAACAGAGTTTGGATGGTAGAAAGTTTTTGGATGGTAGAAAGTTGTAACTCAACCATAGTACAACTTTTTGGAAGGTAGAAAATTGTATAACCCTTTCAACTCTCACTATCCCAAAACCCCATTTCACCCTCTCAAATAACCCAATCCTTGGATATTCTAGTGTTACAAGATTTGAGATAGTTATAAATAAAGATTCCTATAGCCTTATTTATAATAACTACTACCCATGTTTTTTTGACACATAAATGATGTGGCACTAGAACTACTTACAATAACACTTCTCTCCAATATGGGGTTTGAGGAATATCCTAACAAATTCCTCTCTCGAATAAAATCCCCAAACACTTCAACAACATTAGAAAACTTCACATGATTGTTGGTCTTCTTGTTCTTCTTGCGAATAGACAAGATTCTTTGAGGTCAACTAACTTTACCACCTTCAAACTTTCCGTTAACAGAGTGACCATAGAAGATGCAAATATTCCTCGCCTCCTTTTTGCCTTGAATAATCACCTCATCATGCTTGTAAACCTTGTACCAATCTCCATGACCTGAATTTGTGTACCCATGTGAAGGTAACTGCCCCAATGAAATTATGCTGTAGATTTATGTTGATACATACCTTACATTGGGAAGAATTTCGACAGTACCATACTGAAGCATGAAGCAAACTCTATGAACGCATTCAATCTTCATCTTTTCTTTGTTCCCCACAATGATGTTGCCTAAACTTTCATATTTCTTCATGGTGTCAAAGCAATCCTCATTATTGCATATGTGCATGGAAGCAGTAGATTCCAAAACCCAACTATCTTTACTCTTGTAAGATTTTTCTTCGTTCACATCATCTCTAGATATTAGTACAACATCTTCATAATCTTTAGAAACCAAATTTTCATAGGAGGCATCCTTCTCCTTCTTCTCATTGAGTTTCTCTTGAAATTTTTTGAAGCTAGCCCCTTTAATTGTTTGCAATAGGATTGGATGTGGCCCCTCTCTCAACAATAGTAACATTCCCTTTCACTATTGTCTCTAGGTCTAGATTTAGATCTCCCCTTTGAGCCACTATTCCATCTCCATTGACTCTTCCTTATAGCTAGTGGTTGATCACCATTAGACAATATCTCGTTTCCCACTAACCGCTAATTCTCACGTAGGAGCGCAATTACATCATCTAAGCTCAATGTTGACTTGCCCACCAGCATTGTTTGCACCAATGGTTTGTAAAATTTAGACAAGGATGATAAGAAGAGCAATGTCTTTTCCACGTCCTTCAATGTTTCTTTTGCATTCAACAATTGAGAAACTCTCTTGTTAAATTCATTCAAGTGATCATGAAGCTTGTACCTTTTGAAATCTTTAATGAGTAAAGGTCCATTTTGAAACACAATATGTTTGTCAAAGACTTCCACATATAGATTCTCTCGAGATTATCCCATAAACCCTTAGGTTTAGTTTCCTTCAACACACTATACTTAATCTCGAGAGCTAGAGCTAACCTAATTGTGCTCATAGCCTTCCTCTAAATCGATTGCCACTTTTTTATCATTCATCCTCTTCCTCTAAAGCCTTATCAAGATCTTGTTGCACTAAAAGATCTTGAATTGTACTCTACAATAAAGTAAAATCGTTTTTTTTTTCCTTTTCTGTTGAACAAAATATACATATCAACAGGGTAGTGTAGACATAAAAAATAGCAACGATGCAGACAGCTTCTCCAAATAGATCTAGTGACGCACTTCTGGAAACAACAAATCTAGCTCTGGTAACACTTGTTAGGATTTAATCCACATACTCACGGAAAATAAAATCACAAAACCAAAAAGAGAAAACTTAAATAAGTTGAACATGAAAATTTATGTGATTCGGCCTCAACAGACCTACGCCCATGATAGCAAACTCCACTAATAACTTAACCGCATTACTTTTGGAGGGTAGAAAAGTTGTACAACTCTCTCACCTCACACAATCCCAAAGCTCGGTTACACCCTCTCGAATTTTGTAAGAAAAAAAATATTCTCATTTTTAATCTTCAAAAGTCATATTTTCTATTAAAAAAAAAGAAAGTTGAGAAGCTGATGAGATATTTGATGCGTAAGTGATTTGAATTGATGAGTCTCTAACGCTCAGTAGAAAACAGAAAAGCTCTGGTACTATTGATAGTTTTTTTATTAAATGGATTAAAAAATATTTAATCAGTTGAAGTTGACTTTTAATACATATTTTAAGTTTTTAAAATGGAAAAATCTTTTAGGTCGGTGCATGCATCCGCTTGAATGCTTAGCTAGTTTCTAGATTTCTCTGGGTAATCTAGAAGTTGACTTTTAATACATATTTTAATTTTTTAAAATGGAAAAATTTAGAAAATGCATTAATATTTAAAAATTTTTTTTACTATAAATAAATACACTTTAGCTCAATTCTTACATCAACCAAAAAAGATAAGAGAGTGAGAGAGGAAAAAAAAAGGCTTTTACAAATCATACGCAATCATTATCATATTCTTGCTAATGATATTCACTTAGATAAAGCTATTAATTAGAGTAATTGATGAGTTTTAAGTTCTATCTTCAACATTTTTTATAGCAAAGGCAAACTTTGGTAATAATGCAGGTGCAAAATAATACATCCAAATTGCTATCAAAATAAGAAGAAAAAAACAAAATACGATTCATTTGATATTACATCATTTACTTAGGATGAAAGAAATAAATGAAGGAAGATGAATCAAAAGAATGCATCCAAATGGATGGAAATCTTACAAATCTGGTTCGGTATGAGATCACCACTCCATCCAAATAGCAACAACGATTGACCTATTATTAGACTAAATAAAAAAATATAT
Organism: Bretschneidera sinensis; assembly: GCA_023935145.1. Taxonomy (NCBI): domain Eukaryota; kingdom Viridiplantae; phylum Streptophyta; class Magnoliopsida; order Brassicales; family Akaniaceae; genus Bretschneidera; species Bretschneidera sinensis. The sequence goes on along the minus strand of CM043697.1, from coordinate 5,062,195 downwards.
TTGAATTCAAGCTAACGACTCTAACATGAAAGAAACGAATTGTTGTTATGTACATTGAAAATGACAGAAAAGATTAGAATACGTAATTGCATTCACAATATTTTATATATATATATATATATGTATATATATGATAAAAAATTTAGGAGTACTATCTTTAAACTATTCAGTCATGATTATTTGTGTATATTTTATTTATTTTTACTAAAAAAAAATAGGGCGTATATACAGGAAGATGTGGAAGCAGACTAAACCATGCTATTAGATACGACACAGAAAAATGACAAGATTATTGACTTATAAAGAACTCATTTGGTACCAGTCAGAGAGAGGAAGGCTACAGTGTCCCCAATTATCAAGGCAAATGTGGAATAGCAGTACTCTCATCTTACCCTATCAAAAAGGGAAGATGAGAAAATCCTTCTAATCCTATAAACGAAGCATCAGATGTCCCTCCAGCTAAATCTTACCAGGCCTATTAAACTACTCATGGAAATAAGAGCAGTGCTTAAGCCCAAAATATATTGGCTGGGTTTGTATTTCCTCTTTGAAGACGAATACATGGCATGAATAATTAATTGGAATGTATATTATCTTTTTAATTATAAATGGACTATAGATCTCTCTTTTTTTTTTTTTAAAAGAAATAGTTTATTTAATTATAAAAATCCCAGTTTTGTTAGTCACTAAAAGACATGAACTTCAAGAGCAAAAAGCCTACTGTCGTTCAGTCAGTACTCCTAGCTTTATCTTTTTTCGATTTCTTAAATTCTAAATAGGATTTAAAGATAATAAATATGATTTAAATTCTAAACTTGAAATGGAGATAAGATCGATAGAAAGGGGTGAAGAAAGGAGAGTTAGTTCCATAATTTTTGTAACTGACGATAGTTAAGTGGCAGAAATTTTTAGATTTTGAAGCATATAATGCGGAATGAGTTTAGATGGATGAGGTGTCTTATATTTCTGTGGCCTTTTCTATTTTGTGTCATGATGTTATGTATTTAGTAAAAATATTAGAAAAGATAGAACAATTGGTTGCTTCGAGGGAATCAAAATCCTCCACAAGTTCTTTCAGAATTCAACTTCCCTTCTTCATTCATAACAGCAGATTAAATACAACTTCAAAAAATAACCACCAGCCAACAAACGCTGGATTTTAGTAATTCTACTAACAGCTTATTGGACCACTACTATTAAATACAACTTCAGAAAATAACCACCAGCCAACAAACGCTGGATTTTAGTAATTCTACTAACAACTTACTGGACCACTACTAACAATCATGAAATAACAGCAACATTATATTTGACAGATTCTTAAGGCTGAATTTCAGCAAGACTCGGCAGAACATGCACCTGCCACTAACTACAGACTTAAATAACAACATTAAAGCATAAATAATTAACTCAACATATAGATAATACCCAACAGGTAGTGGGCCGCCCAGATAAGGCCCTGTAGCCCAGGACCGACACAATGACAATGCCTCCCCCTCAGAAGACCATGTCCACAAGGTCTGGGAAGTCCTCACGCAGAACTAGATAGTCCACCCAATTTGCTTCTTCTAGCCCTAACCCTTTCCACTTCACCAAAATTTTTACTGCTGCTCGGTTCCCCTTCTTCACCAGTCGCCGTTGTATGATTTCCTCTAGTTCGGGCTTAAAGGTTCCATCTGATGCTGTAGGCGGCAAGGATTCCGATTGCTGATTTTGAGCCCCTAACTTTTTCTTTAAGTTCGATACGTAGAACACGGGGTGGACTTGCGCCGTAGGAGGAAGCTTCAACTTATATGCGACGGAGTCTAGTTTTTCTAGCACTTTGAATGGCCCGTAGAACCACAGAGAAAGCTTTGAGTTGCGTCGTTGGACAATTGACTGCTGCTTGTACGGTTGGAGCTGAAGGTAAACGTAATCTACCATTTCAAAGATTCTTTCTGTCCGTTTTAAATAAGTGAATCTCTTCATTCTTGCTTATGCCTCTTGCAGATTGTGTTGAAGGATATGGAGAATCTGATCCTTCAACTTTAAAGTATCTTCTACAGCCTAATTTTTGGTAGTTACTGGAGAATAAGGTATTAATTTTAAGGTTGGGTAGCCATAGTCTGATTCAAAGGGTGTTAGTTTGGTCGATGCATGAACATTTGTATTGTAACATTATTCGGCTAAGGGAAGCCATTTGACCCACTCACTTGTTTTGTCACTTGAAAAACACCCTAAATACTGCTCCATAGCCTTGTTCACGATCTCGGTATGTCCATCCATTTGTGGATGGTAAGCTGAGCTGAACTTCAAGTTAGTCCCCTGCAACTTGAAGAGTTCTTTCCAAAAATTGCTTGTAAAAGTTGGATCCCTGTCTGTTACAATGGAACTAGGCATTCCATGCAATTTAAAAATATTTGCAACAAATATTTGGGCTATTTTAGAGGCTGTATAAGGATGGGAAACTGGAATAAAATGGGCATATTTAGATAACCTGCCACCATAATCACTGAATACCCTCCCGAAATAGGCAACCCTTCAACAAAATCAAGAGAAATGTCAGTCCAAATTTTAGTAGGAATTAGTAAGGGTTAAAAAAGTCCTGCTGGATGTATGTTTTCTGATTTATTTTTTTGACACACATCACACTCTTGGATTAAGTTTCGGATGTCACCCTTCATACCTACCCAATAAAATTCAGAACGAATTTTATGGATAGTTTTATGGTACCCTGCATAGCCACCCCCTGGACTACTATGTAGGGCCTGTAGAATCTGCAATTTCAGCTCAGGTGTGTTGCTAATATAGAGTCTGCCTTTGTAGTAAAGCAACCCTTCCAATACTCTATATTTGTTAGGATCCAATCTCCCTTGCTCAACTTTTTGCAACAACTTCTGCAACTCAAAATCATTTCCATAGGAAGCCTTGAGAGTGTCCAACCAAGTAGTTGTTAGAACCGTGAGGGCTGCTAACTCTCATTCTTTAGAATCCGCATTTCTAGATAGTGCATCAGCCACCCGATTGTCTTTCCCTTGTTTGTACTCCACTGAGAAATCAAAGCCTAACAACTTGGTGATCCATTTTTGTTGAAGAGGTGTTCCAACCTTCTGTTCTAGCAAATATTTTAGGCTTTGCTGATCTATTTGCACCTTGAATTTCTGCCCCAATAAGTAAGATCTCCATTTCTTTAAGGCCATCAATTCTTTCTCATTAGCTGACATTTGTAAAGCCTTCCCACTAATTGCTTGGCTCATAAAAGCAATTAGCCTTCCCTATTGCAGTAAAACAACTCCAACACCATACCCACAAGCATCACATTGAATAGTAAAAGGATAAGTAAAATTTTGTAGTGCTAAGACTGGAGGTTTAGTAACAGTTTTTTTTTAGCTTTTTAAAGGCTTCTTTGGCTATTTCAGTCCAATGAAAAGAATTCTTTTTTAAGAGAGAGGTTAAGGGTGCTGCAATGAGGCCATATCCTTTGATAATTTTCCTATAGTAGCTTGTGAGTCCTAAAAACCCTCTAAGAGACTTTAAGCTGGTGGGAAAAGACCAACTAAGCATAGCATCAATTTTAGCAGGGTCAGCCTTAACTCATTTATGGGAAATTAAGTGGCCAAGGTAGCTAACTTCAGAACACCCAAAACTACATTAGATTTTTTTGTAAACAATAGATGCTATTTCAGAATGTCTAAAACAGTTTGTAAATGAACCTGTTGGAAATCACCTTAGCAAGATGCCAAGGTGGTGATCTTCCAAACACCCAAGTCTTGAATGACTTGTAGAAAGAAAACAGCAATCAAACACAAGAACAGAAAATCAAAGAAAGAAAGAAGACAACCAATTTGTTATCGAGGTTCGGCAATGTGCCTACGTCCCCGTGAGTTCCTCCGAACTCTCTGCACTATCTCAATGGTTCTTACAAAATTACAGCAATCCCCTTCAAGAATCCAAGTTCTTGAAGAAACAAGAAGAGAAGGAAAAAGATGAGAACTAACAATGTCCTCTCACTATTCTAGACTTCTCTATCTTATACACCCAGCCTTACTACAAAGAGTCCCTCTTGTGTTTGTCACTCTTACACAATTCTCTCTAAGTGTTTACAATGATCTCACAATGTCACAAATCTCTCTTGTATGTGTGTTGTATATTATTATAGAAATGAGGCCTTTAGAACCCCTTTTACAGCCTCTTAATTCTTGGACATTCTTGAGATTCATTGTTGACCCTTTGATCTTGTTCTCCCATAGATCTTAGCCCTTAATCATCTCTAAGTGAAGCTGTGCATTTTATCCTTGCACTCATACACTTAAAAGGGTCTTAAAATAGGTTGTCCATGTGTGCAGCCCTTTGCCTGGCGTCTAGGCGCTCAACAGGGGGTGCCATGGTGCTGGGCAGAGCACCTTTGCACACCTTCTGGGCGCCATGGTGCTGGTTCTGGGTGCCATGGCGCTGATCCGGTCCTTCAGCACACCATTCTGGATGCTATGGTGCTGGTGCTGGGTGCCATGGCGCTGATGTGGTCCTTCAGCACATCATTCTGGATGCCATGGTGCTGGTTTTGGGCGCCATGGTGCTGATGATGCTGCTGCTGTGCGCACACTTCCCTGATTGTGTGCAGAAGTGCGCACACTAGTGCGCATGTCCTTCCCTTACTCCAAATTGATGCACACACATGTGTGCAGTCTTCTAACTTGCTGAACTTTGATAATCCACCTTTGGTTTGGACTTTAACCATTTTTAAACCATGGTTGGACCTGTTTGAACCTTAGACAAATAACAACAATCTCTACCTTTGTCTAAGTGTTCAAAAAACCTGAACCGTTGTGCAGAAAGCTTCGGGATCTAAACTCATCTTGAGTCACCAATTAACCAACTCTAATCCTAAGTAATTCAAGGCAATGATTGAACTTACTTAGAGGTAGAACTTTAGTACCCAAGTCAGCAGGATTTTCTTCCGTGGCAACCTTGTCCACATGGATACATCCTTTCGTAACATTTTCCCGAATAAAATGATACCAAACATCCATATGCTTTGTCCTCTCATGGAACAATGGATTTTTACACAAGTGCAAGGCACTTTGACTATATGAAAATACCAAAACCTGCTCATCCAATACCTACAACTCTTCAAGCAACCCTTTGCACCACATAGCTTCCTTGATGGCCTCTGTAGCAGCTATGTACTCAGCCTCGGTTGTTGAGAGTGCTACCACTGGCTGCAACTATGCCTTCCAACTTACACAACATCCATTTAAGTTGAAGAAACAGGAGGTAATCGATCTCCTTTTATCCCGGTCTGCTCCATAGTCCGAATCTGCAAACCCTTCAAGGCAGATTGCATTACCCCTCTTCTCATACACCAGCCCTACTTCTGGGCTTCCCTTCAAATACCTCAGCAACCACTTCATCCCAAGCCAATGCTCAATTTTGGGATTACTCAAAAACCTGCTGAGAACACTCATTGCATGAGCAATGTCTGGTCTAGTGCTCACCATGGTGTACATAAAAGAACCAACAGCATTAGAGTAAGGGACTTTCTCCATTTCCTTCTTCTCCGCCTCTGATTTTGGAATTGATCGCTGGAGAATTTGAAATGACCAGCAAGTGGAACCTTCACTGGTTTGCTATCTTCCATAGAGAATTTAGATATCATCTTCTCTATATAGGAAGTTTGAGAGATCTTCAATCTGTTTCTCTCCCTTTCCCGGATGATACACATCCCAAGGATCTTTAGTGCATAGCCAAGATCCTTCATCTCAAACTCCTCACTGAGTTGAGCCTTCAATTTATTTATCCTCTCCATGCTACTCCCAACCAGCAACATGTCATCAACATCAATGAGGATGATCACCATCTCCTCAATCTTCTGCCCCTTATAGTACAAGCAAGAATCATAGTAGCTCCTCATGAAACCTAAGCTGATTATAAAAGAATCAAACCTCTTGTTCCATTGCCGAGGTGATTGCTTCAGGCCATAGAGAGACTTCTTCAATTTGCACACTAGCTCTCCCTGCCTTCATTTTTCATAGCCTTCGGGTTGCCTCATGAAAATGGTCTCATCGAGCTCTCCATGCAAGAATGCAGTCTTCATATCTATTTGCTCGATTTCCCAATCAAATTGGACCACTAATGCTAACACTATCCGTATTGTCTTGTACTTCACAACCGGTGAGAAGATTTCGGTGAAATCTGTGCCTTCTTTTTGTGTGAACCCTTTCGCCACCAACCTAGCGTTATATCAGACTTCATCCCCTCGAGTGTTCCCTTCTTTGATCTTGTAGAGCCATCTACAATCCACCACTCTCTGTTTTTCTGGTTTGGGCACCAGCTCCCAAGAGTTGTTCTTCATCAAAGAGTCCATTTCTTCCTCCATAGCCAGCCGCCATTTTGACGAATCCTTACACTCCATGGCATCCGTGTAAGTTTTTGGTTCAGCCATCCCTCCTTCTATCCAAGGAGCTACTGCATCTGCAGCATCTGCAAACCCATATCTCAAGAGTTGTCTAACTATTCTTCTTTCCCGGTCTCTTATGAGCTGGTAGTTATTTACTGCATCAACCACTTCTTGTTCAGCCTCTTCTTGAGTTTCTTGAGCTTCTTGGCTTTCATCCAAGGGCTCTACTTGGTCTGAAGCCTCTTACCTCCTCTGCTCTACCTGAACTGAGTGCTCCTTGATGCGATGCTCAACAATTTCTAGACTGGTTTACTCACTAGCCCCTGTAGGGTTAGTTTTCTCCAAGTAGGGAAATAATAATTCATTAAAGACAACATCCCTACTTACAATCAGTTTCATGCCCTTCTTTTCTAAGGACCACAACCTATATCCCTTAACCCTATCACCATATCCTAGAAATACACATTTTCTAGACTTAGGGCCAAGTTTACCCTCCTTTTGATGTGCATATGTTGCACACCCAAAAGTCTTAAGGTTGTTTAATTCAGGGGCTTTTCCACTCCACATCTCCATGGGAGTCTTGAGCTCTATTGCTCTAGAGGGTGATCTATTCACCAAGTATGCAACTGTTGCTATAGCTTCTCCTCAAAAATATTTTGGTAACCCGGATCCTATTAGCATGCACCTAACTTTTTCCATAAGGGTTCGATTCATTCTTTCAGCAAATCCATTTTGCTGGGGTGTTTTTACAACCGTCCTATGTCTTAGAATGCCATTTAATTCACAGAATTTATCAAAATCTTTGTTGCAAAATTCTAAGCCATTATCGGTTTGTAAAGCTTTAACTACCCTATCAGTTTGGGTTTCCAACAATTTCTTCCACACAACAAATTTATTCAAGGCATCAGATTTATTCCTAAGCAAATAAACCCACACTCTTCTTGAATAATCATCAATTAAAGACAGAAAGTAAAAGTTACCTCCCTGTGTTGGTGTTCTTGCTGGTCCCTAAAGGTCCGAATGAATGTAATCAAGGATCCCCTTAGACTTGTGCACTCCGGTGTTGAAGCTGACCCGGTGTTGCTTCCCAAGAACACAGCTCTCACAGAAATCTAGTTTTTTTACTTTGTGACCACCAAGTAGACCTTCCTTGCTAAGCACTTGCAGACCCTTTTCGCTCATGTGTCCCAAGCGAGTGTGCCAAATGGCTGCCTTGTCCAGCTCAGCCATCAAGCTTGCTGCTTGATCATTGGTTTATGTTTCTCCGATCATCTCATAGAGTCCATCGTTTCTTACTGCCTTGATTACTACCAAAGATCCCTTGGCCACCTTGATCTTTCCTCCCTCTAATTTGCATGTGTATCCCATGGAATCCAGCTGCCCCAATGAGATCAAGTTCCTCTTCAAATCTGGAAGATATCTTACATTTCGCAGTAGCCTTGTGACATCATCAAACATCCTCAATTGGATGTCTTCAATCCCTCTTACTTGGCAAGAATTGTCATTCCCCAAGAAGACCCTTCCTTTATTGATCTCTTTGAAATTCTTGAACCATTCTTTGTGAGGGCACATATGGTAGGTGCACCCAGAATCAAGAATCCATTTTCCGCTGCCTTGCCTCCTGCTCACATTTGAGCACACAATAAGAACCTCATCTTGCTGTTCTCCCTTGGCAACCGAAGCCTCTCTATTGTTGGTATGGCTTCTCCTCTCATCCCATAACCTCTTCTTGCAGTCTTTCTTGAAATGGCTCTCCTTGTTGTAGTAGAAGCATCTCATTCCTCCTCCATATCTTGTCTTGGAGTGGGATCTCCTATGGCTCTGCCCTCTACCTCTTGATTTCTCTCGGTAGCTGCCATGGTTTCTACTGCCATTCCGAGCTGCTGGCCTTCCTCTTACGAACAACCCTTCACCACTTGATGTCTCCTTCATCTTGGCTTTGAAATCATGTGCCCTTATGGCATTGATCACAATCTCCTTTGTCAAAGAATCCCTTCCATACTCAATTGCATTAATCAAATTATTAAAACAATCTAGAAGTGAATTTAATAAAATATAATCCCTTCATTATATTATTGGCACTACTAATCATGGTTTAATATTATTTGTCTTGAAAGATTTTTCTCTTTCTTCCTGTGCAGATGCTGATTAGGCTAGATGCCTTGACAACCACCACTCCACCACAAGGTATGCCATCTTCCTTGGTCCTAATCTTATCTCTTGCCTATGTTGTGGCTGAAACATATTGGATTCAGTAGCTTCTACATGATTACATGTGATTCTGTAATGACCAATTATAGTCCATTGTGATAATATTGGTGCTATATATCTTGCTACCAACCCAATCTTTCATGCCCACACAAAACATGTTGAAATCGACTTCCACTTCGTGCAAGAAAAGGTTGCTCAAGGAGATTTGGTTATTCGCAATATTTCCACAGATGCTCGACTCTTAAATATCTTTAGCAAAAGTCTACTAACAACTCGGTTTATTCAACATAAGGGCAATATCTCTATGGTTTTACCCCATTTGGATTGAGGGGACGTGTAAATGTATAAATCATGTATATACATAACCTAGGTATACAACTATAAATACAAGTGTAACCTCTCTCTATATATACTATGTTATACTACTGCAATCATCAAGTAGTCATTAAACCCTAATTCTTTTCTTCTACAATATATAATATATTATGTTTTGATGTACCGATTTAATTAGTTGTAGTCTTATTTATTTTTCATCTTTTGAACTGTTCAAAAGATCAAACATCTTTTTTCATTCATTGTCAATCAACTTTGAGTTATGAATTTGATATAAAATTTGTTATAAATTGTAAACCTGGTTTTATTAAAACATATTTTTTTGTTGCATGAGTTCATAAATACATACGTCAGCATGCATTTAAAATTTTATTTATTATTTTTGTCCATGATAAGATGTGTATTATCCATTAAAAACTTTCATGAGGATATTGGTAACCATATTAAAAAAAATCGAAAAGATTATTGATCACCATAATATTATATGAAGTTAGATGGGACGAATATTTTTCTATTGAAAGTTGTTTGCACATTTCTCTTGTTCGTATCTACATCTAGAACTAAACCATATGGTTGTTGCATAAAAACTATTAGGAACGTTAAACTAAAATGTAAACCAAAGTGTTGCATATAAAGGTGAATTGGTAATTCTCCTTCAAGGGAAAATTCGTCATTTTTCAACCAAAACCCTATATAAACTCTAAAGTAGCCCCAAAACTCTTATTTTTGGTAGAAAATCTTTCTCTAGACAATTCTTAGAGCTTCTTTGTCTCTAAAATTTTCCCAAGAAAGACTTAAAAAACCTAAAGTTCCCTTGCTTATTTTTTCTCACCTCCTCACACCACACCACCACTCATGGCTAAATTTGTAGGGACCTACCTAACGTAAAGAAGAATTCGTCAGACGCGCAGGGGAAGGCAGAACATGAGCCCCATGAACCTGACATACATTTTTAGTTTCTTTCTTTTTTGGGAAATAGTTTCAAGAACTAAATTTTGAGCCTTTTTTGGGTTAATTTGGATTTAAATTGAATTAGTTTAAGTAATTTGAAGTTAGGAGGAATTGTGAAGGACTTCTTGAAAATAATCTTTTAGATCCATGATGTTTGAGTTTAAATTTAGTTATAGGTAATGTAAAATCTAAAATATTTTGCCTAAAAAGGTGTGAATCTAGTTGGATTTTGATGAATCTCATAAATGTGAATTTTTTTTTAGAAAAAAACTTGAAACTTTGATTAGAATCCTTTAATTTAGCATTAGATGAATTTAATGGAGTTTTGATGTAAATTATTCTTGCATATTTTTCATACTTGAAAATTAATAATTCCATAAACTAATTTTTGAAAATATTTTAGTAAAACAACTTTCTCCATTTTTTACATAAACTTGAATTTTAAAGAAACAAAAAGAAATTGAGGAAAAATGATTTTATCTTATAATTTTGATAGCGGTTTATCACCAATATTTGCTAAAATGAGTTATAAAGTAATGATTAAATGAAACTATTAGATCATAAACATTCTAGGCTATAATCTTGCATTTACATAGTGGTGAATGATGTGTATGTGCCATCATATGGTATGCATTGTGCATGCGGTGTGTGTGTGATAGAGTATGATGGTATGCGTGCGATGTGCGTGTGGTATCATGTGATGGTGTATGGTGTGTGTGTGAATGCGTGCGGTTTTATGAAGTAGTATGCAAGGCCATATCATGGTGCACGATTGAAGCATTTGGGAGCCATATTGTGTTGCATAACATGCGTGCATGGTTGGTGGTGGTGGAACTAACCATTTTATATATCTAGGTGTTTGTAAGGAAAACGTGAAGGGAAAATGGATAACTCAAGGCTAGCTAAATTGATCATGTGGCAAGGTGAGTTTCATATTGTCTAAAGTACTAGAGAAGGAGATAGGACCCTAGGAGTTAAAATAATTGGTAATAATATAAACCCACGTGAAAAGGCACTTTAGAAAAATGGAAAATTAAGTAGGTATGAAATGAATAGTGACACATCTAGAGATATGTTAAAAATGAGATGGATGAATAGGATTGGAAATGTGTTGGTTAGTGCGATAAATATGTGTGTGTGTATATATGTTTGCTTACATCTCTGTTTTGTGGTGAATATGTGTTCATCTTAATCTAGATTGTATATGGTAGTGTAGGGCCCACCCGAGAAGGGTGAAAGGGTCCGAGGTGGAGTTGAAAGTAGCGTCCGCCCGAGGATGGGTGAAGTGGTTCGAGCTGGGATTTTATTGTATGCGCCGGCTTAGGGAGACATCCTCATTATGATAATTGAAATGAACTGAGATATTAAAATAAGCGTGAAGTGAAAATAAATGGTGCATGTTCATTGAATATGATAATTGTTTTGTGATGTGATAAGAATGTGTGCTTTTAATTTGGTTCTGATGTAGAAATGATGATAATGAATTGTCAATGATGAAATTTTTTTATGATTAAGGATTTTATGGAGACCTTATATGCATTGTAACCTGGCTGATGACAGCTTTACTTTGATATAATGAAAAAAGAGAAAGTGTGGGATTGATAAGTTAAGTAAGACTAGTTATGTCAAAATACTCGTAACTTTTAAACTAGGTATGTGATAGGGTTTGGTAGTGAAACTTAAAAGTCAGATACTTTTGGTAAGTGAATCTCACTGGGCTTATAGCTCATTCACTCTCTTTAAATTTTTACTCATATGTTTATCAGGAATTTTGGAGGGAGTTTTAGAGTGGAGCTTGTAGGTTGACGTCCTAATAAGTGGGTCCACATGAAAGGCACTCTCAATCTATTTTTAGAGTATAGTATTTTGTAAGAATTTTGAAAATATTCAATTTTATTTATGTAAGTCCAGTGTTGTGTTCTTAACTTGTTATGCATGGTGTAACCATGTGTGCTGTTATAGTTAGATGAATGTGATATGTATATATACACACACACACACACACACACACACACACATATATATATATATATATATATATATATATTATGTATATATGTATGTATATGATGTATGTCATGACATTGGTACAATAATGCTTAATTATTAATTAATGTCCTATGTGGCATTTCTTTTGGCCACAACCCCTAGAGGAGGAGAGGCTATGCAGCCTCGCAATCCCTGGCGTTGCACTACTCAATTGGGGCGAGGTTACACCGTAGAGGACGCACCCTCATAGGTTGTGGATCCCTTAATTACAACCTTTTTGGGATTTCAAGTTCAATCCTGATGGGTACTTAAATATTCATATTTAAGCCCCTTAATTTACATTTGTTAAGGTCTAGTTTATGTTAATTTAGTCCATTTTACTTAATATTTGTGTTTCACATGCTTTTGTAGGGTCTTGGAGAATAAAGAAGCATTTTTGGCACTTAAGGAAGAAATCTGGAAATCCTGGAGTAGCTACTAGCTAGAATGCGATCGAGCGCAGGCCCTGGTACGATCGCGCGCACCAACGCTCGTGCGCACACAAAGAAGGCTCGAGTGTAGCCTTGCGATCGAGCGTACAATGAATGCGATCGAGCACAGGTGTGAACAATAAAATGGCAGAATCAGTTTTGGAAATAGAGGAAGTTTTGTGTTTTAGAAAGTTTAGGGTTTTCAGAGTCTTCTAGGATTATTCAACCCCTATAAATACACTTGTAAAAACACAAAAAAAAAAAGCATCCTTCTTTTTATCTTTTGTTTTGGCTTGAAGTTGTAAGCTTTGGAGAGGAATTGACGACTCGTCTCCATAGTATTCTTCGGGTTTTATATTTTATGTTATGATATTTATCATAGACAGGATGTGTAACTAACTCTTTATAGGGCTCGATTGAAGCCCTAATTATGCTTTCCCATATATATACATATATATGTATATATATACATATATATGTATATATATACATATATATGTATATATATATATATTTATTGATTGCCTTTGCAAATAGCCTTGTCATGATGCTTTAATTGATTAATACCTGTTTTATTGAATTCCTCATATGTGTGTGTCTGATCAACGTATGCATGTGGTATGGACTTGTTAGTTAGATCAATTTGAATGACCGAGTCCTGGGTCTGACATTAGTAACAAATGAAATCCATGCTGGATTCTTGGGTTAATCAATATGGGAAACTGGGAGTAAATACCATACCCTAGGTCCTATGTGGTTGTTGATTTCCATAGGTCCTATGCTCTCTTAAGGAACAACTCAGTAGATACCATGCTGAATACCTTAAGAAAGAAAAGAGTTAGAGTAGATACCATGCCTAACACGTTGCTTAGGGAAATCAATAGCTTAAGGAGTAGATACCATGCCCTTAGGTTGACAACCATTAGGTATTCATAGTAGGGCTAGAGCATTGGCATATTACTCATTGGGAAAGTATGATTAGTGGTGGATATCAAAGCCCTATATTCTCATTATTATTAATTCACATTCAACACTTATTTTTATCTTCTTTTAAGAAACTGATTCTAAAATGAAATTCACCAATCCCTGTGAAAATGATCTCGCACTTGCACATTATGCTACCATTGACCTTGTGCACTTGCAAGTAAAACAAGTACGATTATTTACTTATTTATTTAGGTAGATAAACACACAACAAGTTTTTGGCGCCGTTGCCAAGGATTGCGCTAAATTTCCTTTTAGAGTTATTTTCGTTTAGTTTAATCATCGTTATTTGTTATTTTATTCTACTTTATTTTTTATCTAAAATCTAAAAATTTTAATTTTCTGTTTTTCACATTTATTTTTATTTCATCAAAACCTAATCGATTTCTTTTTGTTTTCTGTTTTAGGCACACTAGCAGAACTTTCTGTGCCACTTGCAATCGAGCGCACCCTTCTGTGCGATCGAGTGCAATTGAGGCAGAGAGTCATTGCTGCACTAAGGCGATTGTTAGCAATTTATGCACGGGCTTCAATCCAAGCATCCAACATTCTTCCCCCTCGATACCGAGCTTGAGCAAACTATCCAACAAAGGCTTAGAGACAACTCGGAAGAGGTAGAAGAAGAAATTGAGGAAGAAGTACAAATGGCGAAACAGATCGAAAATCAGCAAGCACCTGAGCGAAGGTCGATGAAGCAATCCTTCATCCCACGGAACCTCGATCAGCCATCGTGCATTGTGTATCAACCCGAGGCAGAAGACAATTATTGTATATCTCCACAAATATTGACTGCCTTAACTCACTTTAGGGGTACACCTAATGAGGATCCACACTTGCACCTTTGAGAGTTCTTCGATCTTTGCAAGTTCCATCACATCCGAGGCTTAGACCAAGAAGGAATAAGGTTAATTCTTTTCCCTTTTTTCTTAAAAGATAATGCTAAACTGTGGTACAATGCACTGCCTACAGTTTCTATCCACACTTGGGAGAAGTAAGCCAGCAAATTCTTAAAGAAGTTTTTCCTAGCCCAAAAGACGAGGCAAATGAGGAAGGAAATTCAGTCCTTCCAACAAAAGGATGGAAACTTATTCTTCGAAGCATAGGGACACTTCAACGAGCTGCTACTCAAATGCCCACACCACAACCTACCTCAAGACGAACTGGTACAAGCTTTTTATGAAGGTTTGAGTGATATTAACAAAAGTATTGTTGATTCAGGTTATGGAGGAGTGCTGATGGAGAAAAGCAGCGAGGAAGCCATAGAGCTCTTTGAAACCTTAAGTGAGCATACCCAGCAGTTCTCCTCTAGAGGTAGACATGTACCCAAGAGCAAAGGATGTATGAGGTAACCCTAAATGGAGGATCCTTTCCCTAAATAGCTGTGGTAGAGAGGAAACTAGACCTACTTATTAAGGCCATGATTGCTCAGCATGCATCACCAAATCCACTAGCTACACCACTCTAGGTATGTACGATATGTTCCCAATGTGATACGTAGGACCAAACAACTATCCACCAAAGAACAATCCTTATGCAAACACCTACACCCCTGGATAGCGGAATCACCTGAATTTTTCTTGGAGCAACAATCAGAACAGTCAAGGGCAGCAAAGAAACTTCCAACTAGCAGCCCACTCCACTCTTGAGACGAAGAAGAGTGACCTCGAAAGTCTTGTGAGGCAATTGACATTTTAGTAGCAACAAGTAATGACTTCACATGAACAATTCATGGAAGAAATGAGGCAATTTCGGATTGAGACGAGACAAACCACTGCAAAACATGATCAAGCCATTCAAGGATTAGAGGTACAAATGGGGCAATTGGCCAAGAAACTGAGTAGTAGAAAGCAAGGTGAGCTTCCCGCCCAACCAATACCTAATCTAAGAGGACATCAATAATTGAATGCTATGACAACCCTAAGAAGTGGAAAGATCATAGGTATCAATGAGCCTACACGAGCATCTCCAGACAAAGCATCAACATCTAAGGTAAGTGAGATGGAAAAGGTAAATGCACCTCCACCCTTCCCTCAAAGGTTAGTAAAACCTAAGAAAGAAACTAAACTGATTGACATTTTCGAAACTTTGAAAAAGGTGGAAATAAACATTCCTTTACTAGATGCAATTAAACAAATTCCTACTTATGCTAAGTTTTTAAAAGATTGTTGCACTAACAAAAGGAAATTTTCGGAACATGAGACAGTAGCCTTGACTGAAGAGGTAAGTGCTGTACCATTAAGAAAATTACCACCAAAACTAAAAGATCCGGGTAGTTTTACCATTCCTTACAAGCTAGGTGATCAGCTATTCGAGCATGCACTATTGGATCTAGGAGCGAGTGTCAATCTGCTGCCATACAATGTATTCGAGACACTAGGTTTGGGGGAGCTTTAACCGACCTCCATCACTTTGCAATTAGCTGACAGAAGCATCAAACGACTGAGAGGAATCCTTGAGGATGTTTTGGTAAGAGTATGTAAATTTATTTTACCTGCTGATTTTATTGTCTTAGATATGGAAGAATGTCATATGCCCTTACCACTTCCCATCATCTTGGGAAGACCCTTTATGATAACCGCTGAACCAAAATTAATGTAAAAAGGGGCATTTTCACTATGACAGTAAATGATGAGGAAATAGAATTCAAAATATTTGATACATTAAAATCAACCAAAGATGATAATGAATACTCTAATATAAGCTTAATGCGAAGTGTTGTTGAGAAAGTTTCTTAGGACCATCACATTGATCCAGTGGAGACCATCCCTAACCATGATGGCACAAGATTGGACATTAGCCCAATATGACAATGTGATTAAAGACATTGATAGAGCTGTGCATCCCATCAAGAACACATCAAAGCCTCCAAGTAAGTATATTCTCCCAATTGAACCTCCTGAACTTACTAATACTACTTTCCCCTTTTTTGTTGTCCAGGTACCAAGATTGGAGATGAAGCAGCTGTCAAAAGCACTGGAACCACCTGATGTGGGCTCTAAGTTCCTCATTCAAATAAAGTAGCATTGAAGCTACTATAGAGAGTGCTTGATTAATTATCACTTGCATAACATATAGCTCAAGCACCTCTATCGAGGTTAGTGGTACTGAGGCCACTACAATATGGTATGGTTGTATTGTTACTAATTTTCTCCTTGTTTATTTCTTTATTTTTACCCTTTTCACTATTTTCTGTCTTGCACTCGAGCACCCTCTTGCCCTGCACTCCATTGCGCGCGAGCACACCACACCATACACTTGCACACAAGTGCGATCGAGCACACTTTATAGTGCGATCGATCGCACTCAAGGCAGAGACTCACTTGCTTACTTTAAAATAGTTTGTTTTTATTTTCTTTACTCACTCACTCTCTACCATCACTCACTCGCACTTTCCTTTCCGCAACACACCACTCTTACTCACTCTATCACTCACTCACCACTACCCATCACTCACACAACACCACGCACCACCGCCCAGAGCCACCAACCACCACACTCTGCCATCACTCCGTGATTCCAGGTATGCCTATACACAATCTTTTTTATCACACACATTCATCCACAATCACATTCATTATTTCCTGATCTTTTTACTAATTCATTGCATAAACACTATATTGTTTGGTTTTGTGGTTGTATTTTGGTAATAGAGGAGGGTAGGAACAAACTCGGAACTCAACACCATAACTGGTTTACAGGTCGCCCATAAGATGTTCGACAAAAAGCCTAACTGTGTGCGATCAAGCGCACTACGAACTATGATCGAGTGCAGAGCCTAGGATGATCGAGTGTATAAATTTGTGAACGAGTGTAGATTCCATAGAAACCAGAATCAACATGTCAAAACAGTCTGTCTCCACCTCCTATGCTTCGAGCAGCCGTGCCCAGTCATCTCGGCCAAGCTTCGAGCAAAGAGAGCTATTATTCGAGACCACATTCAATACCGATGAGGACTTCCAACACATGAACGCCACTCAATGGGTAGTCCAAGTATTTAAACATTGAGGGCTGAAGAGGATGATCAAGCCAGTTTGCTCGACTGCTTACACCCAGCTTATAGTCTAGTTTTATGAGAACATGTCATTCGACTGCAGCAGGCCAGGAATCTTGACTTCTTCAATCCATGGCACATCTATAGAGGTGACCAGTGCTGACATAACTGCTGCTCTTCACTATTATGATGAGTCCCCTCCGGAGGACATCGATATAGATGAGCAGCCGGAGTCCTTTACCTTGTCTACGATCATCGAGGACATGTACGCTGGCCAGTACGCAGATAGGCACAACAATGTGGCAAGCTGGTCAAAGTTTCCTCCACAACTTTGGCACGTGGACTCTAACCTCTAGTGAAATGTGTGCTCATTGGGGAACAAGACACAGAGGAGAGACCAGTTTCTACAAACATTATATGCTTTCCACAGAGGCCACTAGTACTCTATCCTAGCTGTCATTTGGAGTCAGCTGCATAAATTCTGGGATCATGTCCATGGCTGACAGACCACCACGACCAATGCATGGAGGCTCTCATTCCCGTTCTTACTATCATACATCCTCAAGAAGAATGGGATTAAGGGGACCTCCAGCGATGAACCAGTGCAAGAGAATCCTTTCTTTGGGAAGGCTTAGTGGACACAGAGCCAGTAGCACATGCCTCGCAGACTCCCAACACCTGCACCTACAGTTGAAAGGGTTACAGAGGATTATATAGAGACAGAAACCCCTGCAGTTAGCCCATTATGAGAGAATGACCATCCGGACATGGGACCCACTGAGTCCCAACACTTTCTCGCTGAGCTGTCCTCTTTCCAAGGTGAAGTCTCTGCAACAACATCACTAGTGCACCAGCACATAGATGGTTTGGAGGCACGGTTTACATGACAGGAGGCGATACTACAAGCCATCCTCGATTGCCTACCTCCTGCACCCAGTACCTCTTCGACTGCACCACCAGATGACCAGTAGTGAGAGGGTACCCTGTCTGGCTAAAGACATAAAACTTAGCGCTCATGGGAGGCACCCCACAACATATCATTTTATTTATCATTTTTAGTATTTATTTTTCTATTTATCTTTTACTTTTCTTAAATATTACTTTTAGTATATTTCGTTTTCCAGCATTACGTTTATTTTTCATTTTCAGGGACATAGTGACTGCCTCAAGTTCAAGTTTGGGGTTGTGCTACGAGCTATGCCAGCCACATTGTTCTCCATCTCCCAGGTCAGATCCTTCCATGCTTTTCACACAATGGGGACAATGTTCAATTTAAGTTTGGGGGTATGGGAACACACTCACACATACACTATGTCCCAATTTTTGTTTTATAGATAAATGCATGTTCATACTGTTCTAAATTTTTTTGGGTGATCTAAACAAAACAATATGATTTGACTTCATAAGTGAGCTTAAAATCTTGAACATATGGGCTAATAATTAAGTTTTAAACCTTAATCACTTACTTTTAGGCATTTAAGGAGTCATAAGTTTGATCTAAACTAACACAAGCACATTAGCACATAATTGTGTGGGGTATGACATGTAATTGTAGTATGTATGTTTTTTCGGCTTGACTATGAACCGGATGAGTTGTTAGATTCACATTTTGGCATAGGAAAATAAAAAAAGTTGTTATTGCTAAAAAAGAAAAGTGCTCCTAATGATCAGTAAACAAACTTTCCACTGAGTAACTGGCCCTCTTGTCTCAGTAAGCAGTGAGTGTCACGTCAAAAGGTGGGAATTTTGCTGACAATGATCATTAAAAAGAACTTTCCACCAAGTAACTGGCCCTCTTGCCTCAGTAAGCAGTGAGTATCACGTCAAAAGGTGGGAATTCTGATTGGTAGCATTAAGACCAGTTAGTTTCGTAGCCTTTTTTACTCGAGTTAGTAAGTCCTTAGGGGTGCCTTTACACCTAATGCCCTAAAACCATCTGGTTTGGAAGTCATTGACTAAATACTTGCTACATAAGTCAAATAGAAAGCTTAAGGAAACTAAACTTGGCAAAAATCTCACAATAAAAGAAAAGAAGAAAAACTATGCCATTTTTGTTGGTTCTAATAGGAAATTTGGTGAATCTTGAGACATTGAAACAATACACATTAGAATTATTTGAAAACCTAATCTTTTATGTGCTAGTTCACCACACACTAAAGTCAAACTTGTGATGTCTTAACCTGCCTCATGAAAGTAATCTGCGTTCAAAACTCTTATTCATTACAAAGATGTGTTATGATGTATAGTATTCTTCAGGTTTTATATTTTATGTTTAGTTTATGTTATGATGTTTATCATAGACAACATGTGTAACTAACTCTTTATAAGGCTCGATTGAAGTCCTAATTATCCTTTCCCATATATATTTATTGATTGCCTTTGCAAATAGCCTTGTCATGATGCTTTAATTGATTAATACCTGTTTTATTAAATTCCTAATATGTGTGTGTCTGATCAACGTATGCATGTGGTATGGACTTGTTAGTTAGATCAATTTGGATGACCGAGTCCTGGGTCTGACATTAGTAATAAAAGAAATCCACGGCGAATTCTTGGGTTAATCAATATGGGAAACTGGGAGTAGATACCATACCCTAGGTCCTATGTGGTTGTCGATTTCCATAGGTCCTATGCTCTCTTAAAGAACAACTCAGTAGATACCATGTTGAATTCCTTAAGAAAGAAAAGAGTTAGAATAGATACCATGCCTAACTCGTTGCGTAGGGAAATCAATAGCTTAAGGAGTAGATACCATGCCCTTAGGTTGACAACCATTAGGTATTCATAGTAGGGCTAGAGCATTGGCATATTACTCATTGGGAAAGTATGATTAGTGGTGGATATCAAAGCCCTATATTCTCATTATTATTAATTCACAATCAACCGTCATTTTTATCTTCTTTTAAGAAACTGATTCTAAAACAAAATTCACCAATCCCTGTGGAAATGATCTCGCACTTGCACACTATGCTACCATTGACCTTATGCACTTGCAAGTAAAACAAGTATGATTATTTTCTTATTTATTTAGGTAGATAAACGCACAACAAATTCTCACGTTTCAATTTTTTCAATGTATTCCTTGACGTTACAAAATTGTTCTAATTAACTCAAACCATAAGAAATTCCATTAAGAAGTAACAAAGATGTTTATGTGGCATTTTTTTTGCTACATGGCTTTGGCTTTGTCTTCCATTTTTTTTTTTGCATAATTAACGTCACAAAATTAAAATATAAATAATAATTACAATTAAAAGTTATGTTTTGTTTTAATTAAAAAAAATAGCTTATTTGTCACCACTTTTAATATTTTTTTTTTTTGGTGATGACAGCTTAAAATGGTCACAAAAATTTTAGACAACGCAATGAGTCATGACAACGACTTGAGTCATCGTAAAAAAATTTGGCAACGGCTTCGTTCCTTGCCAAAATTGAATTTTCTTGTAGTGTTCTATTAGTGTGTCATAATGAATCGGATTTTGATCTGAATTCGATTCATATCCAGTCCATATAGTCAAATAGGGATAAAAGTTTTAATTCACCAATCTGATTTTGATCAAAATCTATTAATTCATTTAACGAACAAATCATACTTGGATAGTTGGATTTGCCTCGATCAACTCCCATAATAATTCGATCAAATTTTAATATTATATTATATGTAGTATTCTTTGTATTATGTATATAAGTTTTATTTTTATAATATAGAAATACATATATGTTATAAGTTAGTGCTCTTCTAGTATGCCATGACTTATTTAAAATACATGTAATGGTAAAAATGTTAAATATATAAAAGAAATGTAGATTTTTTTGTTTGTATTGCCATATATATTTTTTTAAAACATTTTATAATATACTAAGTTTTTAAGATATATATTATGTGATCCGATAAGCCGATCATAATCCGAATTTCGATGGATCCCAATTTGGATTGAGTTTTAAAATATCCAAAAACTAATCTGATCCAAATTCGATCAATTGAATTTTTAACAAATGGATATGGATATACCCTAATCTGAGTCAAATCTAATCTGTTTTACAAGTCTACTTATTAGAGTATGTTTGGTATTGCGGTGGAGTGACAAAATCTACATTTTTCTTCACAAAAAATTAAACTTTGCGTTTGGTAAAACTTAATTAGTAACTGTGTTAGCAAAAGTTATGATACAAAACTTGCATTTCTCAAAGCTAGTCCTATTGTGCTTCAGACACACTGTGTTTTGAAACACATGAAAAAAATTAATTACTATTAAAGAAATCTAAAAATATCATTTTACTTAATAAAATTTTTTTATATATAAAAAATTATTTATTACTCTTTTCAACTATAGAGACATTATCATTATTATGTATATTTTAGCTATTTTACATAATTACAACATTATTATGATTGTCTCACACTATATTTATCACAACACTTTTATCGTTGTACTTTTAAAAACACTACAACCACCCCAAACTCACTCTTAATTAGAGATGAACGGCATGGGCACGAGTTCAAAAAATTGTGAGAATTACTTAAATTTTTTATTTTAAAAATATTTGCTTGTAAATATACAAATATAAAGGGATTGTTTGGATATTTGTTTAAATGCAACTTAAATCACAAAAAGATTTTAGAATTGGATTTAAGCAATTCCTAAATAAGACCAAAGCAACATGATATATATATATATATATATATATATATATATATATATATATATATGATAGAATTACTTAAATGTATATATTTTTTTAACATATATAATATTATAGGGCTTGGTACCTAATAATTAAGTGAATGGGCCATATCCAATGAGTAATATAATGAGTCTCAACTTCCACACTGCCTGACTGCCAACTGCCAACTGCCAAGCTCTTATTATTAGGAATTAATCATAAAAATGAAAATTAAAAAACACACAGAAACTTGTAGAATATCTTGCACAAAGGTAGATTAAAATTGGAATATATATATCGATCTTGAAAATCATTTAGGGTTTAGTTGGTAGAGAGGATGGGGAATTTATGAGTTCCATTATGGTGTCAGGTATATGAAATTCGTAACTATAAAATCAAATTTCGTAATCAATCTTTCATTTTCATATTTTTTATAAGATAATATTTGAAGAATTTATTCGGGGTTCATATATAGTCACATTGAAATCTCCCATAAAATTTTCTCTCTACAGATTTCAAGTTCCCTAAAAAATTTCTTTGTCTGACACCAATGGACAACTGATTACATATCAATTTGAAAATTGACAATCAATAATTCTATGTCAATTTTATCAATCAACTAGTAATTTGAACAGATAATTATGCATGGTTCATCAGTCGACATTTATGTAATTTCAAATAAAGTACTTTTAATTCAAAAGAATTAACTTGTTGGCCTCGAAAAAAAATTAGATAAAAGTTATATTTTCAAAATATACCAAGAAGAGAACAAAAATTGGAAAAACATCATGTGCTTGCTCAAAAAATAATAAAGATAAAATATATAAGATGCAAAATTTGAAGGTGAAAGTTACAAAATGCAATAAAATAAAATACGATGTGAAGGCTATAAAAAATATGTTAAAAAAATAAATACAAATTCGCTCAATACTGACCCTCGTCTTCATTAGGTCCCATAGAACTGGGACAAGAAGGAAAAAAAAAAAAAGAATTCTTGTATAGGATTGGTTTTATAAGGTCCTCTAAAATTTATCTAATCGTTTTATGATAAAATACACAATTTTATTTTTTATTTTACTTTTTAATAGAATAATACAATGTGATCGGTTGAGTTTTAAAAGGGTCTTATAAGATCCATCCTACCCAAAAATTTGAAAAAAGAAATAGAAAATATAAAAGCATAACCTACAAGTAGATCAGCCAATAAAAGTTAATTACAAGTTATTTCTATGGTTTGATGCCTAATACGATTGCATATTTTATTTTGTATGAAAGTAACCGTATGTGGGTCAAAAATCAGAGAGCTATACCTGAACAGAGCAGCAACATATTCATTACGATACAGATAGAATTAGTAGAGCAATTTAATTGAATAAAGGATCAACTAGATATGAGCAGAATTAGTTGTTAGTAGTTGGTTAAGTAGCTAGGATTGGTAGTTAGTTAATCTTTTTATCCATTTTATAATCTATAAAAGGCATTGTACATCCCATTAGTAGAATCAATCAATAATCCATAAATCTTTTTAGTTTTGTAATTTTTCTCTCTATCTTTTTAGGGTTTTAGTCACTAGCCATTAATTAGTGTCAATTATCTCTATCTTCTCTACAATTTTTCATCAAATCCATCGTCATCTTCCTTACCATAAATAATCACCATCCACCCAAAATCTTGTTTGTAACACATTATCATTCTTGTCTTATTAGTACTGCATCCTACATTTTTGTCATTTTACATAGATATCATTTTCCATTAATGATTTTAAGGTGAAACAAATGGAGTCTTAAATCTTATAAATGCATTATTCACAAAGTTTCAAAGTTACTTGAATAACTTAACACTACAAATTTGTTCAACACAAAAGAAGATATATATATATGCCGAGCCCGGACTAAGATGTTCGAGTTTGACTCGACTTAGAATGAATAGGCTCGAGCTATGGGCAACCTATCAAAGTTTTTTTTTTTTTTTCATCTATTAGCTTTTATTCTTCTAATTTTTTTTAATTTTTTTTTTGTATCTACCCGTTATACTAAATTTTGTATATTTCAATATCTAATCTATCTTATTCCATTTTAAACTTCCCGCATTTTTTGTCTATTAGTTTTATCTATATCTATTAGCTATTTTATCTCCTCGTTATATTTCAATGTTTTGTTCTTGCATTCCACACATGAAGAATGAGCTTGTAAATCGTTGATGGAAAGAACCTTCATTTTTCATAACTGATTATCTTTTATAAAATAATATTTGAATAAGTTATTTGGGTCCGTATAATCACATAAAAATCTTCTGTGGATTTTTATGATAATATATCATGCGTCATATAATGTCAAATTCAATACTAGGAAGCTTGATTTGATAAAATTTTAATCAAACAAAGATAATGAAAGCCAACTAGTTGTTCATAAAATAGCACAAGAAAATACTAATTAGTTGCACATTTTGATATGCTTTTTCCCTTTTAAATTTCAAAAATTAAATAAATATTGTAGATATGCTCAATTTTGATGGGATGTTATTTTTAAAAGGAAAAATTGCACCAAAAAGAAATTTAAATAAAAATAAAATCGACATAAAAAAAGAAAAATATCAAAAAGAAATCAGGAAAGGGAAAACAAAAGGACAAAAAAAAAAAATTGGAAACTTATTTCTTCATCCCTCTCATATTTGTCTCTCTCTCACCCATCACCATTACAACCACACCTAGCCTCTCAAAATCTCAATCTAATTTTCTATTTTATTATCTTTTCTTTCTTTCCTTTTTGTCACTTTTTCTAATTCCACATCTACTCTACTTATCGTTTTCTCATCTCCATCACTCCCTCCCTTTACTTTATATTTTTCTTTGCCAACATGTCAAAACGTAGAGCGACGCAATTTGTTAATTGTTAAAATTTTAGCTTAAATTCTTACATATAAGAATTCAAATTGGTTTAGAGAAAATTTAATTTCTTATTTTGTAATTGCTTATTCTAGTAAGAGTATTGTAGTAGTTTCTTGTTGGATAGTTGCTTTATATGGTAATAGTACTAGAGTAGTAATAGTAGTCATCTATATTGTTATTTTTCTCCTAGCGGTATAAGGAAAATATTTTCTATATAAAGGGGATCCTAGAGAAGGTTTGAGACACACTCATAATTTCAATATACATTGTAAATCATAAGGATTTAAAAGTAGAGCTAGATTGAGAACTTTGAGTGTATTGGGGATTTTGGGTTGTGAGAAAGTCAAGGTAATAATTTTGCACTTCCTAAAGTTGTAATTGAAGATTAATAAATCAGCTGGGTTTATTGGTGAACGTAGGCAAAGAGGTTATTGAACCATTTTAAATTGTTGTGTTCTTGATCTTTGTTTGTTTTGCCTATATTTTTTGTTGTCTTTTTTTGCTTATAATTTGAGTTGGTGGATTTTAGAGGTAAAATCCTAAAAAGTGATATCATAGCCTGGTTATCTATTTGAAGATGCTGTCTATATCATTGCTATTTATTGCATATGCGCCACCATGACTACAAGTATATATAAATTTGAGATTCCTTTATTTAATAGAGGAAATAAATTTACTCTATGGCAGAGTACAGTTCAAGATCTTTTAGTGCAATAAGATCATGATTAGGCTTTAGAGAAAGAAAAGCCAAAACGGGTGACTGATAGAAAGTGTCAATCGATTCAAAGGAAGGCTATGAGCAAAATCAGGTTGGCTCTTGCTCTTGAGATCAAGTAAACTGTGTTGAAAGAAACCATACCCCAAGGGTTTGTGGCATAAGCCATCTATGTGTCAAAGTCTTTGACCAACAGAATATGTCTCAAGATGGATCTTTACTTTCTAAAGAAGAAAGATGGTATAAGTTTTCATGATCATTTCAATTAATTCAATAAGCTAGTGTCTAAATTATTGAATGTAGAAGAAACATTGAAGGATGAGGAGAAGACATTGCTCTTGTTATCATCTTTGCCAAAATCTTACAAACCATTAGTGCAAATAATATTGGTAGGCAAGTCGACATTGAGCTTGGATGATATAACCGCGTTCCTGCGTGAGAATAAAAGGTTGATGGGAAACAAGAGTTTGTCTAATGTTACTCAAGCACTTACTGTGAAGAGTTCTAATCATGTGAGAAGTCATGGAGAGCGGATAGTGGCTTAAGATAAAGATCTAAATCTAGGCCTAGAGATGATAGTGACAAGGAGTGCTTCTATTGTGGAAAGATAGAACACATACAATATTTTTGTAAAGCCATGAAGGATGACTTTAAAGGGTTTAGAAGAATGAGTGGGAATAAGAGTGATAATGGAAAGAGTAGTGAAAGTGCTAATATCACCGAGGGAAGTTATGAAGACGTAGTGCTAGCTATTGAACGCATTAAAGACAAAGTTGATGAAAGTGATATGGTGCTAGCTATTTGATCCGACGTCCTCCACACACATTCAATAAGAAGGAGTACTTTGATTGTATGAAGGATCCTACCTATGTCACAGTTGCTATTGCATGTGGGAAACACAAAGTAATTGATAATGATGGAAGCTTAAGGGTAAAGCTCCATGATAAAAGCATGAAGACACTTGAGAAAGTAAAGTTTGCTTTCTTTGTCACTACAAGTATCATATTTTTAGGGGAATTTGATTAGATGGGATACACATGGACTATAGGTAATGGAGAGATGTCTATTCTTAATGGATCAAATGTAGTGTTTAAGGCTACTATGAACATTGTGTTGTATGGGAAGGTTTTTCTTGAAAAATTAAGTGGTGGGACATTGAAGGACCAAAAAGAAGGATTACACCAACTAAGAAGAGAGGTAGATTTCTTGATGAGGTGGAGAATTTGAGCCAATGTAGAGAGTGTTTGGATTTTGGCTCAAATCGTCACACAAAATATCTTTTTTAGAATATTCTCCCCCACGCAATTTTTCTCTTGATCTTCTTCCTTCATATTAGGATTTCTGAGATCTTATATTTTGTTTAGACTTGAATGCACTTTCAATTGCATCTTCATTGCACCTAATTAATCTTTTTTCATGAGCTTCTAAAGAACCCATTAGCTCAGCCATTAATTGAGATAACAAATTTTTTGTCGCTTCAATGGTTGCTGCTACGGGATCATATTTTGTCACTAGTCAAAAATATATTTTCTATAGCTTTTCATCTGATTTATAACTTTTTTGATTTTGGCATAATAATCTATAATGGCCTCAGAATCCTTCATTTTTAGATTCTTAAATTCTCTCCTCAAAGTTTGATGTTTGATGGTGTGTACCTTTTCGTTGCCACGAAAACTCCTCATGCAATATATCCCATGCTTGCTTTGTAGTTTCTACTTCAATAATTCTTGGAAAAATTTTCTTTCATTGCTTGTTGAATTTCTTAGAGTTGGTGCATACTTCACGGGTCTATGTAGAACCCTCGACGACCATAGTGAGCGAGTAGGGGTTAGGGGGTAGTGCCCCCAAAAATTTCAGGCCCTGTACATGTTTTGGGTCTAGTTTTTTGCTTGGCAGTTTGAGCTTGGGTCCATGAATAGCCATGGTTTTGCAGCAGGGCAGAAACCTTAATTAGGGATTCTTAATTTGCTTATAAATACTCTCTATGAACTGAGCACACATTGTAACGAGAAATTTGTGAGGTGGATAATAGTGAAACTTCTGGTAGGATATAGTCCTATTTTGGGGTGAAGTTGGGTATATCGTGTCATCTTTTCTTTCTGTTTATAATTCGTGTGATTGATAGGTCTCGAATCGTTCAATTAGTATTAGAGCTTGGTGTTTGAGGATTAACGATCAAAGATGTCGATTGTATCACGAATTAAAATCGAGAAGTTCGGAGGGAAGAGCTTCGAGTTGTGGAAACTGAAGATGAAACATCTACTCATGGACAGGGACTTGTGGACAGTGATAGTCGATGAGATGCCGAAGAGTACGATGAGCATGACACCAGTGTCCACGGCAAAGGCGGCATCACCAGTGGTGGTTTCGGCATCATCTTCAACGGCCATCATTGAGTGAGAGAAGCTAGATCGGAAGGCACGAAGTTTGATTCGATTGTGCTTAGCCGATTTTATCCTGATAAATATTTTTGGAGAGAAGACTACGAAAGAACTCTGGAAGAAGCTGTAAAGTCTTTATTAGAGTAAATCTCTCGTAAACAAACTGTTTTTGCGAAAAAAGTTGTACAACCTTCGGATGGCTGAGGGCGATTCTTACTCTATTAATCTACATGAGTTCAACACTTTGATAGGTTAGTTATTGTCTATCAGTGTTGATGTGATGGATGATGATAAGGCTATTACACTTCTTTGTTCACTACCTGATTCGTGTGATAACTTGATAGTTGTGATTGGTAGTGGTACGACTGATCTATTTTTTGAGAATGTCATGGCAGCCTTATTGTCCAAGGAGATGAGGTGGTAGGGTACAGAGAACTCGTCAAATGAGGCCTTATCTATGAGAGGGCGAACCCATGATGGAGACTACAAGTGGTCTGGTGATAAACCCAAGTTTAAGGAAAGATCGAAAAGTAGAGATAAATCTAGGTTGAAGTGTTGGAAGTGTAAGCAGCTCGGACATATGAAGAATGATTGCAAAAGTAAGAGTATGAACCTTAAAAAGCAGACAGGCGAGAGATCAGCTTCATGAAACAAGAACCAAGATGATGATACTGGTGACTTAAATATGGCGTTCTGTTTGGCTCAATCATATCGAAGTGTTTGGATAATTGACATAGGAGCATCCTTTCACATGACACTTCACAGGGACTGGTTTTGTGAGTATGAAACCTTTGATGGGAGAAACATTTTATTAGGAGATAACTCTCCGGTGAAAATTATTGGTCGTGGGAAGGTGAAGTTGAAGATGAATGATGGGACGGTCAGGACACTTCCAGGTGTGATGCAGATTTCGAGCCTCAGCAGGAACCTAATATCAGTCAGCAAGATGATAGATAAGGGAGTGAATTTCAGCTGTGAAAAAAATTCGTGCAAGATGACTCATGGATCGCTAGTAATCACACAAGGTGTTTGGTATAGTACGTTATACAAGTTTCTAGGAAGTACAATACAAAATCAAAGCAGTGGAGTTTTATCTCTGAGGAGGCGACTGAAGATGAGGCAAAGTGTAATATTTGTGTTCTTAAAGTAAGGGTAAATAAGTAATTTGATAGATATGACATGGAATTAAAATAATATATATGTATATATAAAATGAAAAAGTTATTATTATGAAGAAAAAAATGGTGGACAACACCTAGAGGCCAGGTGTTGTCAAAGTAAAATGCATTACTTGCATGTTAAACACCAATGTATGCAAAAAGGGTTTTGGAGGGGGGGGGGGGTGAGTAATATAAAAAAATGGTTTTTTGTTTTGTTTTATTATTTTCATACCAAATTCTGTTTGGTTTCCATCTTTCTCTAATTCAAATTACTCTCTTTCTTTAAGCACATAGGGACTCAAAGAAAGGTTGAAAGATTGAAATTTTGAAGAAATTTACCGGAGAATTTTAAAAGAGATTCGAAGAAAGCTTTAAGAAAAACAAAAGGTAATAATATGTATTTTATTTTTTGAAATTATACATATATGAAATTACCTGGAATTTGATGTTGAAATTTAAAGGGTATAAATTATGAAAGAATTGAAGAATAAATTAGAAATTTTAATATAAATATTATGTCAGATGTTGACGATCAGTAATAGGGTAAAATTGCCGAAAGGAGCAGAAAAGGCAAGAAGGTGATCCACGGGTAACTTTAAGTGCTACGTGATGAGTTAGATTTACTTTTATTAATTGAGATAAATATGAAATATAAAGTAATGATATTTGAATTAATTATTGAACTACAATGATTGGATGATATATGAAAAATGGTTGATTGATATTATATGAATAACTGATATGTTAAAAATTTATTATAGGAGAAGTAATATTATTGAAATAATGAGTCGATGAAATATATGATGAAAAGATAAATGAAATTCTTGACACGCTATGATTGATAATTTGATATGATATATAAGGAGATAATTTAATGAGTATGATAAAAAAAAAATTTGAGAAAGAGCTGGATAGCTAAATTAAATGCTTGAATGTATGTTTGTTTTCATATTATTGCTTATATGCATGAAATAAAAGACCAAGAAGGCAGTTGGTCTGCTTGTTTTCATACTATTGCTCATATTCATAAAATAAAAGAACTCAGAAGGCAGACGGTCTAATTGAAAATAAAAGAACTAGGAAGACAGCCGGTCTAGCTGAAAATAAAAGAACCGGGAAGGTATCCGATCTAATTGAAAATAAAAGAACCGGGAAGGCAGCTGCTCTACTAGTGTGTCATAATCAACCAGATTTTGATCCAAATTCGATCCATATCTAATCCATATAGTCAGACAGGGATAAAAGTTTTTATCCGTCAATCCGATTTTGATCCAAATCTATTAATTTTGTTAACAAACAAATCATACTTGGATAGTTGGATTTGCCTTGATCCACTCCCAAAATAATTCGATCAAATTTTAATATTATATTATATGTAGTATTCTATGTATTATGTATTATTTTTATAATACAGAAATACATATATGTTATGAGTTAGTGCTATTCAAGTATGCTATGACTTATTTAAAATACATGTAATGGTAAAAATTTTAAATATTTAAAAGAAATGTAGTTTTTTTTTTGTTTGTTTGTTTGTATTGCTATATATTTTTTAAACATTTTATAATGTACTAAGTTTTTAAGATATATGTTAAGTGATTTGATAAGCCGATCATAATCTGAGTTTCGATGGATCCAGATTTGGATTGAGTTTTAAAATATCCGATAAGTAATCTAATCAAAGTTCAATCAATTGAATTTTTAACAAATAGATATGGATATACCTTACTCCGAGTCAAATCTGATCCGTTTACAAATCTGCTTATTAGAGTATGTTTGGTATTGCGGTCGGGTGAAAAAATCTACATTTTCCATCACAAAAAATTAAACTTTGTATTTGGTAAAACTTAATTACTAATTGCATCAGCAAAAGTTATGATACAAAACTTGCATTTCTCAAAGCTAGTCCTATTGTGCTGCAGACAAACTATGTTTTGAAACACATGAAAAAAATTAATTAGTATTAAAGAAATCCAAAAATACCATTTTACTTAATAAAATTTTCTTATATATGAAAAATTATTTATTGCTCTTTTCAACTATAGAGACATTATCATTATTATGTATATTGTAGCTATTTTACATAACTACAACACTATATTATGATTGTCTCACAGCACGTTTATCACAACACTTTTGTTATTGTACTTTTAAAAACACTACAGCCACTCCAAACTCACCGTTAATTACTGATGAGCGGCATGAGCACGAGTTAAAAAAATTGTAAGAATTACTTAAATTTTTTATTTTAAAAATATTTGCTTGTACAAATACAAATATAAAGGGATTGTTTGGATATTTGTTTAAATGAAACTTAAATCATAAAAGCTTAAAGTTTTTTGAAGTGGATTTAAGCAATTCCCAGATAAAACCAAAGCAATATGATATATATGATAAAATTACTTAAATGTATAGATTTCTTTTTCAGCATATATAGTATTATAGGGTTTGGTACCTAATAATTAAGTGAATGGGCCATATCCAATGAGTAATATAATGAGTCTCAACTTCTACACTCCCTGACTGTCAACTGCCAACTGCCAAGCTCTTATTATTAGGAATTGATCATAAAAATGAAAATTAAAAAACACACATAAATTTGTAGAATATCTTGTACAAAGGTAGATCGCAATTGGAATATATATATATATATATATATATATATATGTGTGTGTGTGTGTGTGTGTAAATATATATATTCCTAATGAAAATAATATTAGGAATTCTTAATATTATTTACATTAGGAGTATATACATTTATTGGTACACTCTTCAGTAAACACCTTATAAATATGAGTTTCTAATAGGACTAAGGTTTTTTATTTATAATAGACTAGAAATTCTTATTATTATTTACATTAAAAGTATATATATTTACAATATATATGTATGCCTGCGTGTTGTTATGGCATATTAAAGGCTGTAGACCCAATTCTCTTAATTTATATTTACAAAGGTAGATCAAAATTGGAATATATATATCAATCTTGAAAATCATTAAGGGTTTAGTTGGTAGAGAAGATGGGAAATTTATGAGTTCCATTATGGTGTCAAGTATATGAAATTCGTAACTATAAAATCAAATTTCATAATCAATCTTTCATTTTCATATTTTTTTATAAGATAATATTTGAATAATTTATTTGGGATTCATATATAGTCACATTAAAATCTCCCATAAAATTTTCCCTCTACAGAATTCAAGTTTCCTAAAAAAGTTTCTCATCGTTTGACACCAATGGACAACTGATTACATATCAATTTGAAAATTGACAATCAATAATTATATGTCAATTTTATCAATCAACAAGTAATTTGAACGTATAATTATTTATTGTTCATCAGTCGGCGTTTATGTAATTTCAAATAAAGTACTTTTAATTCAAAAGAATTAATTTGTTGGTCTCGAAAAAATTAGATAAAAGTTAAAATTTCAAAAAGTACCAAAAAGAGAACGAAAATTGGAAAAACATCATGTGCTTGCTTAAAAAATAATAAAGATAAAATATATAAGATTTCAAATTTGAAGGCGAAGTTACAAAATGTAATAAAACAAAATATGATGTGAAGACTATAAAAAATATGTTAAAAAAATAAATACAAATTTTCTCAACACCAACCCTCTCATCTTCGTTAGGTCCCACATAACTGGGACAAAAAGTAAAAAAAAGAGAGGAGAATTCTTGTATAGGATTGGTTTTATAAGGTCCTTTAAAAGTTCTCTATTTATATTATGACAAAATACACAATTTTGTTTTTTATTTTACTTTTTAATAGAATAATACAATGAGATCGGTTGAGTTCTAAAAGTGTCTTATAAGATCCATCCTACCCAAAAATTTGATAAAAGAAAGAGAAAATATAAAAGCATAATCTTTCTATCCATTTTATAATCTATAAAAGGCATTGTACATCCCATTAGTAGAATCAATCAATAATCCATAAATCTTTTTGGTTTTGTAATTTCTCTCTCTATCTTTTTAAGGTTTTAGTTACTAACCAATAATTAGTGTCAATTATCTTCATCTTCCCTACAGTTCATCATCAAATCCTTCATCATCTTCCTTACCATCAATAATCACCATCAACCCAAAATCTTGTTTGTAACACATTATCATTCTTGTCTTATTAGTACCGCATCCTAGATTTTTGTCATTTTACATAGGTATCATTTTCCATTAATGATTTTAAAGTGAAACAAACGGAGTCTTAAATCTTATAAATCTATTACTCACAAAGTTTCAAAGTTACTTGAATAACTTAACACTACAAATTTGTTCAACACAAAAGAAGAGAATTATATATATATAGGGGTAGATTGGAGTCGAGCCGAGCCCGGACTAAGGTGTTCGAGTTTGACCTGACTTAAAATGAGTATGCTCAAGCTATGTGCAACTTATCAATTTTTTTTTTTTTTCATCTATTAGCTTTTATTCTTCTAAAATTTTGTATATTTCAATATCTAATCTATCTTATTCCATTTTAAACTTCCTGCATTTTTTATCTATTAGTTTTATCTATATCTGTTAGCTATTTTATCTCCTCATTTTATTCACAATTTGTGCATACCAATATACAACTTGTCATACTTCATCTTAAAAATTCATTATTTTTACCACTATCTATTAGCTTTTTTATCTATTCATTATATTCAAATTTTATATATTTAAATGTATCTTATTTCATATTAAAATCTTGATTTTTTTCTATTAAGTTTTTTTTCTACTTATTATAATTATAACACGGTTTTTAAACTATTCATTATATTCAATTTTTTTATCAAAGTTTTTTTTTATTTATCTACTAACTTTTTAATCTCATTATATTTAATGTTTGTATCTACTAATTATATTAAAATTTTGTATATTTCAGTATTCAATCTATCTTAATTCATTTTAAAAATCCTGCATTTTTTATCTGTTATTTTTATCTCCTCATTATATTAAAGTTTTTTATATTTTACTGTCGAACTTATATTACTTCATCTAAGTAATAGTTTTATCAATATCTATTAGTTTTTTTTAATCTCCTCGTTTTTTTCAAAATTTTTATATTTCAATATTCAAATTTATAACTATTTCTACTACTTTTCCGTAATTTAAATAGATATGGAAAAATAAAAGAAAAGGAAAAAAAATCAAAAGGACATCGAGAAAGAAAAACAAATACATTAATTATCACATTATCTATGATTTGTTTATAAAAAAAAATTGCATTTGTGAATAATGTGCAATAGTATATTTTACTTATCCACCAAAGATATGGAAGTTGATACAATAAATGTATAACATTAAACACTTTATCTGTTACTTATTTTATAGAGAATGAACACATGCATGTGTTAATAATGTGCAGTACTAGTATCTTTTAAATTTAGTATAAATAGATGCATTTTTAGCTCAATTCTTACATCAGCCAACAAGAAAAGAGAGTAAGAGAAGAAAACGAAATATGGGTTTTCACAAATCAGCCACAATCATTGGCATGTCCTCGCTAATGATATTCACTTTATCATTTGCTTTGGATATGTCGATCACATCTTACAATCAAAACTATGAGCGGAAATCAAGCAATTGGAGAGCAAACGATGAGGTGATGAGACTGTTTGAGGAGTGGCTTGTTGAGAACCACAAGGCTTACAATGCTTTGGAGGAGAAGGAAAAGAGGTTTGAGATATTTAAGGATAATCTGAAGTTCATTGATGAACATAACTCCAAGAATGAAACCTACAAACTTGGGTTGAACAAGTTTGCTGATTTAACATTTGAGGAGTTTAGTAATATTTACTTAAATACGAGAATTGGGGATAACAAGACCTTTAAATCAAGTAACCGTTATGAGCTATGTGACAACGACAATTTGCCTAAATCCGTTGATTGGAGGAAACAAGGTGCTGTAACTAAAGTCAAAAACCAAGGTCCATGTGGTAAGTTAATTTCTAACTCAGTTGTTAACGAGGAAATACTTGTTATAATCATAATACTGATGACATATTTTTATATACAACTGATTTTCTAAAAAAAAATATTTGTAATGAAGTCAAATTACTCTGATTTTCTAATAAAATTAAAATTTTTTATTTAGATAATTTCTATTTGTTATAATCATTATTATTATCGTTAAAAAGGGAAGTTTTTGTTAGATGTGTTTAATGTATAAAGGATTGATTATTCCATTCAAAATGGTAGGGGATTGTTGGATATTCTCGGCGGTTGCTGCAGTGGAAGGGATAAATCAAATAGTTACAGGAAATTTGACCTCATTATCCGAGCAGGAAGTGTTGGATTGTGAAAACATTCATCGTGGAGGATGCAACGGTGGTCTACCAAAATACGTCTATAAATTCATTATAGAAAATGGTGGTATTGACACTGACAAAGATTATCCATACAAAGCTGTTAAAGATGGATGCAATCAATCTAAGGTTGGTGAAACAATAAATTCCATTTAAAAAAGAATGAAAGAAACTTGTGGTGTGTTCAGTTCTAGAAAATTTATCATTTTTAATAAAAGAATTTACAAAAAAATTTACCTTCCCAACACATTTTATCATTATTAAACTATAATTTCCTCACTCTCTAATAATGTTTTATCTTATGCAGAAACGTATCAAGATTGTTACAATTGATTCTTATGAATTTGTTCCAAGATTTAATGAGAAAGCACTGCAAAAAGCAGTTGCAAATCAACCAGTGAGCGTAGCAATTGAAGTAAACAGAAATATTCATTTATATAAATCGGTAAGATATTTTCTTTGTTTTCATATTACTAATTTTCATTGCATGTCATATATGTAACTATCTTCAACCTTTTTTAAGTGCTACTTAGTAAAGTAAAAAAATAATTAAAGCTATTAATTAGAGAAATTGCTGAGCTTTAAGTTCTATCTTCAACCTTTTTTTAAGGCAAAGGCAAACTTTGTTAATAATGCAGTTGCAAAAGAATGCATCAAAATAGCTATCAAAATAAGAAAAAAAAAAAAAAAACTTTAGAGTAATATTTTGTTTTTTCCCCCCTAAAAACACCATTCATTTGAAATTGCATAATTTTCTCAAATGATGAAAGATATAAATGATGGAAACTAAACCAAAAGAATGCATCGAAATAAGTGTTGACCTCACGAACCCATTCCATGTGTGTTACCATAGTTCTTGGAAACTCTACTAGTAACAAAAGAAAAATTGAGTAGCAATTTCGATATTTATTTTTTTTACAAGTTTTTGTTGAAATTACTACTCAATTTTTTCATTGTTACTAGTGGAGTTTCCAAGATTCGTTATAATTCCCACGGATGTGAGTTTGTGGGGTCACCACTCTATCCAAATAGAAACAATGGTTGACCAATTAATTATTGACCCAAATAAATAATATTTGAATTCAAGCTAACACATCTAATATATATAGAATGAATTGTTGTCGTGTGGATTGGAAAGGACAAAGTATATTAGTATATATATGATGAAAATTTGAGGAGTATTATCTTTAAACTACTTAGTCATGATTATTCGTGTGTATCTTTTATTTTTATTAAACAAAAAAATTAGGGTGTATATACGGGAAGTTGCGGAAGCAGTCTAAACCATGCAGTTACTGCTGTTGGATATGGCACAACAAAGGAAGGGCAAGATTATTGGCTTATAAAAAACTCATATGGTACCAATTGGGGAGAGGAAGGCTACATGAGATTGCAACGTAATGTGCCCATGCATTGGGGTAAATGTGGAATAACAATGTACGCATCTTACCCTATTAAAATGAAAAGTCGAGGAAATCCTTCTAATCTCATAAAGGACATCGAATTTGAAATCGAAGCATCAGATGCCATTCCAGCTAAATCTTATCAAGCCTATTGAACTACTCAAGGAAATAAGAGCAGTGGGTTTGTATTTCCTCTTTGAAGACGGATATATGACATGAATAATTAAGAGGAGTGTAAATTATCTTTCTTTTTTTCCTTAATAAAATATTTGCCCCAACATTTGTTAGGTGCAAATTGGTCTTTGTATGTTGTCAAATAAAAATTTGTGTTTATTTAATTTTTTTCCCAATGTTATTCGAAAAATAAATTGCAATTTAAAGTAACACACATGAGCTCCAGAGAAATAGTTTGAAAGAGAAAGTGAACGTCTCATGGTGTGTGCTCCATATATCAATCTACTTATCGAATAATTGTTTCGTTCTACAATTAAATAAATCTCAAAAATAAAATTAATTAGAGAAGAGAGAAAGGGAAAGAATAAAAAAGGATCTAGAGTTTTAAAGATAAAAGAGAAGAGACATATGTAGTTGAGATGCTAATGTATTCGTGGATAATTACAAAATCATTTTGATTTTCAAGGACTGAGAAAATTTCCTCTGTTTTCATGTGAAATCCAAGTGAGTAAAGTGTGGAGCAGTTTTCTGTTTTCCTAAATGAGTATTTGTTGATTAATAGGATTTAAATTCTAAATTTGAAATGGATAAGATCATAGGGAGATAGAAAGGGGTGAAGAGATGAGGGTTAGTTCCATAATTTTTGTAATTGACGATAGTTAAGTGGCACAATTTTTGGATTTGGGTGCATTTAATGTGGAATGAGTTTAGATAGATAAGGTATGTCCTATTTCTCTGGTCTTTTTGATTTTCTCGTAGCTTGACTAAAATGCTTTTGAAATAAAAAGGGTCTTTATATCAATAATTAGTTTTTTTCACCATCGAGTTGGTCTCTACTGTCTCTATGAACTCAATAGAGACCAACTCAGCTCTTCTTTTAATAATATATATGGGTTTGCTAATGTTGAAATTCAAGCCTTCTAATTTATAAATTTTCATAATGAGTATTTATTGTAGAATAATTTGTATTTATTATTCTGTCATTTATTGGGTAATTAGGTTGATTGTAATTAGCTAGTAGTTTCTCTATTCTTGTACTTATGTGATTTCCTTTCTGTTTATGAGAAATTCTTTCCAAAATTGTCTCGTCTATGTACTCTATATATTTTTAATTTATTTCTTAATGAAAGAGATATGAAGAATCATAGAATGATTTGAGTATGTGTTCCTTCAGTCTTTCCGTCTTCATTTTCTACAGCTAATATGTCTATGTTTTCGTTCAACAACTCTATTTTGTTAATACATACATATATATATATATATATATATTTATATATATATATTTATATTTACACTATTGTTGGAGTAAATTAGCATTGTTCCCAAACCTTTGTGCACCAAAACACCCTCAATAATTCAAATGTTCATAACACAAACACAAGGGGTAGTAGAGTAATTCAATAAATAC
Organism: Bretschneidera sinensis; assembly: GCA_023935145.1. Classification (NCBI taxonomy): domain Eukaryota; kingdom Viridiplantae; phylum Streptophyta; class Magnoliopsida; order Brassicales; family Akaniaceae; genus Bretschneidera; species Bretschneidera sinensis. Next base: position 5,023,802 of record CM043697.1, on the reverse strand, counting down.
ACTAATTTAATTTTTTTCAACTTAGGGTTTTTTTGACATTACTGGGCCAACTAGTGATCTGAAAAGCTCTTTATACGGTTGGAAAGCTCTCGCCTACAAAATGAGATCGGGAAGCGTCACCGTCCGATGAACCGATCACTCTCACACAATATCAATTATGTATGGTAAGCGGAAAGCAAAATGAGTTGGAGGGCAAGTGAGAGAATTAAATTAGCTCCTTCTCCTTAGATGAGTTATATGATTGTAATGTGTTGGCTCACATTCTCAATGATGTGTGTTAAGGTATAAGTAAAAAAAAAAAACACATGTGATAAATATGAGAGTTTGTTCAGAGAGAGTATAAGTGTTCTTGCAATTGAGGTTTGAAGTTAAAATATATTTGTAATTTTTATGTACTATTTGTTGATGTCGAAAATATATCACTTATGCGACCAACCGGAATGTCGAACCTGCGCAAACGAAATGAAAGAAAACCTAAAAGTGATCAGAGGATCGGAGGGGTGTGCCTTCGGGAGTACTCTCCGATGCCTAAGTTAGTATAGGGCTTTTGATGAAATGGAAGCCGGAGAGTTTAGAGAAAAATGTGTGTTCATACCTTTGATAGTGAAAGCCCTCTTATATAGTGTTTTAGAGCAGAGTCTAATTAGAAAAGTGTTATTGTGATAGGATTAAAATTCCCATAAGTGGGATATTCTACTGATACTGAGTTATCCATAAGCTAGATTGTTAAAATGATATTTGATTTAACCATAAGCTAGCAGGTTACAGTAACATTAGGAATTTGGTGTGAATTTACCATTACATCCTTCGCCAAGTGTAGCTATTCAATCTGGTTAATCTGTCTTGTGTATACATTTGGTGTGAAAGATTAAATGGTGCCATGTGTCGTCATGTCATTTGATGAGGAATTTTCTCCTATATCACTATTTATATTTTATAGTAGAAAATGGGTTCTCTCTATGTGGATAATGAATTCATATGTCATAAGCATTTATAATCATTGAATTATTATTAGCAAAATCTTTCCAAGCTTTTCAATTAGATAGGGTTTGCATTATTATGGTTTTTTTTGTCCTAATTGTAATTTTAGTTGTGGAAAGTTAAAAATGATTTTAAAATTATTTTTGTAAGACCTTTGTATGTAGACTTAAAAATTGTTCAATGTTTTGTAAATATTATGTTAAAAGAGTTGTCAAACTAGAAATTTTTAAAAAAAAAAGATTTTTTAGAATCTATTTTTTAGCTTCAAATTTTAAAAATCATTTTTTAAAATATTTAGCTTAACTTTACATATCTTCTCTTTCCTCATATTTTAGCCTTTTTCTCTTCTCATTTTATATTTTATAAATTTTTTTAAATTAATTTTTTTTTCATCTTGCTTTGTATTTATATTCAGAAGATCCATGTGTAAATAAAAAAATTTATACATAATGACACATGAAGAATGAGCATGTAAATCGTTGATGGAGAGAACCTTCATTTTTCATAACTAATTATCTTTTATATACTAATATTTGAATAAGTTATATAGGTCCATATAATTACATAAAAATCTCTAGTGGAATTTAGTCTCTGCAGAAGTCAAATTCTTTTTTTTTAAAAAGTCTCTCCATTCGACACCAATTGATAACTGATAACATATCAATTTGCCAACTGACAGTCAATTTGTTTTATACAAATTAATTAATTTCATCTTCACTTGTAATATATAACTAATTTTCAATTAAAATTTAAGGTGTATATAAAAGAAGGTGTGGATGAAAAGTAAACCACGCCGTCACCGCAGTTGGATATGGCACAACAGAGAAGAGGCAAGATTACTGGCTTATAAAGTCATCATTTGGCCCCGACTGGGAAGAAGGAGGCTACCTGAGGTTGTAACATGGTGTGCCTCAGTATGGGGCAAATGTGGCACAACAGAGAAGAGGAAAATGTGGAATAACATTGTATGGATCTTATCCTATCGAAAGGGGAAGACACCTAAATCCTTTTCATCCTATAAATGACAATGTATATGATACTGAAGCATAGATGCCACTCCAGTTAAAGTTGTTGATGTCAAAAATCTGTCGGGAATTTGAATGGCCGGAGAGAGAAACGTGCACACACGAAACAAGAAAAACCTAAAAGTTATTGGAAGACCGGAAGGGTTGTTCTTCTGAGGACTCTCCGATGCCTAAATTAGAATAAGGGTATTGAAAATATAAAAAACCAAATTGGATAGAGAACTATGTATATGAGAGTTGAATGTACCTTTTTGATTTGTGGGAGCACCTGCCCCCACTTGAGTCCCAGCATGGCATGAATATATAATTGGAGTGTATATTATATATATTTTTCATTTTATTTTCCTTATAAAATATCTTTAATTAACGAGTAAGATAATAAATACGGTATAATTATTGTGGGGATTGATATATACACAGGTCATAGTTGCTATAAACATGGCGATTGTGACATGAATTGACATTTTTGGATGGAGACAATTGCAATTTCATGCATGTAGAACTCGTCTCCCCATTATTGATAGCGATTTAAGAGAAATTGCACATAGTCTTAATATACAAGAATCAATATCAATCATATACATGTTTCTTTTATTGCTGTCTTCCTTGGATTAGGCGTTTTGTTTGTCTGGTTACGCCTTGGTTGTGTTGTTATTTTTTGTTCTTTGTCGGTTTAGTAAGCTTAATCATATACAAAATAACTATTAAACTAAGTGTCATCCGAAACAAATCAAACTGATCAAAACAAATAACGAAACAAATTACCAAATATGGATCTTCTCTTCTCTGATTACCAATTGCTAATGTGCTGTAAGGCTTACAAGTAATGAGCCACAAGATGCTTCAGGCACGAGCTCAAGAAACTACCAAATTTTTTAGATTTTTTATAATAAATATTTGTTTGTATGAATACGAAGTAACATATTTTATGATAACATATCATGCATCACATAATGTAAAATTTATTACCAGGAAGCTTGAATTGATAAAACTTTAATCCAACAATAATAATGAAAGCCAACTAGTTGCTCCATGAAAAAAGCATGAAGACACTTGAGAAAAGCATGAAAGGCTTCTCTGTGTTGGATGGGAAGGTTTCGCTTGAAAAATTAGGTGGTTGAGACATGATGGACCAAATGAAAATATTGCACCAACTAAGAAGAGATGTAGATTTGTTGATAAGGTGAAGAATTTGAGCCAGTGTAGAGATTGTTAGAATTTTGGCTCAAATCCTCACACGAAAGAATTCAATTGGTTTAGAAAAAGTTTAATTTCCTGTTTTATAGTTATTTATTCTAATAAGAGTATAGTAGTGGTTTCTTGTTGGATGATTGCTTATTCTAGCAGGAGCAGCAATAGTAGTCACTTATGTTGTTTGTTTCCTAGTAACATTAAGAAAATATCTCCCATATAAAGAGGGTCCTAATTGAGAAGGCTTGTGATATACTCATAATTCCAATATACATTGTAAATTAGATGGTTTACAACTAGAGTTAAGATGAGATCTTTGGGTGTATTGGAGATTTTAGGTTGTGAGATTATCATGATAAGAATTTTGCTCTTCTTAAAGTTATAATTTAAGATTAATTAATCAGTGTTGTTTGTTAGTGGAAGTAGGCAAATAATTTGTTGAACCACATTAAATCGTTGCATTCTTCATTTTTGTTTATTTTTTTTATTTAATTGTTGTGGTTGTATTTTTTACTTAAAATTTGAATAGTAAATTTTAGAAATAAAACCTCAAGATTAACCATACTTTTTAAGTCTTTAATATAAATGCATAGATTTATTTAAATAAATCCTTTATTGAAAGGACTTATAATTAATGTGAATGGACCCAATCCAATGAGTAACATAAATAATGAGTCTTTAGCTTACACATTTTCTTTTCACTTTCATCACATATTTAGAATGCAAGACGTCATCACTATCCATCAAAGGTACGGTGGTTCATGCAATAATTGTATTACATTAATTATCAAATTATTTGTTAGGATTAAATCCACATAATCACAGAATATAAAATCAAGAAACCATTAAGAGAAAAAATAAATAAACATGAACGCCAAAATTTATATGGTTCGACCTCAACAGAGTTTGGATGGTAGAAAGTTTTTGGATGGTAGAAAGTTTTTGGATGGTAGAAAGTTGTAACTCAACCATAGTACAACTTTTTGGAAGGTAGAAAATTGTATAACCCTTTCAACTCTCACTATCCCAAAACCCCATTTCACCCTCTCAAATAACCCAATCCTTGGATATTCTAGTGTTACAAGATTTGAGATAGTTATAAATAAAGATTCCTATAGCCTTATTTATAATAACTACTACCCATGTTTTTTTGACACATAAATGATGTGGCACTAGAACTACTTACAATAACACTTCTCTCCAATATGGGGTTTGAGGAATATCCTAACAAATTCCTCTTTCGAATAAAATCCCCAAACACTTCAACAACATTAGAAAACTTCACATGATTGTTGGTCTTCTTGTTCTTCTTGCGAATAGACAAGATTCTTTGAGGTCAACTAACTTTACCACCTTCAAACTTTCCGTTAACAGAGTGACCATAGAAGATGCAAATATTCCTCGCCTCCTTTTTGCCTTGAATAATCACCTCATCATGCTTGTAAACCTTGTACCAATCTCCATGACCTGAATTTATGTACCCATGTGAAGGTAACTGCCCCAATGAAATTATGCTGTAGATTTATGTTGATACATACCTTACATTGGGAAGAATTTCGACAGTACCATACTGAAGCATGAAGCAAACTCTATGAACGCATTCAATCTTCATCTTTTCTTTGTTCCCCACAATGATGTTGCCTAAACTTTCATATTTCTTCATGGTGTCAAAGCAATCCTCATTATTGCATATGTGCATGGAAGCAGTAGATTCCAAAACCCAACTATCTTTACTCTTGTAAGATTTTTCTTCGTTCACATCATCTCTAGATATTAGTACAACATCTTCATAATCTTTAGAAACCAAATTTTCATAGGAGGCATCCTTCTCCTTCTTCTCATTGAGTTTCTCTTTAAATTTTTTGAAGCTAGCCCCTTTAATTGTTTGCAATAGGATTGGATGTGGCCCCTCTCTCAACAATAGTAACATTCCCTTTCACTATTGTCTCTAGGTCTAGATTTAGATCTCCCCTTTGAGCCACTATTCCATCTCCATTGACTCTTCCTTATAGCTAGTGGTTGATCACCATTAGACAATATCTCGTTTCCCACTAACCGCTAATTCTCACGTAGGAGCGCAATTACATCATCTAAGCTCAATGTTGACTTGCCCACCAGCATTGTTTGCACCAATGGTTTGTAAAATTTAGTCAAGGATGATAAGAAGAGCAATGTCTTTTCCACGTCCTTCAATGTTTCTTTTGCATTCAACAATTGAGAAACTCTCTTGTTAAATTCATTCAAGTGATCATGAAGCTTGTACCTTTTGAAATCTTTAATGAGTAAAGGTCCATTTTGAAACACAATATGTTTGTCAAAGACTTCCACATATAGATTCTCTCGAGATTATCCCATAAACCCTTAGGTTTAGTTTCCTTCAACACACTATACTTAATCTCGAGAGCTAGAGCTAACCTAATTGTGCTCATAGCCTTCCTCTAAATCGACTGCCACTTTTTTATCATTCATCCTCTTCCTCTAAAGCCTTATCAAGATCTTGTTTCACTAAAAGATCTTGAATTGTACTCTACAATAAAGTAAAATCGTTTTTTTTTTTCCTTTTCTGTTGAACAAAATATACATATCAACAGGGTAGTGTAGACATAAAAAATAGCAACGATGCAGACAGCTTCTCCAAATAGATCTGGTGACGCACTTCTGGAAACAACAAATCTAGCTCTGGTAACACTTGTTAGGATTTAATCCACATACTCACGGAAAATAAAATCACAAAACCAAAAAGAGAAAACTTAAATAAGTTGAACATGAAAATTTATGTGATTCGGCCTCAACAGACCTACGTCCATGATAGCAAACTCCACTAATAACTTAACCGCATTACTTTTGGAGGGTAGAAAAGTTGTACAACTCTCTCACCTCACACAATCCCAAAGCTCGGTTACACCCTCTCGAATTTTGTAAGAAAAAAAATATTCTCATTTTTAATCTTCAAAAGTCATATTTTCTATTAAAAAAAAAGAAAGTTGAGAAGCTGATGAGATATTTGATGCGTAAGTGATTTGAATTGATGAGTCTCTAACGCTCAGTAGAAAACAGAAAAGCTCTGGTACTATTGATAGTTTTTTATTAAATGGATTAAAAAATATTTAATCAGTTGAAGTTGACTTTTAATACATATTTTAAGTTTTTAAAATGGAAAAATCTTTTAGGTCGGTGCATGCATCCGCTTGAATGCTTAGCTAGTTTCTAGATTTCTCTGGGTAATCTAGAAGTTGACTTTTAATACATATTTTAATTTTTTAAAATGGAAAAATTTAGAAAATACATTAATATTTTAAAAAAAAAATTTACTATAAATAAATACACTTTAGCTCAATTCTTACATCAACCAAAAAAGATAAGAGAGTGAGAGAGGAAAAAAAAAGGCTTTTACAAATCATACGCAATCATTATCATATTCTTGCTAATGATATTCACTTAGATAAAGCTATTAATTAGAGTAATTGATGAGTTTTAAGTTCTATCTTCAACATTTTTTATAGCAAAGGCAAACTTTGGTAATAATGCAGGTGCAAAATAATACATCCAAATTGCTATCAAAATAAGAAGAAAAAAACAAAATACGATTCATTTGATATTACATCATTTACTTGGGATGAAAGAAATAAATGAAGGAAGATGAATCAAAAGAATGCATCCAAATGGATGGAAATCTTACAAATCTGGTTCGGTATGAGATCACCACTCCATCCAAATAGCAACAACGATTGACCTATTATTAGACTAAATAAAAAAATATATTTGAATTCAAGCTAACGACTCTAACATGAAAGAAACGAATTGTTGTTATGTACATTGAAAATGACAGAAAAGATTAGAATACGTAATTGCATTCACAATATTTTATATATATATATATATATATGTATATATATGATAAAAAATTTAGGAGTACTATCTTTAAACTATTCAGTCATGATTATTTGTGTATATTTTATTTTTACTAAAAAAAAATAGGGCGTATATACAGGAAGATGTGGAAGCAGACTAAACCATGCTATTAGATACGACACAGAAAAATGACAAGATTATTGACTTATAAAGAACTCATTTGGTACCAGTCAGAGAGAGGAAGGCTACAGTGTCCCCAATTATCAAGGCAAATGTGGAATAGCAGTACTCTCATCTTACCCTATCAAAAAGGGAAGATGAGAAAATCCTTCTAATCCTATAAACGAAGCATCAGATGTCCCTCCAGCTAAATCTTACCAGGCCTATTAAACTACTCATGGAAATAAGAGCAGTGCTTAAGCCCAAAATATATTGGCTGGGTTTGTATTTCCTCTTTGAAGACGAATACATGGCATGAATAATTAATTGGAATGTATATTATCTTTTTAATTATAAATGGACTATAGATCTCTCTTTTTTTTTTTTTTAAAAGAAATAGTTTATTTAATTATAAAAATCCCAGTTTTGTTAGTCACTAAAAGACATGAACTTCAAGAGCAAAAAGCCTACTGTCGTTCAGTCAGTACTCCTAGCTTTATCTTTTTTCGATTTCTTAAATTCTAAATAGGATTTAAAGATAATAAATATGATTTAAATTCTAAACTTGAAATGGAGATAAGATCGATAGAAAGGGGTGAAGAAAGGAGAGTTAGTTCCATAATTTTTGTAACTGACGATAGTTAAGTGGCAGAAATTTTTAGATTTTGAAGCATATAATGCGGAATGAGTTTAGATGGATGAGGTGTCTTATATTTCTGTGGCCTTTTCTATTTTGTGTCATGATGTTATGTATTTAGTAAAAATATTAGAAAAGATAGAACAATTGGTTGCTTCGAGGGAATCAAAATCCTCCACAAGTTCTTTCAGAATTCAACTTCCCTTCTTCATTCATAACAGCAGATTAAATACAACTTCAAAAAATAACCACCAGCCAACAAACGCTGGATTTTAGTAATTCTACTAACAGCTTATTGGACCACTACTATTAAATACAACATCAGAAAATAACCACCAGCCAACAAACGCTGGATTTTAGTAATTCTACTAACAACTTACTGGACCACTACTAACAATCATGAAATAACAGCAACATTATATTTGACAGATTCTTAAGGCTGAATTTCAGCAAGACTCGGCAGAACATGCACCTGCCACTAACTACAGACTTAAATAACAACATTAAAGCATAAATAATTAACTCAACATATAGATAATACCCAACAGGTAGTGGGCCGCCCAGATAAGGCCCTGTAGCCCAGGACCGACACAATGACAATGCCTCCCCCTCAGAAGACCATGTCCACAAGGTCTGGGAAGTCCTCACGCAGAACTAGATAGTCCACCCAATTTGCTTCTTCTAGCCCTAACCCTTTCCACTTCACCAAAATTTTTACTGCTGCTCGGTTCCCCTTCTTCACCAGTCGCCGTTGTATGATTTCCTCTAGTTCGGGCTTAAAGGTTCCATCTGATGCTGTAGGCGGCAAGGATTCCGATTGCTGATTTTGAGCCCCTAACTTTTTCTTTAAGTTCGATACGTAGAACACGGGGTGGACTTGCGCCGTAGGAGGAAGCTTCAACTTATATGCGACGGAGTCTAGTTTTTCTAGCACTTTGAATGGCCCGTAGAACCACAGAGAAAGCTTTGAGTTGCGTCGTTGGACAATTGACTGCTGCTTGTACGGTTGGAGCTGAAGGTAAACGTAATCTACCATTTCAAAGATTCTTTCTGTCCGTTTTAAATAAGTGAATCTCTTCATTCTTGCTTATGCCTCTTGCAGATTGTGTTGAAGGATATGGAGAATCTGATCCTTCAACTTTAAAGTATCTTCTACAGCCTAATTTTTGGTAGTTACTGGAGAATAAGGTATTAATTTTAAGGTTGGGTAGCCATAGTCTGATTCAAAGGGTGTTAGTTTGGTCGATGCATGAACATTTGTATTGTAACATTATTCGGCTAAGGGAAGCCATTTGACCCACTCACTTGTTTTGTCACTTGAAAAACACCCTAAATACTGCTCCATAGCCTTGTTCACGATCTCGGTATGTCCATCCATTTGTGGATGGTAAGCTGAGCTGAACTTCAAGTTAGTCCCCTGCAACTTGAAGAGTTCTTTCCAAAAATTGCTTGTAAAAGTTGGATCCCTGTCTGTTACAATGGAACTAGGCATTCCATGCAATTTAAAAATATTTGCAACAAATATTTGGGCTATTTTAGAGGCTGTATAAGGATGGGAAACTGGAATAAAATGGGCATATTTAGATAACCTGCCACCATAATCACTGAATACCCTCCCGAAATAGGCAACCCTTCAACAAAATCAAGAGAAATGTCAGTCCAAATTTTAGTAGGAATTAGTAAGGGTTAAAAAAGTCCTGCTGGATGTATGTTTTCTGATTTATTTTTTTGACACACATCACACTCTTGGATTAAGTTTCGGATGTCACCCTTCATACCTACCCAATAAAATTCAGAACGAATTTTATGGATAGTTTTATGGTACCCTGCATAGCCACCCCCTGGACTACTATGTAGGGCCTGTAGAATCTGCAATTTCAGCTCAGGTGTGTTGCTAATATAGAGTCTGCCTTTGTAGTAAAGCAACCCTTCCAATACTCTATATTTGTTAGGATCCAATCTCCCTTGCTCAACTTTTTGCAACAACTTCTGCAACTCAAAATCATTTCCATAGGAAGCCTTGAGAGTGTCCAACCAAGTAGTTGTTAGAACCGTGAGGGCTGCTAACTCTCATTCTTTAGAATCCGCATTTCTAGATAGTGCATCAGCCACCCGATTGTCTTTCCCTTGTTTGTACTCCACTGAGAAATCAAAGCCTAACAACTTGGTGATCCATTTTTGTTGAAGAGGTGTTCCAACCTTCTGTTCTAGCAAATATTTTAGGCTTTGCTGATCTATTTGCACCTTGAATTTCTGCCCCAATAAGTAAGATCTCCATTTCTTTAAGGCCATCAATTCTTTCTCTTTAGCTGACATTTGTAAAGCCTTCCCACTAATTGCTTGGCTCATAAAAGCAATTAGCCTTCCCTATTGCAGTAAAACAACTCCAACACCATACCCACAAGCATCACATTGAATAGTAAAAGGATAAGTAAAATTTTGTAGTGCTAAGACTGGAGGTTTAGTAACAGTTTTTTTTTTAGCTTTTTAAAGGCTTCTTTGGCTATTTCAGTCCAATGAAAAGAATTCTTTTTTAAGAGAGAGGTTAAGGGTGCTGCAATGAGGCCATATCCTTTGATAATTTTCCTATAGTAGCTTGTGAGTCCTAAAAACCCTCTAAGAGACTTTAAGCTGGTGGGAAAAGACCAACTAAGCATAGCATCAATTTTAGCAGGGTCAGCCTTAACTCATTTATGGGAAATTAAGTGGCCAAGGTAGCTAACTTCAGAACACCCAAAACTACATTTAGATTTTTTTGTAAACAATAGATGCTATTTCAGAATGTCTAAAACAGTTTGTAAATGAACCTGTTGGAAATCACCTTAGCAAGATGCCAAGGTGGTGATCTTCCAAACACCCAAGTCTTGAATGACTTGTAGAAAGAAAACAGCAATCAAACACAAGAACAGAAAATCAAAGAAAGAAAGAAGACAACCAATTTGTTATCGAGGTTCGGCAATGTGCCTACGTCCCCGTGAGTTCCTCCGAACTCTCTGCACTATCTCAATGGTTCTTACAAAATTACAGCAATCCCCTTCAAGAATCCAAGTTCTTGAAGAAACAAGAAGAGAAGGAAAAAGATGAGAACTAACAATGTCCTCTCACTATTCTAGACTTCTCTATCTTATACACCCAGCCTTACTACAAAGAGTCCCTCTTGTGTTTGTCACTCTTACACAATTCTCTCTAAGTGTTTACAATGATCTCACAATGTCACAAATCTCTCTTGTATGTGTGTTGTATATTATTATAGAAATGAGGCCTTTAGAACCCCTTTTACAGCCTCTTAATTCTTGGACATTCTTGAGATTCATTGTTGACCCTTTGATCTTGTTCTCCCATAGATCTTAGCCCTTAATCATCTCTAAGTGAAGCTGTGCATTTTATCCTTGCACTCATACACTTAAAAGGGTCTTAAAATAGGTTGTCCATGTGTGCAGCCCTTTGCCTGGCGTCTAGGCGCTCAACAGGGGGTGCCATGGTGCTGGGCAGAGCACCTTTGCACACCTTCTGGGCGCCATGGTGCTGGTTCTGGGTGCCATGGCGCTGATTCGGTCCTTCAGCACACCATTCTGGATGCTATGGTGCTAGTGCTGGGTGCCATGGCGCTGATGTGGTCCTTCAGCACATCATTCTGGATGCCATGGTGCTGGTTTTGGGCGCCATGGTGCTGATGATGCTGCTGCTGTGCGCACACTTCCCTGATTGTGTGCAGAAGTGCGCACACTAGTGCGCATGGCCTTCCCTTACTCCAAATTGATGCACACACATGTGTGCAGTCTTCTAACTTGCTGAACTTTGATAATCCACCTTTGGTTTGGACTTTAACCATTTTTAAACCATAGTTGGACCTGTTTGAACCTTAGACAAATAACAACAATCTCTACCTTTGTCTATGTGTTCAAAAAACCTGAACCATTGTGCAGAAAGCTTCGGGATCCAAACTCATCTTGAGTCACCAATTAACCAACTCTAATCCTAAGTAATTCAAGGCAATGATTGAACTTACTTAGAGGTAGAACTTTAGTACCCAAGTCAGCAGGATTTTCTTCCGTGGCAACCTTGTCCACATGGATGCATTTTTTCGTAACATTTTCCCGAATAAAATGATACCAAACATCCATATGCTTTGTCCTCTCATGGAACACTGGATTTTTACACAAGTGCAAGGCACTTTGACTATCTGAAAATACCACAACCTGCTCATCCAATACCTACAACTCTTCAAGCAACCCTTTGCACCACATAACTTCCTTGATGGCCTCTGTAGCAGCTATGTACTCAGCCTCGGTTGTTGATAGTGCTACCACTGGCTGCAACTATGCCTTCCAACTTATACATCATCCATTTAAGTTGAAGAAACAGGAGGTAATCGATCTCCTTTTATCCCGGTCTGCTCCATAGTCCGAATCTGCAAACCCTTCAAGGCAGATTGCATTACCCCTCTTCTCATACACCAGCCCTACTTCTGGGCTTCCCTTCAAATACCTCAGCAACCACTTCATCCCAAGCCAATGCTCAATTCTGGGATTACTCAAAAACCTGCTGAGAACACTCATTGCATGAGCAATGTCTGGTCTAGTGCTCACCATGGTGTACATAAAAGAACCAACAGCATTAGAGTAAGGGACTTTCTCCATTTCCTTCTTCTCCGCCTCTGATTTTGGAATTGATCGCTGGAGAATTTGAAATGACCAGTAAGTGGAACCTTCACTGGTTTGCTATCTTCCATAGAGAATTTAGATATCATCTTCTCTATATAGGAAGTTTGAGAGATCTTCAATCTGTTTCTCTCCCTTTCCCGGATGATACACATCCCAAGGATCTTTAGTGCATGGCCAAGATCCTTCATCTCAAACTCCTCACTGAGTTGAGCCTTCAATTTATTTATCCTCTCCATGCTACTCCCAACCAGCAACATGTCATCAACATCAATGAGGATGATCACCATCTCCTCAATCTTCTGCCCCTTATAGTACAAGCAAGAATCATAGTAGCTCCTCATGAAACCTAAGCTGATTATAAAAGAATCAAACCTCTTGTTCCATTGCCGAGGTGATTGCTTCAGGCCATAGAGAGACTTCTTCAATTTGCACACTAGCTCTCCCTGCCTTCATTTTTCATAGCCTTCGAGTTGCCTCATGAAAATGGTCTCATCGAGCTCTCCATGCAAGAATGCAGTCTTCATATCTATTTGCTCAATTTCCCAATCAAATTGGACCACTAATGCTAACACTATCCGTATTGTCTTGTACTTCACAACCGGTGAGAAGATTTTGGTGAAATCTGTGCCTTCTTTTTGTGTGAACCCTTTCGCCACCAACCTAGCCTTATATCAGACTTCATCCCCTCTAGTGTTCCATTCTTTGATCTTGTAGAGCCATCTACAATCCACCACTCTCTGTTTTTCTGGTTTGGGCACCAGCTCCCAAGAGTTGTTCTTCATCAAAGAGTCCATTTCTTCCTCCATAGCCAGCCGCCATTTTGACGAATCCTTACACTCCATGGCATCCGTGTAAGTTTTTGGTTCAGCCATCCCTCCTTCTATCCAAGGAGCTACTGCATCTGCAGCATCTGCAAACCCATATCTCAAGAGTTGTCTAACTATTCTTCTTTCCCGGTCTCTTATGAGCTGGTAGTTATTTACTACATCAACCACTTCTTGTTCAGCCTCTTCTTGAGTTTCTTGAGCTTCTTGGCTTTCATCCAAGGGCTCTACTTGGTCCGAAGCCTCTTACCTCCTCTGCTCAACCTGAACTGAGTGCTCCTTGATGCGATGCTCAACAATTTCTAGACTGGTTTACTCACTAGCCCCTGTAGGGTTAGTTTTCTCCAAGTAGGGAAATAATAATTCATTAAAGACAACATCCCTACTTACAATCAGTTTCATGCCCTTCTTTTCTAAGGACCACAACCTATATCCCTTAACCCTATCACCATATCCTAGAAATACACATTTTCTAGACCTAGGGCCAAGTTTACCCTCCTTTTGATGTGCATATGTTGCACATCCAAAAGTCTTAAGGTTGTTTAATTCAGGGGCTTTTCCACTCCACATCTCCATGGGAGTCTTGAGCTCTATTGCTCTAGAGGGTGATCTATTCACCAAGTATGCAGCTGTTGCTACAGCTTCTCCTCAAAAATATTTTGGTAACCTGGATCCTATTAGCATGCACCTAACTTTTTCCATAAGGGTTCGATTCATTCTTTCAGCAAATCCATTTTGCTGGGGTGTTTTTACAACCGTCCTGTGTCTTAGAATGCCATTTAATTCACAGAATTTATCAAAATCTTTGTTGCAAAATTCTAAGCCATTATCGGTTTGTAAAGCTTTAACTACCCTATCAGTTTGGGTTTCCAACAATTTCTTCCACACAACAAATTTATTCAAGGCATCAGATTTATTCCTAAGCAAATAAACCCACACTCTTCTTGAATAATCATCAATTAAAGACAGAAAGTAAAAGTTACCTCCCTGTGTTGGTGTTCTTGCTGGTCCCTAAAGGTCCGAATGAATGTAATCAAGGATCCCCTTAGACTTGTGCACTCCGGTGTTGAAGCTGACCCGGTGTTGCTTCCCAAGAACACAGCTCTCACAGAAATCTAGTTTTTGTACTTTGTGACCACCAAGTAGACCTTCCTTGCTAAGCACTTGCAGACCCTTTTCGCTCATGTGTCCCAAGCGAGTGTGCCAAATGGCTGCCTTGTCCAGCTCAGCCATCAAGCTTGCTGCTTGATCATTGGTTTATGTTTCTCCGATCATCTCATAGAGTCCATCGTTTCTTACTGCCTTGATTACTACCAAAGATCCCTTGGCCACCTTGATCTTTCCTCCCTCTAATTTGCATGTGTATCCCATGGAATCCAGCTGCCCCAATGAGATCAAGTTCCTCTTCAAATCTGGAAGATATCTTACATTTTGCAGTAGCCTTGTGACATCATCAAACATCCTCAATTGGATGTCTTCAATCCCTCTTACTTGGCAAGAATTGTCATTCCCCAAGAAGACCCTTCCTTTATTGATCTCTTTGAAATTCTTGAACCATTCTTTGTGAGGGCACATATGGTAGGTGCACCCAGAATCAAGAATCCATTTTCCGCTGCCTTGCCTCCTGCTCACATTTGAGCACACAATAAGAACCTCATCTTGCTGTTCTCCCTTGGCAACCAAAGCCTCTCTATTGTTGGTATGGCTTCTCCTCTCATCCCATAACCTCTTCTTGCAGTCTTTCTTGAAATGGCTCTCCTTGTTGTAGTTGAAGCATCTCCTTCCTCCTCCATATCTTGTCTTGGAGTGGGATCTCCTATGGCTCTGCCCTCTACCTCTTGATTTCTCTCGGTAGCTGCCATGGTTGCTACTGCCATTCCGAGCTGCTGGCCTTCCTCTTACGAACAACCCTTCACCACTTGATGTCTCCTTCATCTTGGCTTTGAAATCATGTGCCCTTATGGCATTGATCACAATCTCCTTTGTCAAAGAATCCCTTCCATACTCAATTGCATTAATCAAATTATTAAAACAATCTAGAAGTGAATTTAATAAAATAACAGCCAATTGTTCATCCGGAAAAGAAATGCTACAGCTATTCAAATCTTGAACTAGCTTATTAAAGACATCAAGATTATCTTGCAACTCCTTACTAGGGTCCATTTTAAAAGAAAAGATTCTTTTAAGAAGATAAATTTTGTTAGAGAGAGTTTTGGTAAGAAACAACTCATCTAATTTCTTCTATATGACAGCCGGATCCTCCGAGTCTCCGCACTCCCTTGTGACACTATCCGACATGTGCAAGAAAATGGTGCTGTAAGCCATCTTCTTCATCTCGGTCCGCTGGTCCTCCGTGACACTTGCTAGAAAAGTATCATCTTCTCCAATAGCCAAGTCCACTTTCTGCTGCATTAGAACCGCCTTGATCTTCCGCTTCCATAGGGTAAAGTCCTCCTTTCCATCAAACTTCTCCACACAGAAATTTGAAGCCATCTTTTGCGGACAAGATCCCAGATTTGTACACTAACCACAATTGCTTTATTCAACTTCAAGAATACAGATCGAAGATGGATCTTTAACACCGTTCTTGAATCAACCTTCAAGAACACGACCGGATCTTGATCTTTACACCGTTCTTGAATCACCCAAGAAGTTTGATCTTTGATTCTTGGAGTCTTGGCTCCGTACCTTCTACTTCTTGCTCCGATAACCAGTTTCTTAGCTCTGATACCACTGTTGGAAATCACCTTAGCAAGATGCCAAGGTGGTGATCTTCTAAACACCAAAGTCTTGAATGACTTATAGAAAGAAAACAGCAATCAAACACAAAAACAAAAAATCAAATAAAGAAATAAGACAAGCAATTTGTTGTCGAGGTTCGGCAATGTGCCTACGTCCCCGTGAGTTCTTCCGAACTCTCTGCACTATCTCAATGGTTCTTACAAAGTTACAGCAATCCCCTTCAAGAATTCAAGTTCTTGAAGAAACAAGAAGAGAAGGAAGAAGATGAGAACTAACAATGTCCTCTCACTATTCTAAACTTCTCTATCTTATACACCCAGCCTTACTACAAAGAGTCCCTCTTGTGTTTGTCACTCTTACATAATTCTCTCTAAATGTTTACAATGATCTCATAATGTCACAAATCTCTCTTATATGTGTGTTGTATATTATTGTAGAAATGAGGCCTTTAGAACCCCTTTTATAGCCTCTTAATTCTTGGACATTCTTGAGATTCATTGTTGACCCTTTGATCTTGTTCTCCCTTAGATCTTAGCCCTTAATCATCTCCAAGTGAAGCTGTACATTTTATCCTTGCACTCACACACTGAAAATGGTCTTAAAATAGGCTGTCCATGTGTGCAGCCCTTTGCCTGGCGCCTAGGTGCTCAACAAGGGGCGTCATGGTGCTAGGCAGAGCACCTTTGCACACCTTCTGGGTGCCATGGTGCTGGTTCTGGGCGCCATGGCACTGATCCGGTCCTTCAGCACACCATTCTAGACACCATGGTGCTGGTGCTGGTGCTGGGCGCCATGGCGCTGATGTGATCCTTCAGCACATCATTCTAGATGCCATGGTGCTGGTTTTGGGCGCCATGGTGCTGATGATGCTGCTGCTGTGCGCACACTTCCCTGATTATGTGTAGAAGTGCGCACACTAGTGCGCATGGCCTTCTCTTGCTCCAAATTGATGCACACATATGTGTGCAGTCTTTTAACTTACTGAACTTTGATAATCCATCTTTGGTTTGGACTTTAACCATTTTTAAACCATGGTTGGACCTGTTTGAACCTTAGACAAATAACAACAGAACCAAATGTTCTAAAAAGGTTTTGCTATAGATAAGTATGTCATAAAAAAAGACCAAAATGAATTTACATAGATGAGGCTTGAAAATATCATTCATTAGGCATTGGAAAGAAGTGGGTACCGCCCAAATGGCATTACCAAAAACTCGTAATGACCCTCGTGAGTCCTAAAGACAGTCTTTTGGATATCATTAGGGTGAACTCGGATTTGATGGTAGCCGAACCTAAGGTCTAATTTGCTGAAAATGGTAGCAACATATAGCTCATCTAATAGTTCATCAATAATTGGTATGGGAAATTTCATTTTGATGGTTTCTTTGTTGAGAGCTCTATAATCAACACAAAGCCTCCAAATACCATCGTTCTTTTTTACCAATAGGACGGGTGAGGAAAATGGGCTTTAACTGGGTTAGATTATACCATTATTCAACATTTCATTGACCAGCTTCTCTATTTCTGTTTTCTAGAAGTAAAGGTATCTATATTGACCTACAAAGATTGGTTTTGTGTCTTTTTGGAGTAAGATATGGTGGTATTGTGTTCTAGGTGGAGGTAAACCTTTGTGTTCCTCAAAAAGTGTTTGGTATTGGTCAATAAGGTCACTCAAAGCCGGGTCAAGTTTAGCAGAAAAAAGAATATTTTCAGTGGGTTCTGTAAGCTGTATAACTAAGCCCTTTCGATCTTTTTTTAATACCTTACCAAATTTTCCCCTTCTATCAATGATAAGCCAGTGGGTGACATGCCTTGAAGTGTTCTACTTGTGCCCATATAGGAAAATTCCATTTGAAGTCTAGAGAAATCCCATAGAATTGGCCCTAGGACCCTTAACCATTGGACTCCCAAAACAATATCACATCCCCCCAATGCAGGCAAATAAAATTTAATAGGATAGAAATTACCCTGCATGTGGAGTTTCACCTCAGTACACTTTCCTTCACTACTCAAAACTGCTCCATTGGCTACCTTCACTATCAATCCTTGGGTAGGATGTATCTTGAACTGAGCCTTCTCGGCAATAGTGGGACCCATAAAATTATGGGTGCTTCCCGTGTCAATAAGGACCACCACTACACACCCTTGCACCTTGCCCACTAACCTCATGGTTCGTGGATTAGGAGAGCCCGAGAGAGCATGGATTGAAATGCTTAGCTCTACCTCTATAATTTTTGGTTCACTCCGCAAACTATAGTCTCCCTTCTCCTTACCATTCCTTACTGTTTTGGGCTCCTCGTCATCACTAGAATCCTTGCACTCCATAATGAATAACTTAGCTGCCTTGCATTTGTGCCCTGATCCCCATTTCTCATCATAATTGTAGTAAAGACCCTTCTCTCGCCTTTCCTTCATTTGAATAGGAGATAAGCGCTGCACTGAAACCATAGCCCTTTCTCGGGAGAAGGAGAACCAAAAGTCAGCCTTGGGGGTGGAGAACCCCCCTTGACAGCCTTCCTTAAGGTCAAAACATTTTCTTCTTGCATCTTAGCCAACCCAAAAGTAATATTAAAAGTTTGTGGGTTCAACATACGTACCATGAATCTGATGTCTTCTCTAAGTCCACTAAGGAAACAATTGAGTTTATATGGTTTAGCTAACCCCCTTAACTGGTTAGATAAGATTTCAAATTCTGTTTTATAAGCATCCACGGTAGTAGTTTGCTTCAATTTCATAAAGGCCTCCATTGGATCTTCATAAGTTGTAGGACCAAACCGTGTTTGCAGCCCCCTATCAAATGCTTCCCAGCTCGTGATTCCACTTGAAGCTTCCAAATTTTGGAACCAAATTAAGGTCTCACCTTCCATGTGGAAGGAAGCAAATAATACTCGATGCTGTGGGTTAGTTTGGTGATAAGCAAAAAAGTGGTTTGCTCTATAGATCCACCTTTGAGGGTCCTCACCATGAAATTTAGGGAAATTCAAACAGATGGAACGTGTTTGAATTGTCCCATGCTCTTTAAATAATGGATTGACCATTCTTTGCCCACCTGTGTCATCCTTAGGTCTTCTCCCACTACTTTGTACAAAGGCTTCAACATTACTAGCCACTGCCTAAAGCTACTGAGCCAATCCATCCACTAGCTGCTGCAACGACACCTGGTTTTGTTGTTGGATCTCCTGTACTTGTTTCACTCCAGCAAGAGATTCTGCAAGTTGTGAATAACGTGTACCAGTTCCACCTTTAGCTATATGGATAACCTTGCTCTGATACCACTGTTATGTATTTAATAAAAATATTTAAAAAGATAGAATAATTGGTTGCTTTGAGGGAACCAAAATCCTCCATAAGTTCTGCTAGAATTCAACTTCCCTTCTTCATTCATAATAGCATATTAAATACAACTTTAGAAAATAACCACCAGCCAACAAACGCTGGATTTTAGTAATTCTACTAACAACTTACTGGACTACTACTAACAATCACGAAATAACGGCAACATTATCTTTGACAGATTCTTAAGGCTGAATTTCAGCAAGAATCGGCAGAACATGCACTTGCCACTAACTACAGACTTAAATAACAGCATTAAAGCATAAATAATTAACTCAACAAATAGATAATACCCAACAGGTAATGGGCCGCCCAGATAAGGCCCTGCAACCCAGATAAGGCCCTGTAGCCCAGGCCTGACACATGACACATGACTAAAATGCCTTTGAAATGATAAGAGTCTCTATGTTAATAATCAAATTTTTTTTTCACCATTGAGTTGGTCCTATGAGCTAGATGGATGAGGTATGTCATACATATATATATATATATATATATATAGGGATTGCTAATTTACATCATTGTAGTAGTAAATTAGCAATATACCCAAACATTTGTGGATCAAAACACCCTCAATAATTCAAATGTTCATAACACATGAAGAATGAGCTTGTAAATTGTTGATGGAGAGAACCTTCATTTTTCATAACTGATTATCTTTTATAAAATAATATTTGAATAAGTTATTTGGGTCCATATAATCACATAAAAATCCTCTGTGGCATTTTTATGATAACATATCATGCGTCACAAAATGTCAAATTCAATACTAGGAAGCTTGATTTGATAAAATTTTAATCGAACAAGGATAATGAAAGCCAATTGGTTGTTCATAAAATAGCACAAGAAAATACTAATTAGTTGCTCATTTTGTTATGCTTTTTCCCTTTCAAATTTTAAAAATTACATAAATATTTTAGATATATGCTCGATTTTGAGGGGATGTTATTTTTAAAAGGAAAAATTGCACCAAAAAGAAATTTAAATGAAAATAAAATCGACATAGAAAAAGAAAAATATCAAAAATAAATTAGGAAAGGGAAAACAAAAGACAAAAAAAAAATTAGAAACTTATTTCTTCATCCCTCTTACATTTGTCTCTCTCTCTCACCCATCACCATTACAACCACACCTAGTCTCTCAAAATCTCAATCTAAATTTCTATTTTTATTATCTTTTCTTTATGTTTCCTTTTTTTCTTCACTTTTTCTAATTCCACATCTACTCTACTCATCGTTCTCTCATCCCCATCACTCCCTTCCTTTACTTTATATTTTTCTTTGCTAACATGTCAAAACGTAGAGTGACACAATTTGTTAATTGTTAAAATTTTAGCTTAAATTTTTACACATAAAAATTCAAATTGGTTTAGAAAAAATTTAATTTTTTATTTTGTAATTGCTTATTCTAATAAGAGTATTGTAGTAGTTTCTTATTAGATGGTTGTTTGATATGGTAATAGTACTAGAGTAGTAGTAGTAGTCATCTATATTGTTATTCTTCTCCTAGTGGTATAAGGAAAATATTCTCTATATAAAGGGGATCCTAGAGAAGGTTTGAGACACATTCATAATTCCGATATACATTGTAAATCATAACGATTTATAAGTAGAGCTAGATTGAGAACTTTGAGTGTATTGGGGATTTTAGATTGTGAGAAAGTTAGGGTAATAATTTTGCTCTTCCTAAAGTTTTAATTGAAGATTAATAAACTGGCGAGGTTTATTGGTGGACGAAGGCAAAGAGGTTATTGAACCATTTTAAATTGTTGTGTTCTTGATCTTTGTTTGTTTTACCTATATTTTTTGTTGTCTTTTTTTTTTCTTACCATTTAAGTTGGTGGATTTTAGAGATAAAACCTAAAAAGTGATATCATAGCCTGGTTATCTATTTGAAGATGTTGTCTACATCGTTGCTATTTATTGCATATACGCCACCATGACTACAAGTATATATAAATTCGAGATTCCTTTATTTAATAGAGAAAATAAATTTACTCTATGGTAGAGTACAGTTCAAGATCTTTTAGTGCAATAAGATCACGATCAAGCTTTAGAGAAAGGAAAGCCAGAACGGGTGACTGATAGAAAGTGTCAATCGATTCAAAGGAAGGCTATGAGCATAATTGGGTTGGCTCTTGCTCTTGAGATCAAGTAAACTATGTTGAAAGAAACTATACCCCAAAGGTTTGTGGTATAAGCTCGAGAGCATCTATGTGTCAAAGTCTTTGACCAACAGAATGTGTCTCAAGATGGATCTCTACTTTCTAAAGAAGAAATATAGTACAAGTTTTCATGATCATTTCAATTAATTCAATAAGCTAGTGTCTAAATTATTGAATGCAGAAGAAACATTGAAGGATGAGGAGAAGACATTGCTCTTGTTATCATCTTTGCCAAAATCTTACAAACCATTAGTGCAAATAATATTGGTAGGCAAGTTGACATTGAGCTTGGATGATATAACCGCATCCCTGCATGAGAATAAAAGGTTGATGGGAAATGAGAGTTTGTCTAATGTTACTCAAGCACTTACTGTGAAGAGTTCTAATAGTGTGAGAAGTCATGGAAAGCGAACAGTGGCTTAAGATAAAGATCTAAATCTAGGCCTAGAGATGATAGTGACAAGGAGTGCTTCTATTGTGGAAAGATAGAACACATAAAATATTATTGTAAAGCCATGAAGGATGACTTTAAAGAGTTGAGAAGAATAAGTGGGAATAAGAGCAATAATGGAAAGAGTAGTGAAAGTGCTAATATCACCGAGGGAAGTTATGAAGACGTGGTGTTAGCTATTAAGCGCATTAAAGACAAAGTTGATGAAAGTGATATGGTGCTAGCTATTTGATCCGGTGTCCTCCACACACATTCAATAAGAAGGAGTACTTTGATTGTATGAAGGATCCTACCTATGTCGCAGTTGCTATCGCATGTGGGAAACACAAAGTAATTGATAATGATGGAAGCTTAAAGGTAAAGCTCCATGATAAAAGCATGAAGACACTTAATAAAGTAAAGTTTGGTTTCTTTGTCACTACAAATATCATATTTTTAGGGGAATTTGATTAGATGGGATACACATGGACTGTGGGCAATGGAGAGATGTCAATTCTTAATGGATCAAATGTAGTATTTAAGGCTACTATGAACAAGAAGGGCTTGTTTGTGTTGTATGGGAAGGTTTTTCTTGAAAAATTATGTGGTGAGACATTGAAGGACCAAAAGGAAGGATTACACCAACTAAGAAAAAAGGTAGATTTCTTGATGAGGTGGAGAATTTGACCCAATGTAGAGATTGTTTGGATTTTGGCTCAAATCGTCACATGGAATATCTTTTTTAGAATATTCTACCCTACACGATTTTTCTCTTGATCTTCTTCCTTCATATTAGGATTTCTAAGATCTTATATTTAGTTTAGACTTGAATGCACTTTCAATTTCGTCTTCATTACACCTAATCAATCTTTTTTCATGAGCTTCTAAAGAATCCATTAGCTTAGCCACTAATTGAGATATCAAATTTTTTGTCTCTTCAATGGTTGCTGCTATGGGATCATATTTTTGGTCACTAGTCAAAAATATATTTTCCATAGCTTTTCATCTGATTTACAACTTCTTTGATTTTGGCATAATAATGTGTAATGGCCTCAGAATCCTTCATTTTTAGATTCTTAAATTCTCTCCTCAAAGTTTGAAGTTTGGTTATGTATACCTTTTCATTGCCACGAAACTCCTCATGCAATATATCTCATGCTTGCTTTACAGTTTGTACTTCAATAATTCTTGGAAAAATTGTCTTTCATTGCTTGATGAATGTGTTAGAGTTGGTGCATACTTCACAGGTCCAGATCTATAGAACCCTTGACGACCACGGTGAGTGGGCAGGGGTTAGGGGGCAGCGCCCTGATTACGCCCAAAGTATAATACGGTTATTTGTAGTACAGTTTTGGGATGTCGATTCCACTGTGAAACAAGTTAATTACAAAAGAATGTGTAAACTTGAACACAAACGATAAAAGATTGATTGAATGAATCTGAATTGTTTAGTTTATGAAAATTGTGTGAATGATTGAATAATAAAATAAAGAAACGACAAGGTTCCAGAAATCCTCTCTAGGTTCGTTGCTCTAATCCTAACTTGATTAAGTTGTTTTTATCTCGATTGCAAGTTTCACATCCCAAACAGACAATCGTCAAATATTCAATTAAAGTGCATTTATAAAACCTAATGTAATTGTTATGAAATCTTCTTTACTTTCTAGCACACATGACCTAACTTATAAATTATCAAGAGACGACGATATATCTAAACGACAATACCGCAGCAATGGAAAAATCTATAAAATAGATCTACCGGACTCAATCACACCCAAACAAGTACACATAAGAAAAGCATGACTGAACTTATATGGAAAAGAAGCATGCAATCACTGAAGTAATAATAAATCTACTAACTAAATTAAGAATAAAACATAACAATGTTTAACGAAAATAATATTCAACTACAACCGAATCAAATAAAGAAAAATAAGAACAACTACACCTAGGGATTCATCCCTTCGCCTTGCTTGGAGACTAGCCAGCCATGGAGCTCATGCTTCCTTGAGTTGCCTCCGGCCTCTCAACGATCATCCTCAGCTTGCCTCCAAATTTATACTTTCGGATTGCTCCTAAAGGCCCTCTGGATTGCTCCTAAAGGCCCTCTGGAGTCACTCTCTGATGATTTCAGATGAGCTCCGATTTTTTTTCCAAAGCTAAAGTGGAGTGGGTCTTATATAGGCAAATACTAAGAGTGCAATGTGTTTTCCATCCGATGTGGGATGTGAGATATAGAAATATGTTTTCCAATCGATGTGGGATGTGGGATTTAAGCCCAAAATCATGCTGAAATCCCGCACAGCCTGACCTTTGTCTACTAAAACTGTCATAACTTTCTCTAGAAAAATCCTTTTGACGAACCGTAAAATTCTGCAGAAAATAGACTTTCGGATCTTTCTAAGAATATATGGTTCATATCCTAGTTCTTCTTGTATTAATATAGTTTAATTTTCAAAGATGATTGATCTGTACGGGCAATTCTCGCAATTTAGTGAAACTCCTTTCCAATGCGCGCAACAGCTGTTGCTCTTTTAAGCCCTCCATCTTGTCCTTCCAGAAGTGTTCCTTCACTCTAGTATGCCTCGAGTCTTTGTGCTTCAAGCAATGATAACTTTTCCTCCTCTTTTGAGCTTAAAGTACCTGAAAATGCCCCGAAGTAGATCAATGATCCAAGAATGATACTTTAGAGTTGTTAACGTATAAAAGTGCAATTAAAACCTAGGTTAACTCTAAAATACTAACAATTAAGTACTGTTAAGATGCATTTTACGACTCTCATCACAACCCCCAACTAGCTTATTGCTAGTCCCTAGCAATTGAAGCGAAAATAAGAGATGAATTCTATGGTAGGAGTGAAAAACAAAGTAAAGCAATGCTAGCGTTGAACCAAAAGTAATTCATTTTTTGTCTCAAAAATTGCACATAACATACAACACATAGAATCATTAAATTTCACCTAAGTCCAAAAGTAATCCAAACATCAATCTTAAAATCGTTATTGACTCTTAACATCCATCTTACCACAAACCATTAATCCAAACACCCAGATGATTTTATGCATAAGATTCAAGAATACAAGTCTTGGCCTCTAAAAACATAATAAATTGCATGACATCAATCACAAAACAAGCTCCATAGGCTCACTTTTCAAATCACTCTCCACTATTGTAGAAAAATCACGCTACATTAGATCAAAAGGTCTTTAATAAGCTTGTAACGTTAGGCTAAGGTAAAGTTTAAGAAAGAACGGGAAAGATTCAACAAGTAGAAGAACTTAATCTCTTAGTTTTGAACACAACTCTTTAAGCACTGGATAATCTTACTTCAACACCCAACTCTTTCAACATTTTTTTATAAGTGCGTATCTCTCAATAAATCACCACTTTTCTTTTCTTTTCTTCTTTCTTTGCCATAATTAACTTTTTTTTTCTTTTCTTTTGTATTTTGGCATAAGACAATTCACCTCCTTTTTTATTTATTTTTCTTTTTTTTTTCACAATCCCCAACTTATCTTCTTTAATGTACTTGGGTTATGGTAGTAATATTTTTTTTTTTTTCATATTTCCACCCTTACTCCTTTTAAGTGCTTCTCACAACATGTGTATAACTAAGTTCTTTTAAAAGAAAGGTAAGGATAAAATGTTTTTAGGCTCATAAAGGTGAGTAAATGGTTTATCGAAAGAAAAAAGACTCAATTTTTCTTTTCAAGAAAAAGGCTCAAATAGGTGACTAGTGATAAATATAGTAATGGTAGGTTTGAAAGGCTCAAACAGTCCAAAAATGGCCTATAAATATAGTAATGTGCGTTCTAGGAATTCGCCTCAAGTGATTATCAAGTAAGTTTTAGAGCTTGTCAAGACCACAAAAGTATTCACAAAATAATCACACATAAAACTTTTCTAAATGTTTAAGACTAATCATACAATCTTACCACAAGCTAGAGTCTCAAACCAAATGAAGATTGATAATTAAATTAATTTCAAACCGAAGTAAGATTTAACTCCTTCTTAATGCTATCTGCTATCTCAATTAAGTTTATATCATTGACATGTGAATTAACTCCAAGGCAACCACAAAGCATGCTTAAAACAAAAAGAGAGGGAAAATGACACCAAGCAGTTCAATGGAAAAAGAAAAAAAAGTATGGAAATAAAGAATATGGAAACAAAGAGATGCGTTTCCTCCACCCCCAACTTAAAAATTGCATTGACCTCAATGTAAAAGAAAGAGTAAAGGAAACTCCCCTTGTAGCCAAAGGTGCATAGGTTGAATGCTTCGTATTTTTGTCCCTGAAAAAGAAATACGAAAGTAAAACTGGAAAACAACAAGATAATAATAATAAACAACAAAAAAAGGAAATATAAAAAAACAATAAAAATAAAAGGATACGTTGTGGGTTGCCTCCCATAAGCGCTAAGTTTTACGTCTTCAGCCAGACGCTCTTATTCCCTCATTGAAAAACATAGGTTGAATGCATCCGCCACTGCTTCATTGCCAAATATGGTGCTTCTATGCTTTTGGGGAACCTCAAGGATGTCATCAGTAACATCCATAAATTCTGGCTCGATGTATGCTTTGGTGAAGCCATGGATGAGGGTGGACTCAAATGGATTAAGATGCTGGACCTTTTCCATGAATGAGTCCATCGTGTATGCTTGGTGGCTTTCGTCCACATCCTCTGATCTCTTCGTTGTTGGGATGTGTAAGGACTTACTACTTACTGTATTAATGGCATTCACCTCTTTCAAATTCTGTTGCACCAGGTGCTGACCATGGGATGTGGACTGAGCTTGAGCAGGGAACTTACCTCGCTCAATCACACTCAAGTAGCTCATCAACTTGGACATTTGGCTCTTTATCTCCTTATGTTCTTCAACAACCTGCACAATTAACGATTCAAGTCTTTTATTAGTCTTACCCTGTGCCTCAATAAAAGCATGTAAAGTGTCTTCTAAAGAACTCCTAGAAGACACAGGTGCATGATATGGTGCAGAATATGAGCTAGGGGGTTGTGCAAGCTGCTGATTTTTAGATTTCCAGCTGAAGGTGGGGTTATCGTGCCATCCCGAATTATAGGTATTGGAGAAGGGTGTAAAAGGCTTCGTGTACATGCCTAAGGCATTACATTGTTCCTTATACATCCCTCTCATATCAGCAAATGTGGGACACTCTTGGGCAAGATGGTCTACCCCACCACACACAAAACATGGTTCAAAAGATTTTGCATGATTGACCACGTGTGTTGGCTTTGAGCTTTTAGTCTTTAATGCCTCTAGTTCCCTAGTGAGCATCTCGACCTTGGCCTTAAAGTTATCCTCTTCCCTAAGATGGTAAATTCCACCACTATTTGGGTTCCCTATAGGTCGTGACCTATTTGTGCTTTCAGTAGCACTAGGTCCAGTCCAAGTGTGAGCTTTTTCAGCAAGCTCATTGAGGTACTCTATGGCTTTATCAGGATCTTTCTCTAAGAACCCACCATTACACATCATCTCTACGAATTGGCGCTCTATATATGTAAGTCCCTCATAAAAATAGCTCACTAAGCGCCAATTCTCATACCCATGGTGAGGGCACATACTCAATAACTCTTTATATCTTTCCCAAGAATGATATAAGTTCTCACTATCCTTTTGTGCAAAGGTGGAGATTTGCCTTTTCAAAGCGTTGGTCTTATATTGGGGAAAGTATTTGTTAAAGAAAGCCCGAGTCATCTCAGTCCACGACCCAATAGATCATGGTCTTAGTGAGTATAGCCAACTCTTAGCTCTATCCTTCAAAGCGAAAGAAAAGAACTTAAGCCTCACAATATCATCGGTTTCATCTTGACTATGAAAAGTCACGACTACTTCCTCAAACTCTCTAATGTGCACATATGGGTTTTCATTATCCAAGCCATGAAATGTAGGGAGTAATTGAATCATTCCTGGTTTAAGATCTAATTGGCGAGTATTGGCTGGAAACATGATGCATGATGGTGTGGCTATGCGTGTAGGGTAGAGGTAATCCTGAAGTGTTCTAGCAACATTCTCATTATGGTTATCGGCATGTTAACAGAATCCTCTAAATTCTCACTTGGGTTTCCACTATTGGTTGATCTAGGCGAGGTTTCATTATCAGACTCGGAATGAGAGGGTAATTCTAGTTCGGGTCCTCTAATGAATCTACCTCGCAAATCTCTCAGTCTAAGCATACACCAAATGAATCAGAGGGGAAATTAATAAAACAAAATAATAAATAAATAAATAATAAGAAAATTAAAACTAAGGTAAAGGAACAATATTACCGTATTTACAAACTGCTGAAAAGAAAAATATTTACAATTCTTCTGCCGTCACACTCAAAGTTGACAAGCTTCCTTGTACTTAAGCGCATTTCCCCGAAAACGGCGCCAAAATTTGATTACGCCCAAAGTATAATGCGGTTATTTGTAGTACAGCTTTGGGGTGTCGATTCCACTGTGAAACAAGTTAATTACAAAATAATGTGTAAACTTGAACACAAATGATAAAAGATTGATTGAAAGAATCTGAATTGTTTAGTTTATGAAAATTGTGTGAATGATTGAATAATAAAATAAAGAAACGACAAGGTTCCAAAAATCCTCCTTAGGTTCGTTGCTCTAATCCTAACTTGATTCAGTTGTTTTTATCTCGATTGCAAGTTTCACATCCCAAACAGGCAATCGGCAAATATTCAATTAAAGCGCATTTATAAAACCTAATATAATTGTTATGAAATCTTCTTTACTTTGTAGCACACGTGACCTAACTTATAAATTATCAAGAGATGACGATATATCTAAATGACAATACTGCAGCAATGGAAAAATCTATAAAATAGATCCACCAGACTCAATCACACCCAAACAGGTACACATAAGAAAAGCATGACTGAACTTATATGGAAAAGAAGCATGCAATCACCAGAGTAATAATAAATCTACTAATTAAATTAAGAATAAAACATAACAATGTTTAACGAAAATAATATCCAACTACAACTGAATCAAATAAAGATAAATAAGAACAACTACACCTAGGGATTCATCCCTTCGCCTTGCTTGGAGACTAGCCGGCCATGGAGCTCATGCTTCCTTGAGTTGCCTCTGGCCTCTCAACGATCGTCCTCAGCTTGCCTCCAAATTTATACTTTCGGATTCCTCCTAAAGGCCCTCTGGATTGCTCCTAAAGGCCATCTGGAGTCACTCTCTGATGATTTCAGATGAGCTCCGATTTTTTTCCAAAGCTAAAGTGGAGTGGGTCTTATATAGGCAAATACCAAGAGTGCAATGTATTTTCCATCCAATGTGGGATGTGAGATATAGAAATATGTTTTCCAACCGATGTGGGATGTGGGATTTAAGCCCAAAATCACGCTGAAATCCCGCACAGCCCGCACAGCCTGACCTTTGTCTACTAAAACTGCCTTAACTTTCTCTAGAAAAATCCTTTTGACGAACCGTAAAATTCTCCAGAAAATAGACTTCTGGATCTTTCTAAGAATATATGGCTCATCTTATGGTTCTTCTTGTATCAATACATTTTAATTTTCAAAGATGATTGATCTATATGGGAATTCTCGCAATTTAGCGAAACTCCTTTCCAATGCGGGCAGCAGCTGTTGCTCTTTTAAGCCCTCCATCTTGTCCTTCCGGAAGTATTCCTTCACTCCAGTATGCCTCGAGTCTTTGTGCTTCAAGCAATGATAACTTTTCCTCCTCTTTTGAGCTTAAAGTACCTGAAAATGCCCCGAAGTAGATCAATGATCCAAGAATGATACTTTAGAGTTGTTAACGTATAAAAGTGCAATTAAAACCTAGATCAACCCTAAAATGCTAACAATTAAGTACTGTTAAGATGCATTTTACGACTGTCATCACGCCCCCAAAAATTTTAGGCCCTATACATATTTTGAGTCTAGTTTTTTGCTTGGCAGTTTGGGCTTGGGCCCATGAATAGTCGTGGTTTTGCAGCAGGGCATAAACCCTTGTTAGGGATTCTTAATTTTTCTTATAAATACTCTCTATGAACTGAGTGTACATTGTAACGAGAAATTTGTGAGGTAGATAATAGTGAAACTTCTGGCAAGATGTAGTCCTATTATGGGGTGAACTTAGGTATATCATGTCCTATTTTCTTTCTGTTTATAATTCATGTGATTGACAGGTCTCAAATCATTTAATTGGTATTAGATCCTGGTGTTCGAGGATTAACGATCAAAGATGTCGATTAGATCACGAATTGAAATCGAGAAGTTCGAAGGGAAAAGCTTCGAGTTATGAAAACTGAAGATGGAGGATCTACTCATGGACAGGGACTTGTGGATAGTGATAGTCAATAAGATGTCGAAGTACGATGAGTATGACACCAATGTCCATGGCAGAGGCGGCATCGCCAGTGGTGGTTTCGGCATCATCTTCAGCGGCCATCTTGGAGTGAGAGAAGCTAGATCGGAAGGCACGAAGTCTGATTCGACTGTGCCTAGCCAATTCTGTCCTGATAAGCATTTATGGAGAGAAGACTACGAAAGAACTCTGGAAGAAGCTGCAAAGCCTTTATCAGAGTAAATCTTTTGTAAACAAACTATTTTTGCAGAAGAAGTTGTACAACCTTCGGATGGCTGAGGGTGATTTTTTCTATGTTAATCTACATGAGTTCAACACTTTGATAGGTTAGTTATTGTCTATCAGTTTTGATGTGATGGATGACAATAAGGCTATTACACTGCTTTGTTCACTGCCTGATTCGTGGGATAACTTGATAGTTGCGATTGGTAGTGGTACGACTGATCTATCCTTTGAGAATGTCATGGCAGCTTTATTGTCTAAGGAAATGAGGTGGCAGGGTACAAAGAACTCATCAAATGAGGCCTTATCTATGAGAGGGCGAACCCATGATGGAGACTACAAGTGGTCTGGTGATAAATCCAAGTTCAGGGGAAGATCAAAAAATAGGGATAAATCTAGGTTGAAGTGTTGGAAGTCTAGACAACCTGGACATCTGAAGAATGATTGCAGAAGTAAGAGTATGAACCTCGAAAAGTGGACAGGCGAGAGATCAGCTTCATGAAACAAGAACCAAGATGATGATGCTGGTGACTTAAATATGGCGTCCTATTTGGCTCAGTCATATCGAAGTGTTTGGATAATTGACATAGGAGCATCCTTTCACATGACACCTCACTGGTTTCGTGAGTATGAAACCTTTGTTGGGGGAAATGTTTTATTAGGAGATAATTCTCTGGTGAAAATTATTGGTTGTGGGAAGGTGAAGTTGAAGATGAATGATGGGACGGTCAGGATACTTCTAGATGTGATGTAGATTTCGGGCCTCTGTAGGAACCTAATGTCAGTCAACAAGATGACAGATGAGGGAGTGAATTTCAACTGTGAAAAAATTTGTGCAAGATAACTCATGGATCGCTAGTAATCACACAAGGTATTCGATATGGTACGTTATACAAGTTTCTAGGAAGCACAGTACAAAATCAATGCAGTGGACATTTTATCTCTGAGAAGGTGACTGATGATGGGGCAAAGTGTAATACCTGTGTTCTTAAAGTAAGAGTAAAAAAATAATTTGATAGATATGACATGGAATTAAAATTTTATATATATATAATGAAAAAGTTACTAATATGAAGAAAAAAATGGTGGACAACACCTCGAGTCCAGGTGTTGTCAAAGTAACATGAATTACTTACATGTTAAACACCAATGTATGCAAAAACGGTGGGGGAAGGGTGAGTAATATAAAAAAAAAATGGTTTTTTGTTTTGTTTTATTATTTTCCTACCAAATCTTGGGACTCAAAGAAAGGTTGAAAGATTGAAATTTTGAAGAAATTTATGGCAGATTTTTAAAAGAGATTCGAGGAAAGCTTTAAGAAAAACAGAAGGTAATAATGTGTATTTTATTTTTTGAAATTATACATACATGAAATTACCCAGAATTTAATGTTGAAATTTAAAGGGTATGAATTATGGAAGAATTGAAGAATAAATTAGAAATTTTAATACAAATATTATGTAAGGCATTGACAATCAGCAATCAGGTGAAATTATTGCTGAAAGGAGTAGGAAGGGCAAGGAGGTGGTCCATAGGTAGCTTTAAGTGCTACGTGGTGAGTTAGATTTACTTTTATTAATCGAGATAAATATGAAATATAAAGTAATGATATTTGAATTAATTATTGAACTACAATGATTGGATGATATATGAAAGTTGGTTGATTGATATTATATGAATAATTGATATATTAAAAGTTTATTATAGGAGAAGTAATATTATTGAAATAATGAGTCAATGAAATATATAATGAAAAGATAAATGAAATTCTTGATAAGCTATGATTGATAATTTGATATGATATATGAGGAGATAATTTAATGAATATGATAAAAAAAATTGAGAAAGAGCTGGATAGCTAAATTAAATGCTTAAATGTATGTTTGTTTTCATATTATTGTTCATATGCATGAAATAAAAGACCCGGAAGGCAGCTGGTTTGCTCTTTTTTTTTTCTTCATATTATTGCTCATATGCATAAAATAAAAGAGCTTGAAAGGCAGACAGCCTAATTGAAAATAAAAGAACTAGGAAGGTAGTCAGTCTAACTTAAAATAAAAGAACCGGGAAGGCAGCCGATCCAATTGAAAATAAAAGAACCGAAAAGGCAATCATTCTTCTAGTGTGTCATAATGAACTGGATTTTGATCCGAATTCGATCCATATCTAATCCATATAGTCAGATAGGGATAAAAGATTTTATCCGCCAATCCGATTTTGATCCAAATATATTAATTTATTTAGCAAACAATTCATACTTGGATAGTTGGATTTGCCTTGATCCACTCCCATAATAATTTGATCAAATTATAATATTATATTATATGTAGTATTCTTTGTATTATGTATATATGTTTTATTTTTATAATACAAAAACACATATATGTTATAAGTTAATGCTATTCAAGGATGCTATAACTTATTTAAAATATATGTAATGGTAAAAATGTTAAATATTTAAAAGAAATGTAGTTTTTTTGTCTGTTTGAATTGCTATATATTTTTTAAACATTTTATAATGTACTAAGTTTTTAAAATATATGCTATCATAATCTGAATTTCGATGGATCCGGATTTGGACTGAGTTTTAAAATATCTGATAAGTAATCTGATCCAAATTCGATCAATTGAATTTTTAACAAATGGATATGGATATACTTTAATCCGAGTCAAATCCAATCCGTTTACAAGTCTACTTATTATAGTACGTTTTGTATTGTAGTGGGGTGACAAAATCTACATTTTTCATCACAAAAAATTAAACTTTGCGTTTGGTAAAACTTAATTACTAATTGTGTTAGCAAAAGTTATGATACAAAACTTGCATTTCTCAAAGCTAGTCCTATTGTGCTGCAGACAATCCGTGTTTTGAAATGCATGAAAAAAAATTAATTACAATTAAAGAAATCCAAAAATACCATTTTACTTAATAAAATTTTCTTATATATAAAGAAATTATTTATTGTTCTTTTCAACTATAGAGACATTATCATTATTATGTATATTGTAGCTATTTTACATAATTACAACACTATATTATGATTGTCTCACAATACACTTATCACAACCACCCCAAACTCACCTTTAATTACTGATGAGCGGCACGAGCACGAGTTCAAAAAATTGTGAGAATTATTTAAATTTTTTATTATAAAAATATTTTCTTGTACAAATACAAATATAAAGGGATTGTTTGGATATTTGCTCAAATGAAACTTAAATCACCAAAACTTAAAGTTTTTTGAACTGGATTTAAGCAATTCCCAAATAAAACCAAAGCAATATGATATATATGATAAAATTACTTAAATGTATAGATTTTTTTTTAACATATATAATATTATAGGGCTTGGTACCTAATAATTAAGTGAGTGGGCCATATCCAATGAGTAATATAATGAGTCTCAACTTCCACACTCCCTGACTGCCAACTGCCAACTGCCAAGCTCTTATTATTAGGAATTAATCATAAAAATGAAAATTAAAAAACACACAGAAACTAGTAGAATATCTTGAACAAAGGTAGATCAAAATTGGAATATATATGGAAATGTATATACTCTTTAATGAAAATAATAGAAAATAATGTTAGGAATTCTTTATATTATTTACATTAGAAGTATATACATTTATTAGTACACTCTTCTGCAAATATCCTATAAATATAAGTTTCTAATAGGACTAAGGTTTCTTATTTACGATAATCTAAAAATTCTTAATATTATTTACATTAAGAGTATATATATTTATGCATGCGTGCTATTATGGCATATTAAAGGCTGTAGACCTAATTCTCTTAATTTATATTTACAAAGGTAGATCAAAATTGGAATATAAATATCGATCTTGAAAATCATTTAGGATTTAGTTGGTAGAGAAGATGGGGAATTTATGAGTTCCATTATGGTGTCACGTATATGAAATTCATAACTATAAAATCGAGTTTCGTAATCAATCTGTCATTTTCATAGTTTTTATAAGATAATATTTGAATAATTTATTCGGGGTTCATATATAGTCACATTAAAATCTCCCATAAAATTTTCTCTCTACAGAATTCAAGTTCCCTAAAAAAATTTCTCTTCGTCTGACACCAATGGACAACTGATTACATATCAATTTGAAAATTGGCAATCAATAATTCTATGTCATTTTTATCAATCAACAAATAATTTGAACAGATAATTATTTATTGTTCATCAGTCGACGTTTATGTAATTTCAAATAAAGTACTTTTAATTCAAAAAATTAATTTGCTGGTCTTGAAAAAATTAGATAAAAGTTAAAATTTCAAAAAATACCAAGAAGAGAACGAAAATTGGAAAAACATCATGTGCTTGCTCAAAAAATAATAAAGATAAAATATATAAGATGCAAAATTTGAAGGCGAAGTTACAAAATGTGAAAAAACAAAATTCGATGTGAAGACTATAAAACATATGTTAAAAAAAATAAATACAAATTTTCTCAACACCGACCCTTTTATCTTCGTTGGGTCCCATATAACTGGGACAAAAAGTAAAAAAAAAAAAATATAAAAAGAGAATTCTTGTATAGGATTGGTTTTATAAGGTCCTTTAAAATTTCTCTAATCATATTATGACAAAATACACAATTTTGTTTTTTATTTTACTTTTTAATGGAATAATACAATGAGATCGGTTGAGTTCTAAAAGGGTCTTATAAGATCCATCCTACCCAAAAATTTGAAAAAAGAAAGAGAAAATATAAAAGCATAATCTTTCTATCCATTTTATAATCTATAAAAGGCATTGTACATCCCTTTTTTGTTTTGTAATTTTTCTCTGAATCTTTTTAGGGTTTTAGTCACTAACCATTAATTAGTGTCAATTATCTTCGTCTTCCCTACAATTCACCATCAAATCCTTCATCATCTTCCTTACCATCAATAATCACCATCCACCCAAAATCTTGTTGGTAACACATTATCGTTCTTGTCTTATTAGTACCGCATCCTAGATTTTTGTCATTTTACCTAGGTATCATTTTCCATTAATGATTTTAAGGTGAAACAAACGGAGTCTTAAATCTTATAAATCCATTACTCACAAAGTTTCAAAGTTACTTGAATAGCTTAACACTACAAATTTGTTCAACACAAAAGAAGAGAATTATATATATGCTACTAGATAGGGGTAGACTGGAGTCGAGCCGAGCCCAGACTAAGGTGTTCGAGTTTGACTCAACTTAAAATGAATAGACTCGACCTATGTGCAACCTATCAATTTTTTTTTTCATCTATTAACTTTTATTCTTCTAAAATTTTGTATATTTCAATATCTAATCTATCTTATTCCATTTTAAACTTCCTGCATTTTTTATCTATTAGTTTTATCTATATCTGTTAGTTATTTTATCTCCTCATTTTATTCATAATTTGTGCATACCAATATACAACTTGTCATACTTCATCTTAAAAATTCATTATTTTTGCCACTATCTATTAGCTTTTTTATCTATTCATTATATTCAAACTTTATATATTTAAATGTATCTTATTTCATATTAAGAATCTTGATTTTTTTCTATTAAGTTTTTTTCTATTAAGTTTTTATACTTATTCATTATATTCAATTTTTTTATCAAAGTTTTTTATTTATCTACTAACTTTTTCATCTCATTATATTTAACGTTTGTATCTACTAATTGTATTAAAAAAAATTATATTTCAGTATTCAGTCTATCTTAATTCATCTTAAAAATCCTGCATTTTTTATCTATTATTTTTATCTCCTCATTATATTAAAGTTTTTTATATTTTACTGTCGAACTTATATTAGGACATCGAGAAAGAAAAACAAATACATTAATTACCACATTATAGTTGATTTGTTTATAAAAAATATATAAAAAAAAACTACATTTGTGAATAATGTGCAATAGTATATTTTACTTATCCACCAAAGATATGGTAGTTGATGCAATAAATGTATAACATCAAACACATTATCTGTTACTTATTTTATAGAGAATGAACACATGCATGTGTGAATAAGGTGCAGTACTAGTATCTTTTAAATTTAGTATAAATAGATGCATATTTAGCTCAATTCTTACATCAACCAACAAGATAAGAGAGTAAGAGAAGAAAACGAAATATGGGTTTTCACAGATCAGCCACAATCATTGGCATGTCCTCGCTAATGATATTCACTTTATCATTTGCTTTGGATATGTCGATCACATCTTACAATCAAAACTATGAGCAGAAATCAAGCAATTGGAGAGCAAACGATGAAGTGATGAGACTGTTTGAGGAGTGGCTTGTTGAGAACCACAAGGCTTACAATGCTTTGGAGGAGAAGGAAAAGAGGTTTGCGATATTTAAGGATAATTTGAAGTTCATTGATGAACATAACTCCAAGAATGAAACCTACAAACTTGGGTTGAACAAGTTTGCTGATTTAACATTTGAGGAGTTTAGTAATATTTACTTAAATACGAGAATTGGGGATAACAAGACCTTTAAATCTAGTAACCGTTATGAGCCATGTGACAACGACAATTTGCCTAAATCCGTTGATTGGAGGAAACAAGGTGCTGTAACTAAAGTCAAAAACCAAGGTCCATGTGGTAAGTTAATTTCTAACTCAGTTGTTAACGAGGAAATACTTGTTATAATCATAATACTGATGACATACTTTTATATACAACTGATTTTCTAAAAAAAAATTTGTAATGAAGTCAAATTACACTGATTTTCTAATAAAATTAAAATTTTGTATTTACATAATTTCCATTTGTTATAATCATTATTATTATCGTTAAAAAGAGAAGTTTTTGTTAGATGTATTTAATATATAAAGGATTTATTATTCCATTCAAAATGGTAGGGGATTGTTGGATATTCTCGGCGGTTGCTGCAGTGGAAGGGATAAATCAAATAGTTACTGGAAATTTGACCTCATTATCCGAACAGGAAGTGTTGGATTGTGAAAACATTCATCGTGGAGGTTGCAATGGTGGTCTACCAAAATACGTTTATAAATTCATTATAGAAAATGGTGGTATTGACACTGACAAAGATTATCCATACAAAGCTGTTAAAGATGGATGCAATCAATCTAAGGTTAGTGAAAAAATAAATTCCATTTAAAAAAGAACGAAAGAAACTTGTGGTGTGTTCAGTTCTAGAAAATTTATCAGTTTTAATAAAAGAATTTACAAAAAATTTACCTTCCAAACACAATTTATCATTATCAAACTATAATTTCCTCACTCTCTAATAATGTTTTATCTTATGCAGAAACGTATCAAGATTGTTACAATTGATTCTTATGAATTTGTTCCAAGATTTAATGAGAAAGCACTGCAAAAAGCAGTTGCAAATCAACCAGTGAGCGTAGCAATTGAAGTAAACAGGGATGTTCATTTATATAAATCGGTAAGAACTTTTCTTTGTTTTCATATTACTAATTTTCATCACATGTCATATATGTAACTAAGAGTCTAAGATCAATGCTACTTGGTAAAGTAAAAAATAATTAAAGCTATTAATTAGAGTAATTGATGATCTTTAAGTTCTATCTTCGACCTTTTTAAAGGCAAATTAAAGGGAAACTTTATTAATAATACAGATGCAAAAGAATACATCCTAAGAGTTTTCAGAATAAGAAAAAAAAATTTTAAGAAAAATTTTGTTTTTTTTTTCTTTTTAAAATTTTCCTTTGAGATTATGTTATTTTCTCAAAGGATGAAAGAAATAAATGAAAGAAGTTGAACCAAAAGAAATCATCTAAATGTAACTACAAGTCTATGATCAATGGTACTTGGTAAAGAAATAAGGGTTCAACTCTTCTGCAGTAAAAACTGTGAAGTAAAGTATGTAATATATTATTTTTTCATACGGATTTGAAGTCCTTAAATTTTGACATTTGGTGAGAACTATTTTATAATCAAAATTTATGTGTATTATATATTTTACTTCACAATTTTTGACAACATTGATCTCAATAAATAATTAAAGATATTAATTAAAGAAATTGCTGAGCTTTAAGTTCTATCTTCAACCTTTTTTAAGGCAAAGGCAAACTTTGTTAATAATGCAGTTGCAAAAGAATGCATCAAAATAGCTATCAAAAAAAGAAAAAAAAAAACTTTAGAGTAATAGTTTGTTTTTTTCCCTCTAAAAATATCATTCAATTGAGATTGCATCATTTTCTCAAACGATGAAAGACACAAATGATGGAAGCTAAATGAAAAGAATGCATCGAAATAAGTGGTGATCTCATGAAACCACTCCATGTGTGTTACCATAGTCCTTGGAAACTCCACTTGTAACAACAGAAAAATTGAGTAGCAATTTCAATATTTATTTTTTTACAAGTTTTTGGTGCAATTACTACTCAATTTTTTCACTGTTACTAGTGGAGTTTCCAAGGTCCGTTATAACTCCCACGGATGTGAGTTTGTGGGGTCACCACTCTATCCAAATAGAAACAGTGATTGACCTATTAATTATTAACCCAAATAAAAAATAATTGAATTCAAGCTAACAACTCTAATATAAATAGAATGAATTGTTGTCGTGTGGATTGGAAAGGACAAAGTATATTAGTATATATATGATGAAAATTTGAGGAGTATTATCCTTAAACTACTTAGTCCTGATTACTTGTGTGTATCTTTTATTTTTATTGAACAAAAAAATTAGGGTGTATATATGGGAAGTTGTGGAAGCAGTCTAAACCATGCAGTCACCGCTGTTGGATATGGCACAACAAAGGAAGGGCAAGATTATTGGCTTATAAAAAACTCATATGGTACCAATTGGGGAGAGGAAGGCTACATGAGATTGCAACGTAATGTGCCCATGCATTGGGGTAAATGTGGGATAACAATGTACGCATCTTACCCTATTAAGATGAAAAGTCGAGGAAATCCTTCTAATCCCATAAAGGACATCGAATTTGAAATCGAAGCATCAGATGCCATTCCAGCTAAATCTTATCAAGCCTATTGAACTACTCAAGGAAATAAGAGCAGTGGGTTTGTATTTCCTCTTTGAAGACGGATATATGGCATGAATAATTAAGAGGAGTGTAAATTATCTTTCTTCTTTTCCTTAATAAAATATTTGCCCCAACATTTGTTAGGTGCAAATTGGTCTTTGTATGTTGTTAAATAAAAATTTGTGTTTATTTTATTTTTTCCCCAACATTATTGAAAATATGAATTGCAATTTAAAGAAACATACATGAGCTCGAGAGAAATAGTTTGAGAGAGAGAGCAAACATGTCATGATGTGTGCTCCATATATCGATCTACTGATAAAAAAGGATCTAGAGTTTTCAAGAAAAGAGAGAAGAGGCATATGTAGTTGAGATGGTAATGTATTCGTGGATAATTACAAAATCATTTTGATTTTCAAGGATTGAGAAAATTTCCTTTGTTTTAATGTTAAATCCAAGTGAGTAAAGTGTGGAGCAGTTTTCTGTTTTCCTAAATGAGTATATGTTGATTAATAGGATTTAATTTCTAAATTTGAAATGAATAAGATCATAGGGAGATAGAAAGGGGTGAAGAGATGAGGGTTAGCTCCATAATTTTTGTAATTGACGATTGTTAAGTGGCAACAATTTTTGGATTTGGGTGCATTTAATGTGGAATGAGTTTAGATGGATAAAGTATGTCCTATTTCTCTGGTCTTTTTGATTTTGTCGTAGCTTGACTAAAATGCTTTTGAAATCATAAGGGTCTCGATGTCAATAATTAGTTTTTTTCACCATCGAGTTGGTCTCTACTGTCTCTATGAAATAATAAGGGTATATATATATATATATATTCACACCATTGTTGGAGTAAATTAGCATTGTACCCAAACCTTTGTGCACCAAAACACACTCAATAATTCAAATGTTCATAACACAAACACAAGGGGTACTAGGGTAATTCAATAAATACACTTATTTAATTTTTTTTAACTTAAGATTTTTTTTTTGGCATTATTGGGCCAACTAGTGGTCGGAAAAGCTTACTCTTGATACGGTTGGAAAGCTTTCACCTACAAAATGAGATCTGGAAGCGTTACCATCTGACGAACCGATTACTCCCACGCGATATCAATTATGTATGGTAAACGGAAAGCAAAATGAGTTGGAGTCCAAGTGAGAGAATTAAATTAGCTTCTTCTCCTTGGACGAGTTATATGATTGTAATGTGTTGGCTCACATTCTCAATGATGTGTATTAAGAGTATAAGTAAAAAAAACACATGTGATAAATATGAGAGTGTGTTCAGAGAGAGTACAAGTGTTCTTGCAATTGAGGTTTGAAGTTACAATACATTTGTAATTTTTGTGTACTATTTGTTGATGTCGAAAATCTATCACTTATGCGACCGACTGGAATGTCAAACCTACGCAAGCAAAATGAAAGAAAACCTAAAAGTCATCAGAGGGGTGTGCCTTCGATGGGACTCTCTGATGCCTAAGTTAGTATAGGGCTTTTGATGAAATGGAAGCCGGAGAGTTTAAAGAAAAATTTGTGTTCATACCTTTGATAATGAAAGACCTCTTATATAGTGTTTTGGAGTAGAGTCTAATTAGAAAAATGTTATTGTGATAGGATTAAAATTCCTATAGGTTGGATATTCTAATGATACTAAGTTATCCATAAGCTGGATTGTTAAAATGATATTCGATTTAACCATAAGCTAGAAGATTACAGCAGCATTAGGAATTTGGTGTGAATTTACCATTACGTCCTTTGCCAAGTGTAGCTATTCAATCTGGTTAATTTGTCTTGTCTATACATTTGGTGTGAAAGATTAAATGGTGCCATGTGTCGTCATGTCATTGGATGAGGAATTTTCTCCTACATCACTATTTATTTTTTGTAGTAGAAAATGGGTTCTCTCTACGTGGATAATGAATTCATATGTCACAAGCATTTATAATCATTGAATTATTATTAGCAAAATATTTCTAAGCTTTTCAATTAGATAAGGTTTGCATTATTATGGTTTTTTTTGTCCTAATTGTAATTTTAGTTGTGGAAAGTTAAAAATTATTTTAAAATTATTTTTGTAAGACCTTTGTATGTAAAGTCAAAATTTGTTCAATGTTTTGTAAATATTATGTTAAAAGTGTTGTCAAACTAGAAATTTAAAAAAAAAAAAATTGATTTTTTAGAATCTATTTTTTAGCTTCAAATTTTAAAAATCATTTTTTTAAATGTTTAGCTTAACTTTACATATCTTCTCTTTCCTCATATTTTAGCCCTTTTCTCTTCTCATTTTATATTTTATATATATATTTTTTTTTAATTTGATTTTTTTTTTCATCTTGCTTTGTATTTATATTCAGAAAATCCATGTGTAAATAAAAAAAATTGTACATAATGGCACATGAAGAATGAGCATGTAAATCGTTGACGGAGAGAACCTTCATTTTTCATAACTAATTATCTTTTATAAACTAATATTTGAATAAGTTATATAGGTCCATAAAATCACATAAAAATCTCTAGTGGAATTTTATCTCTGCAGAAGTCAAATTCTTTTTTTTTTTTTAAAAAGTCTTTCCATTCGACACCAATTGATAACTGATAACATATTAATTTGCCAACTGACAGTCAATTTGTTTTATACAAATTAATTAATTTCATCTTCACTTGTAATATGTAACTAATTTTCAATTAAAATTTAAGGTGTATATAAAAGAAGGTGTGGATGAAAAGTAAACCACGCCGTCACCGCAGTTGGATATGGCACAACAGAGAAGGGGCAAGATTACTGGCTTATAAAGTCATCATTTGGCCCCGACTGGGAAGAAGGAGGCTACCTGAGGTTGTAACATAGTGTGCCTCAGTATGGGGCAAATGTGGCACAACAGAGAAGAGGAAAATGTGGAATAACATTGTATGGATCTTATCCTATCGAAAGGGGAAGACACCTAAATCCTTTTCATCCTATAAATGACAATGTATATGATATTGAAGCATAAATGCCACTCCAGTTAAAGTTGTTGATGTCAAAAATCTGTCGGGAATTTGAACGGCCGGATAGAGAAACGTGCACACACGAAACAAAGAAAACCTAAAAGTCATCGGAAGACCGGAAGGGCTGTTCCTCTAAAGGCTCTCCGATACCTAAATTAGAATAAAGGTTTTGAAAATATGAAAAACCAAATTGGATAGAGAACTATGTATATGAGAGTTGAATGTACCTTTTTGATTTGTAGGAGCACCTGCCCCCACTTGGGTCCCAGCATGGCAAGAATATATAATTGGAGTGTATATTATATATATATTTATTTTATTTTCCTTATAAAATATGTTTAATTAACGAGTAAGATAATAAATATGGTATAATTATTGTGGGGATTGCTATATACACGGTCATAGTTGCTATAAACATGGCGATTGTGACATGAATTGACACTTTTGGATGGAGACAATTGCAATTTCATGCATGTAGAACTCGTCTCCCCATTATTGATAGGGATTTAAGAGAAATTGCACATAATCTTGATATACAAGATTAAATATCAATCATATACATGTTTCTTTTATTGCTGTCTTCCTTAGATTAGGCGTTTTGTTTGTCTGGTTACGCCTTGGTTGTGTTGTTATTTTTTGTTCTTTCTCGGTTTAGTAAGCTTAATCATATACAAAATAACTATTAAACTAAGTGTCATCCGAAACAAATCAAACTGATCAAAACAAATAACAAAACAAATTACCAAATATGGATCTTCTTTTCTCTGATTACCAATTGCTGGTGTGCCGTAAGGCTTACAAGTAATGAGCCACAAGATTCTTCGGGCACGAGCTCAAGAAACTACCAAATTTTTTAGATTTTTTATAATAAATATTTGTTTGTATGAATACGAAGTAACATATTTTATGATAACATATCATGCGTCACATAATGTCAAATTTATTACCGAGAAGCTTGAATTGATAAAACTTTAACTCAACAATAATAATGAAAGCCAACTAGTTGCTCCATGAAAAAGGCATGAAGGCAATTGAGAAAATAAAGTTTGCTTACTCCCTCACTACAAATATCATCTTTTTAGGGGAACTTGATTAGATGGGATACACATGAACTGTAGGCAATGAAGAGATACCAATTTTAAATGGATCAAATGTAACGTTTAAGGTTACTATGAGCAAGAAAGGCCTCTCTATGTTGGATGGGAAGGTTTCACTTGAAAAATTAGGTGGTTGACACGTGGAAGGACCAAATGATAATATTGCACCAATGAGAAGAGAGGTAGATTTGTTGATGAGGTAGAGAATTTCAGCCAATATAGAGATTTTTAGGATTTTGGCTCAAATCCTCACATGAAAGAATTCAATTGGTTTAGGAAAAGTTTAATTTCCTGTTTTGTAGTTACTTATTCTAATAGGAGTATAGTAGTGGTTTCTTATTCTAGTAGGAGTAGTAATAGTAGTCACCTATGTTGTTCGTTTCCTAGTAGCATTAAGAAATTATATCCTACATAAAGAGGGTCCTAGAGAAGGTTTGAGATACACTCATAATTCTAATATACATTGTAAATAAGAGGGATTTACAACTAGAGTTAAGGTGAGAGCTTTAGATGTATTGGGGATTTTGGGTTGTGAGATTGTCGGGGTAAGAATTTTGCTCTTCCTAAAGTTATAATTTAAAATTAATAAACTGGTAGGGTTTGTTAGTGGATGTAGGCAAATAAGTTGTGGAACCACATTAAATTATTGTGTTCTTCATTTTTGTTTAATTTTTTATTTAATTGTTATGTTTGTATTTTTTACTTAAAATTTGAGTAGTAGATTTTAGAAATAAAATCTCAAGATTAACCATACTTTTTGAGTGTTTAATATAAATGCATAGATTTTTTTAAATAAATCCTCTATTGAAAGGACTTATAATTAATGTGAATGGACCCAATCCACTTAGTAACATAAATAATGAGTCTTTAGCTTACACATTTTCTTTTCACTTTCATCACAAATTTAGAATGCAAGACGTCATCACTAAACATCAAAGGTACGGTGGCTCATGC
Organism: Bretschneidera sinensis; assembly: GCA_023935145.1. NCBI lineage: Eukaryota > Viridiplantae > Streptophyta > Magnoliopsida > Brassicales > Akaniaceae > Bretschneidera > Bretschneidera sinensis. Next base: position 4,979,220 of record CM043697.1, on the reverse strand, counting down.
AATAATTGTATTACATTAATTATCACATTATCTGTTAGGATTTAATCCACATAATCAAAGAATATAAAATCATGAAACCATTAAGAGAAAAAATAAATAAACATGAACACCAAAATTTATGTGGTTCGACCTTAACAGAACTACATTCACAGTGCCAAGGCCCATTAATAACTCAACCATAATATAACTTTTTGGATGGTAGAAAGTTGTAAAACCCTTTCAACTCTAACTATCCCAAAACCCCATTTCACACTCTCAAATAACTCAATCCTTGGATATTCTAGTGTTACAAGATTTGATATAGTTATAAATAAAGACTCCTAGAGCTTTATTTATAGTAACTACTACCCATATTCTTTTGACATATAAATGATGTGACACTAGAACTACTTACAATAACACTTCTCTCCAATGTGGAGTTTGAGTAATATCCCAACAAATTCCTCCCTCGAATCAAATCCCCAAACACTTCAACAACAACAGAAAACTTCACACGATTATTGGTCTTCTTGGTCTTCTTGTGAATAAACAAGATTCTTTGAGGTCCACTAACTTTAATACCTTCAAACTTTCCATTAACAGAGTGACCATAGAAGATGCAAATATTCCTCGCATCCCTTTTGCCTTGAATAATCACCTCATCATGCTTGTAAACCTTGTACCAATCTCCATGACCCGAATTTGTGTACCCATGTGAAGGTAACTGCCCCAATGAAATTATGTTGTAGATGTATGTAGATATATACCTCACATTAGAAAGAATGTTGACAGCACCACAGAGAAGCATGAAGCAAACTCTATGAACGCATTCAATCTTCATCTTTTATTTGTTCCCCACAATGATGTTAACTAAACTTTCATATTTCTTCAAGGTGTCAAAGCAATCCTCATTATTGTATATGTGCATGGAAGCAGTAGATTCCAAAACCCAACTGTATTAGTACAACATCTTCGTAATCTTTAGAAACCAAATTTTCATATAAGGCATCCTTCTCTTTCTTCTCATTGAGTTTCTCTTGAAACCTTTAATTTTGAAACTAGCCTCTTTAATTGTTTACAATAGGACTGGATGTGGCCCCTCTCTCAAAAATAGTAACATTCCCTTTCACTATTGTCTCTAGGCCTAGATTTAGATCTCCCCTTTGAGCCACTATTCCATCTCTATTGACTCTTCCCTATAGATAGTGCTTAATCACCATTAGACAATACCTCGTTTCCCATCAACTGCTAATTCTCACGTAGAAGCGCAATTACATCATCTAAGCTCAATGTCAACTTGCCCACCAACATTGTTTGCATCAATGGTTTGTGAGATTTAGTCAATGATGATAAGAAGAGCAATGTCTTTTCCTCATCCTTCAATGTCTCTTTTGCATTCAACAATTGAGAAAATCGCTTGTTAAATTCATTCAAGTGATCACGAAGCTTGTACCTTTTGAAATCTTTAATGAGAAAAGGTCCATCTTGAAACACAATATGTTTGTCAAAGATTTCCATGCATAGATTCTCTCAAGCTTATCCCATAAACCCTTAGGTTTAGTTTCATTCAACACACTATACTTGATCTCAAGAGCAAGAGCTAACCTACTTGTGCTCACAGCCTTCCTCTAAATCGACTGCTACTTTTTTTTATCATTCATCCCTTCTAGCTTTTCTTCCTCTAAAGCCTGATCAAGATATTGTTGCACTAAAAGATCATGAATTGTACTCTAAAATAAAGTAAACTCGTTTTTTTTTTCTTTTCCGTAGAACAAAATATACATGTCGACAAGGTAACATAGACATAAAAAATAGCAACGACGCAGACAGCTTCTCCAAATAGATCTAGGGACACATTTCTAGTAATAAACAAATCTGGCTCAGATACCACTTGTTCGGATTTAATCCACATACCCACAGGAAATAAAATCACAAAACCAAAAAGAGAAAAATTAAATAAGCCGAACATGAAAATTTATATGGTTCAGCCTTAACAGACCTACATCTACAATAGCAAACTCCACTAATAACTCAACTTACTTTTGGATGGTAGAAAAGTTGTACAACTCTCTCACCTCTCACAATCCCAAAGCTCGGTTACACCCTCTCAAATTTTGTGAGAAAAAAAAATACTCTCATTTTTAATCTTCAAAAGTCATATTTTCAATAATATATATATATATATATATATATATATATATATATATATATAGAGAGAGAGAGAGAGAGAGAGAGAGAGAAGCTGATGATATATTTGATGTGCAAGTGATTTGAATTGATGAGTCTCTAATGCTCAATAGAAAACAGAAAAGCTCTGGTACCATTGATAGTTTTTGATTAAATGGATTAAAAAATATTTAATCCGTCGAAGTTTTTTTAATTGATCGAACTTATTGCATCTTAGTTGCTGACAAAATATTAGTTGAAAATAAATGGATAGTTTTTGCTAAGTGTTTAGCATTTGCATTTATTACCTAAATCGAAAATGCAGATGGAATGGTAGAAAAGTATAAGGCACGTATGGTTGCAAAGGGGTACTCGCAAATAGAGGGAATTGATTGTGGTGAGATATTTTCCCTGGTAGCAAAGTTGACATCTATCAGATTTGTCTTGTCCATGGCAGTTGCTTATGATCTAGAGGTCAAGCAACTAGTTGTGAAGACAACTTTCCTTACCAGGGACTTAGAGGAGGAAATTTACATGAAACAGCCTGAAGGCTTTGTGAGAAAATACAAGGAAGAGCCAGTTTGTAAATTGAAGAAGTATTTGTATGGACTAAAGCACTCACCACGGATGTGGTACTAGATGTTTGACATATGGGTTTACTCACAGCTATGTTGATCACCGCGTCTATGTGAAAAGGTTAAGAGTTGATTTTGTCATTCTAACCTTGTACGTTGATGATATGTTGTTGATTGGAAATAACATAAAGATGATTAGCACTGTGAATGCATCATTGGCAAAGCAGTTTGACATGAAAGGCCTAGAGCCAGCAAACTTTATCTTGGGCATGCAGATAAAGAGGGATCATGAAAATAGAAAATTGTGACTAAGTCATAAGAAGTATATTCAAGAAGTGTTGAAGAAATTTACATGTCTGACAAAAAGCCAGTAGGGACTCCCATGCCTTTGGGAACCAAGTTATTTGCGGAACAATGTCCAAAGACGTAGGAAGAGGATGAAGAGATGGCGTACATACCTTATGCTATTACGGTTGGAAGCTTGCTGTAAGCTATGGTGTGTACAAGACCAGATATTGCCCAAGCAATAGGAGTATTGAGCATATATATGTCTAATCTTGGGAAAGAGCATTGGACTACAATCAAGAGAGTTCTTAGATATCTTCGTGGCATGTCAGAGGTTGAAATGTGTTATGGAGGTATAGAAGGTAAGAAGAATCTTGATATTGTAGGATCGGTTGATGCTGACTAGGGAGGAGACATTGATAGCAAGAGGTCTACAAGCGGATATGTGTTCAATCTATTTTATAGGGTGGTGAGTTGGATGAGCAAGAGGCAAAGTGTTGTTGCTCTTTCATCCATAGAAGTAAAGTATATTGCAATAACTTACGCTGGAAAGGAAGCGGTTTGCCTTCAAAGGTTGTGTGCTGAGCTTGGGTTTAAATAAGGAGCAGTGAAGGTGAAATGTGAAAATCAAGGTGTTATCTTCTTAGCAAAGAATCCTGCATTTCACTCACAGATGAACCACATTGATATCCAATATCACTTCATCTGGGAAAAGATTGAAGAAAATATGATAATATTGGAGAAAGTCGATAAACAGTTAACAATGCAGATTTCTTGACTAAGGTAGTTAGACTAGCGAAGTTTGAGTAGTGTGCCACTGAGATGAGCTTGAAGAAACAGAGTCCTGAGAAGTTTTCTATGTGTGTGAAGTATTTACCAAGTGGAAGATTGTTAGAGTTGGTGCATACTTGACGGGTCAAAATCTGTAGAACTCCAGACAACCACGGAGTCCCGCTCCACTATACATGTTTTGAGTCTTGTTTTTTGCTTGGCAGTTTGGGCTTGGGCACATGAATAGCCATGATTTTGCAGCAGGGCGGAAACCATAATTAGGGCATCTTAAGTTTCTTATAAATACTCTCTATGTATTGAGCATACATTGTAACGAGAGATTTGTGAAATTGATAATAGTGAAACTTCTGGCATGATGTAGCCCTATTCTCGAATTAACCTAGGTATATCGTGTCTTATTTTATTACTGTTTATAATTCATATGATTGATAGGTCTCAAATCGTTCAGAATGATATATAAAGCTTGGACATCCTCTTACTCATTTTCTTTTTATTTTGCTTGTTGTGTCGCAAACAAAGTGGAGGTATATTCGGAGATTTCTATACTATTTTGAACAACATCTCCAAATTTTATGAGATAAAAATATTCTCATTTTTAATCTTCAAAAGTTATAAATTTCTTCACAGAAAATAAATAAAGATACTGATGAGATATTTGATGTGGAGGTGATGTGAATTGATGAGTCTAACGCTCAGTAAAAGACAATAATGTTCTGGTATCATTGATAGTTTTTTTATTAAATGGATTAAAAATATTTAATCAGTTGAAGTTTTTGTAATCGATCGAATTTATTGCATCTTAGCTGCTGACGAAATAATAGTTGAAAATAAATGGATAGTTATTGCCAAGTGTTTGGCATTTGTGTTTATTACCTAAAACATATGCATAGACCGTTCTAGTATGACGACATTGGTGATAGTTTTAGGTTCTCCATGTATTTTTTCTTTAAGGTCGGTGCATGCATCCGCTTAAATGCTTAGATAGTTTTAGAAAATGCATTAATATTTTAACAAAAATTAGTATAAATAGATGCATTTTAAGCTCAATTCTTACATCAACCAAAAAGATAAAGAGAGTGAGAGAGGAAAAAAAATGGGTTTTTACAAATTATCCGCAATCATTACAACGTTCTCGTTAATGATATTCACTTTATCATTTGCTTTGGATATGTCGATCACAACCTACAATCAAAACCATGAGCAGAAATCAAATAGTTGGAGAGCAGACAATGAGTTGATGAAACTATTTGAGGAGTGGCTTATGAAGCACCACAAGGCTTACAATGCTTTGGAGGAGAAGGAAAAAAGGTTTGAGATATTTAAGGATAATATGAGGTTTATTGATGAACATAACTCCAAGAATGAAAACTATAAGCTTGGGTTAAACAACTTTGCTGATTTATCGTTTGAGGAGTTTAGTAATATTTACTTAAATACGAGAATCAGCTCTGCTTATCATAACAAGACCTTCAAATCAAGTAACCGTTATGAGCCAAGTGATAACGACAATTTGCCTAAGTCCATTGATTGGAGGAAAAAAGGTGCTGTAACTAAAGTCAAAAACCAAGGTCGATGTGGTAAGTTAATTTCTACCTCAGTTGTTAACGAGTAAATATTTGTTATAATCATATAACTGATGATATATTTTTACATACAACATAATTACACTGATTTTCTAATAAAATTTAAATTTTATATTTACAGAATTTCCATTTGTTATAATCATTATTATTATCATTAAAAAAGGGTAGTTTTTGTTAGATGTATTTAATATATAAAGGATTGATTATCCCATTCAAAGTGGTAGGGGATTGTTGGGTATTCTCGGCGGTTGCTACAGTGGAAGGGATAAATCAAATAGTTACAGGAAATTTGACCTCATTATCCGAGCAGGAAGTGTTGGATTGTGAACACTTTCATTGTGGAGGATGCAACGGTGGTTTCCCAAAATACGCCTTTAAATTCATTATAGATAATGGTGGTATTGACACTGATGAAGATTATCCATACAAAGCTGTTAAAGACGAATGCAATCAATCTAAGGTTGGTGAAAAAATAAACTCCATTTAAAAAAGAATGAAAGAAACTTGTGGTGTGTTCAGTTCTAGAAAATTTATCATTTTTAATAAAAGAATTTTCAAAAAAAGTTTACCTTCCAAACACAATTTATCATTATTAAACTCTAATTTCCTCACTATCTAATAATGTTTTATCTTATGAAGAAACGTATCAAGATTGTTACAATTGATTCTTATGAATCTGTTCCAAGTTATAACGAGAAAGCACTGCAAAAAGCAGTTGCAAATCAACCAGTGAGCGTAGCAATTGAAGTAAACAGGGATGTTCATTTATATAAATCGGTAAGAACTTTTCTTTGTTTTCATATTACTAATTTTCATCACATGTCATATATGTAACTAAGAGTCTAAGATCAATGCTACTTGGTAAAGAAGTGATTAAAGCTATTAATTGGAGTAATTAATGAGCTTTGAGTTCTATCTTCAACCCTTTATAAGGCAAAGGCAAAATTTGGTAATAATGCAGTTGCAAAAGAATATATCGAAATAGCTATCAAAATAAGAAGAAAAAAAAACTTTTAAGAAATACCATTCATTTGATATTGTGTCATTCACGAACCCAGTTCCGTGTGAATTATCATAGCCCTTGATAAATTCACTAATAACAACGGGAGAATTGAGTAGTAACGTCTATATTTTTTTTTAAAACTTTTTGGTAGAGCTACTAATGAATCTTCCCAGTGTTACTAGTGGAGTTTCAATGGTCCATTATATCTCCCATGGATGTGAGTTCGTTGGATCACCACTCCATCCAAATAGCAACAACAATTGACCTATTAATTATTAACCCAAATAAAAAATATTTGAATTCGAGCTAACTCTAATATGAATAAAAAGAATTATTATCATGTGGATTGGTAAGGACAGAGTAGATTAGAATCTATAATTGCACTCACAATATATATATATATATATATATATATATATATATATATATATATATATATATAATAGAAATTTTAGGAGTATTATCCTCAAACTACTCAATCATGATTATTTATGTGTATTTTTTATTTTTATTAAAAAAAATAGGGTGCATATATAGGAAGATGTGGAAGAAAACTAAACCATGCCGTCACAGCTGTTGGATATGACACAGAGAAAGGGAAAGATTATTGGCTTATAAAGGACACCTTTGGTACCGGTTGGGGAGAGGAAAGCTACCTAAAATTGCAACGTAATGTCCCCATGTCTTGGGGCAAATATGGAATAACAAGGTACTCATCTTACTGATGCAGGATGATTCGAGTCATATGATGTTGAGTTGTCAGATAGCACGTTGTTGGCACTGAGATACCTTGAGTTGGCAGATCAGTGCAAAGATGGCAAGTGGGCTACCTAGACCGGTTTACATCGTTTAACGGGCCTCAGGCTCGGATCGGGCCCCGGAGACCCTAATCTGATTGAAAACGGTCTACCAGAGGTAACTAATGGTCAACAACATGATTTTATTTTGCATAATGGTTATCTGCTTCGTGGATTACAGTTGTGCATTCAAGATTGTTCACTAAGGCAGCAGATTATTAGTGAACTTCATAACGAGGGTCACTTTGGGCGAGATAAGACGTTGGCCTTGATCTCTTCTAATTATTATTGGCCCAAATTGACCAGTGACGTGGCTCATCATGTGGAGCATTGTTATGTGTGTCAGTGGTCCAAGGGAGTTCTCACTAATGCGGGCCTATACACACCTTTACCTGTACCTGAAGCCCCTTGGCTTGATGCCAGTATGGACTTTGTGTTGGGCTTACCCCGTACCCGACGGGGCTTGGATTCTATTTTGGTTGTGGTTGATAGATTTTCCAAGATGGCCCATTTTATACCTTGCAGGAAAACAATGGATGTTGCCCGGATCACTCATCTTTACTTCAGGGAGATTGTGTGTTTACATTGTGTACCCCAATCCATTACTTCATATCGTGACACCAAGTTCATGAGTCAGTTCTGGAAGAGTTTATGGGAGAAACTAGGGACGAAGTTGAATTTTAGCAGCGCCTACCATCCTCAAACAGATGGTCAGACCGAGGTGGTGAACCGAACTTTGGGGAACCTTTTGAGAAGCTTGGCAGGAACTAAACTGAAGCAGTGGGATTTGGCATTACCTCAAGCAGAATTTCCCTATAATAGGTCGAAAAACAGAACCACGAGACTTAGCCCATTTGAGATTGTCTATGGTCAGAATCCATCCGGGGTGCTTGACTTAGCCCCTATTCCACGTGTGGGTCGTTTGAATCACAAGGCATATGAGATGACAGAACATCTTCAGAGTATCCATGAGAAGGTGAAGCTGGCCATTCACGAGAGTAATGCCAAGTATAAGGCTTAGAGCGACAGTCATCGTCGTCAGGTACTTTTTGATGTTGGTGATTTTGTTTGGGCAGCATTAACTCGTAATCGTTTTCCCATGGGAGAGTATAATAAGCTTAAGGAGCGGAAGATTGGACCTTGTGAGATCCTACAGAAGATCAATGATAATGCCTATAGACTACACCTCTCCAGTCATTTGAGGACTTCTGATGTCTTTAATGTGAAACACCTGAGTCTTTGTTTTGGGGATTCCGATGAGGCTATTGTGAAGTCGAGGATGAGTTCTTTCCAACCCGAGGCAACTGATGTAAGAGGATCCGAGTCAGATGATGTTGAGTTGTCAGATAGCACGTTGTTGGCACTGAGATACCTTGAGTTGGTATATCAGCGCAAAGATGGCAAGTGGGTTACCTAGACCGGTTTACATCGTTTAGCTGGCCACGGGCTCGGATCGGGCCCTAGAGACCCTAGTCTGTTTGGAAACGGGCTCTTGGAGGTAACTAATGGTCAACGACATGATTTTATTTTGCATAATGGTTATCTATTTCGTGGATTACAATTGTGTGTTCCAGATTATTCACTAAGGCAGCAGATTATTAGTGAACTTCATAATTAGGGTCACTTTGGGCGAGATAAGATGTTGGCCTTGATCTCTTCTAATTATTATTGGTCCAAATTAATCAGTGACGTGGCTCATCATGTGGAGCGTTGTTATGTGTGTCAGCAGTCCAAGGGAGTTCTCACTAATACGGGCTTGTACACACCTTTACATGTACCTGAAGCCCCTTGGTTTGATGTCAGTATGGACTTTGTGTTGGGCTTACCCCGTACCCAATGGAGCTTGGATTCTATTTTGTTTGTGGTTGACAGATTTTCCAAGATGGCCCATTTTATAACTTGCAGGAAAACAATGGATGCTGCTCGGATCGCTCATATTTACTTTAGGGAGATTGTGCGTTTACATGGTGTACCCCAATCCATTACTTCAGATCATGACATCAAGTTCATGAGTCAGTTCTGGAAGAGTTTATAGGAGAAACTGGGGACGAAGTTGAATTTTAGCAGCGCCTACCATCCTCAGACAGATGGTCAGACCAAGGTGGTGAACCGGACTTTGGGGAACCTTTTGAGAAGCTTGGCAGGAACTAAACCTAAGCAGTGAGATTTGGCATTACCTCAAGCAGAATTTGCCTATAACATATCAAAAAACAGAATCACGAGACTTAGCCCATTTGAGATTGTCTATGGTCAAAATCCATCCGAGGTGCTTGACTTAGCCCCTATTCATCATTTGAATCACAAAGCAGATGAGATGACAAAACATCTTCGGGGTATCCATGAGTAGGTGAAGCTAGCCATTCATGAGAGTAATGCCAAGTACAAGGCTCAGAGCGACAGTCCTCGTCATCAGGTACTTTTTGATGTTGGTGATTTTGTTTGGACAACATTAACTCGTGATCATTTTCCTGTGGGAAAATATAATAAGCTTAAGGAGTGGAAGATTGGACCCTGTGAGATCCTACAGAAGATCAATGATAATGCCTATAGACTACACCTCCCCAGTCATTTGAGGACTTCTGATCTCTTTAATGTGAAACACCTGAGTCCTTGTTTTGGGGATTCCGATGAGGCTATTGTGAACTCGACGACGAGTTCTTTCCAACCCGAGGCGATTGATGCAGGAGGATCCGAGTCAGATGATGTTGAGTTGTCAGATAGCACGTTGTTGGCACTGAGATACCTTGAATTGACATATCAGCACAAAGATGGCAAGTGGGTTACATAGTGGGCCACGGACTCGGATCGGGCCCCGGAGACCCTAGTCTGATTGGAAACAGGCTCCTGGAGGTAACTAATGGTCAATGACATGATTTTATTTTGCATAATGGTTATTTGTTTCGTGGATTACAGTTGTGCGTTCCATATTATTCACTAAGGCAGCAGATTATTAGTGAACTTCATAACGAGGGTCACTTTGGGCGAGATAAAACGTTGGCCTTGATCTCTTCTAATTATTATTGGCCCAAATTGACTAGTGATATGGCTCATCATGTAGAGTGTTATTATGTGTGTCAGCGGTCCAAGGGAGTTCTCACTAATGCGGGCCTGTACACACCTTTACCTGTACCTGAAGCCCCTTGGTTTGATGTCAATATGGACTTCGTGTTGGGCTTACCCCGTACCCAACGGGGCTTGGATTCTATTTTGGTTGTGGTTGACAGATTTTCCAAGATGACCCCTTTTATACCTTGTAGGAAAACAATGGATGCTGCCCGGATCGTGCATCTTTACTTCAGGGAGACTGTGTGTTTACATGGTGTACCCCAATCCATTACTTCAGATCGTGACACCAAGTTCATGAGTTAGTTCTGGAAGAGTTTATGGGAGAAACTGGGGACGAAGTTGAATTTTACCAGTGCCTACCATCCTCAGACAGATGGTCAGACTAAGGTGGTGAACCAGAGTTTGGGGATTCTTTTGAGGAGCTTGGCAGGAACTAAACCGAAGCAGTGGGATTTGGCGTTACCTCAAGCAGAATTTTCCTATAACAGGTCGAAAAACAGAACCACAAGACTTAGCCCATTTGAGATTGTCTATGGCCAGAATCCATCTGGGGTGCTCGACTTAGCCCCTATTCCACGTGTGGGTCGTTTGAATCATAAGGCAGATGAGATAACAGAACATCTTCGGGGTATCCATGAGCAGGTGAAGCTGGCCATTCACGAGAGTAATGCCAAGTACAAGGCTTAGAGCGACAGTCATCGTCATCAGGTACTTTTTGATGTTGGTGATTTTGTTTGGGCAGTATTAACTCGTGATCGTTTTCCCATGGGAGAGTATAATAAGCTTAAGGAGCGAAAGATTGGACCCTGTGAGATCCTCTATAAGATCAATGATAATGCCTATGGACTACGCCTCCCCAGTCATTTGAAGACTTTTAATGTCTTTAATGTGAAACACCTGAGTCCTTGTTTTGGGGATTCCAATGAGGCTATTGTGAACTCTAGGATGAGTTCTTTCCAACCCGAGGCAATTGATGCGGGAAGATCCGAATCAGATGATGCTGAGTTGTCAGATAGCACGTTGCTAGCACTGAGATACCTAGAGTTGGCAGATCAGTGCAAAGATGGAAAGTGGGCTACCTAGACTGGTTTACATAATTTAACGGGCCATGGGCTCTGATCGGGCCCCGGAGACCCTATCTGATTGGAAATAGGCTTCCAAGTAAAATTCAGGTTTTTGAGCATCGTTATTTTTAAGCCAAAAAACAACGTTTAGGCCTTCAATTTTACAGTTTTCAGTTTTTAGGAAACTTCCCATTTTCGATTTCCTTTCAAAATTAGTATTTTCCATAATTTTTCCCCTAATTTATGTTTTCAATGATTTTTGCCTTTTTTACCTTTGGCCTTATAAATAAGGAGGCCACGATCACAAAGATTATTATTGGTATTTGCATAATTTTAAATTAAACATCTGAGGTGTTCCTCTATATTTTTAGGGTTTCTCTTGTGTGTTTTCTCTATGAAATATCTGTCGAAACTAGCCTGCAGAATAATCACTATTTTGCCCAGTGTCAGTTGGTATCAGAGCTTCAGCATCTTCCTGGGGTGAGATTTCATCAGTTTCCATGGCTGGTGGTCGTGGTCGTCGCGGGCAGGTCCTAAACGAGGAAGCCTCACGCCGTGATCGTAACGTTCAGGATACGATGATTGAGGATTTACAAAGGCAAGTTGCAGAGTTAACGTAGCATCTAGCGGTGCAAAATTTCGGTGATCGTAAGATGAAAGATCATGATACCGATTCCAGTTTCGAAAACCCGCATCACAATCCTGCTCGATTCTGGGAGCACCATGGTTGGGAAAAACGTTATGAAGACCACGGTTTCAGAGTGAATCTGCCTGAGTTTTCTGGTACGTTACAGGCCGAGGGATTCATCGATTGTTTGAATGAAGTGGAACATATTTTTGAGTATAAGGAAGTCCCACATCGTGTCAAAGTGAAACTGGTCATCATCAAACTCAAAGGCAGAGCATCTACGTGGTGGGAGTAGTTGAGGCGCTCACGTGACAGGCAGGGCAAGGCCAAGATCGCAGATTGGGAGAAAATGAAGGGTCACTTCCTTCCTTTCGGCTACACTCAAACCTTGTTTCAGCAACTTCATTCGTTGAGGCAAGGCACGAGATAAGTGGATGATTACACGGAGGAGTTCTATCAATTGATAGCCCGGAATGATTTATCTAAGATAGAGGAGCAGATAGTGGCACAGTATTTAGGGGGATTACGGCAGCCCTTACAAGATGTCCTCAGCCTTCACTCGCTGTAGACCATTTCGAAAGCATACCAGCGTGCACTTGCGGTGGAAAAACAGCAGAACAGGAGGCCAATTAACAGAAACAATCAAAGCAGTCGGTCAGTTCACCCTCAGGAATCTTGTCCTGCCCAGCAACCACCCTAAGGTAACTCTAACCCAAATATTAGATGTTTCAGATGTGGTGAACATGGACATAAATCGACTGAGTGCAGGAAGCCTGCTAGTCATAAGGGCAAAAATCTCCTGATTGAGGACGATGGAGTGGACGAAACTGAGGAGATTGGAGAGCCTGTGTATGACGATGATGAAGATGAAGATGTGTTGTATAGAGATGGCCATAAGACTCTGGTCGTTCGTAAGAGTCTACTGACCCCAAGGGCGATTCAGGGGACGATTGGTTGAGAACCAATATTTTCCACACGACCTGCACAGTTGTCGATAAAGTCTGCAAGATGATCATTGACAGTGGTAGTTGTGAGAACGTAGTGTCTAAAGAGACTGTCTAAAAACTGCAGTTGAAGACAGATCGTTATCCTAAGCCGTATAAATTGTCGTGGCTGAATAAAGGCAATGATGTAATAGTAGATAGGCGATGCCTAGTGTCTTTTTCGATTAGTAGGAAATACTTTGATAATGCTTGGTGTGAAGTTGTGTCTATGAATGCTTGTCATATATTGTTAGGCAGACCTTGGCAGTATAATCGCAGTGTTATTCATGATGGGCGGAAAAATACATATTCCCTTAGCATCAAAGGGAAGAAGATTAAGTTGGCACCTCGTTGGGAAGGAACCACTCCTACCCCGGTAGCCAATAATATTAATCTGCTTTCGATGTCCAGGTTTTTAGCTGAGGTTGAGCATGGAGACGTGGTCTATGCTCTGCTTCCTTGTGGCAATAGTGTAGCAGACATAAATGCAGATTTACCAGCCGAGGTGCAGCAGCTGCTAGCAGAATTTTTTGACCCGATGCCAGAGGACCTTCCTCTTGGGTTGTCGCCTATGAGGGACATTCATCATCATATCGACCTTGTTCCAGGGTCAAGTTTGCCTAATCGAATGGCGTATCGACTCAATCCTAAGGAATCTAAAGAGTTACAACGACAGGTGGTAGAGTTTTGGAGAGGGGCTATGTCCGTGAGAGTATGAGCCCATGCGCAGTTCCTGCCCTACTGGTGCCAAAGAAAGATGGCTCTTGGTGTATGTGTGTTGATAGCAGAGCAATCAACAGGATTACAGTGAAATACAGGTTTCCAATTCCCCACCTGGATGATATGTTAGACTAGTTGCCCGGTTCTAGGGTCTTCTCAAAAATTGACCTTAGAAGTGGATACCACCAGATCAGAATAAGGTCTGGAGATGAGTGGAAAACAGTGTTTAAGACGTAGCATGGGTTGTATGAGTGGATGGTCATGCTTTTTGGGCTGTCAAATACGCCCAACACATTTATGAGATTTATGCATCAGGTTTTATGGCCTTTCATGAGGAAGTTTGTTGTAGTTTACTTCGACGACATCCTCATTTATAGTCCGACGTGGGCGTCACATTTTGATCACCTCCGTGTTGTTTTTGATATGTTGAGGACGGAGCGCTTGTATGTCAATCAGAAGAAGTGTTCTTTCTTCACTACTTCTGTTATTTTTATGAGTTTTGTTGTGTCTGCTGATGGTGTTTAAGCAGACCAGTCGAAGATAGATGCGGTCTTAGAGTGGCCCAAACCGAAGACCTTGCACGATGTCAGAAGTTTCCATGGATTGGCATCCTTCTACCGACGGTTCATCAGGAACTTCAGCACTTTGATTACTCCTATCACATAGTGCCTTAAGGGGCGTGATTTCCAGTGGTCCGATGAGGTAGAAATCAGCTTTCAACTGGTCAAGCATAAGATGACAGAGGCACCAGTTTTGGCACTTCCTAATTTTGATAAAGTGTTTGAGGTAAACTGTGATGCATCCAGGGTTAGAATTGGTGGTGTTCTGAGTCAAGAGGGGCGCCCAATAGCTTTTTTCAGTGAGAAGCTATCAGGATCAAAGAAGAATTATTCCACTTATAATCTAGAGTTTTATGTCATAGTTCAGTCCCTGAAACATTGGCGTCACTACCTAATGCAGAGGGAGTTCATTCTTATCACTGATCATGAGGCCCTGAAGTACATCAATGGCCAACACAAGCTGAGTAGGCGGCATGCTAAGTGGGTGGTGTACTTGCAAGAGTTCACGTTTGCACTGAAGCACCAAGTAGGAAGTCTGAACCGTGTCGCAGATGCACTGAGCCGTCGTACATTACTCCTCACCACCATGAGCACCAAAATTGTAGGATTTGAGGTTTTCTCATATATGTATGCTGCAGATCCTTCTTTCGAGAGGATAATTCAGGAGGTAACCAATGGTCAACGACATGATTTTATTTTACATAATGGTTATTTGTTTCGTGGATTACAGTTATGCGTTCCAGATTGTTCACTAAGGCAACAGATTATTAGTGAACTTCATAACAATGGTCACTTTGGGCGAGATAAGACGTTGGCCTTGATCTCTTCTAATTATTGTTAGCCCAAATTGACCAGTGATGTGGCTCATGATGTGGAGCGTTGTTATGTGTGTCAGCGGTCCAAGGGAGTTCTCACTAATGCGGACCTGTACACACCTTTACCTATACCTGAAGCCCCTTGGTTTGATGTCAGTATGGACTTTGTGTTGGGCTTACCCCGTACCCAACGAGGCTTGGATTCTATTTTGGTTGTGGTTGACAGATTTTCCAAGATGGTCCATTTTATACCTTGCAGGAAAATAATGGATGCTGCCCGGATCGCTCATCTTTACTTCAAGGAGATTGTGCGTTTACATGGTGTTTCCCGATCCATTACTTCAGATCATGACACCAAGTTCATGAGTCAGTTCTGGAAGAATTTATGGGAGAAACTAGGGACGAAGTTGAATTTTAGCAGTGCTTACCATCCTCAGACAGATAGTCAGACCGAGGTGGTGAATCGGAGTTTGGGGAACCTTTTGAGAAGCTTGGCAGGAACTAAACCGAAACAGTGGGATTTGGCATTACCTCAAGCAGAATTTGCCTATAACAGGTCAAAAAACAGAACCACGAGACTTAGCCCATTTGAGATTGTTTATAGTCAGAATCCATCCAGGGTGCTTGACTTAGCCCTTATTCCACGTGTGTGTCGTTTGAATCATAAGGCAGATGAGATGGTAGAACATCTTCGGGGTATCCATGAGCAGGTGAAGCTGGTCATTCACGAGAGTAATGCCAAGTACAAGGCTCAGAGCGACAGTCATAGTCGTCAGGTACTTTTTGATGTTGGTGATTTTGTTTGGGTAGTATTAACTCGTGATCATTTTCCCGTGGGAGAGTATAATAAGCTTAAGGAGCTGAAGATTGGACCCTGTGAGATCTTGCAGAAGATCAATGATAATGCCTACAGACTACACCTCCCTGGTCATTTGAGGACTTCTGATGTCTTTAATGTGAAACACCTGAGTCCTTGTTTTGGGGATTTCGATGAGGCTATTGCGAACTCGAGGACGAGTTCTTTCCAACCCGAGGTGACTGATGCAGGAGGATCCAAGTCAGATTATGCTGAGTTGTCAGATAGCACGTTGTTGGCACTGAGATACCTTGAGTTGGCAGATCAGTGCAAAGATGGCAAGTGGGCTACCTAGACCGATTTACATCGTTTAGCGGGCTATGGGCTCGGATCGGGCCCCGGAGACCCTAGTTTGATTGGAAACGGGCTTCCGGGCATAACTCCGGCTTGGCCCTGAGCATCGTTGTTTTTAAGCCAAAAAAAACGACGTTTAGACCTTCAATTTTACAGTTTTCAGTTTTTAGGAAACTTTCCATTTTCGATTTCTTTTCAGAATTAGTATTTTCCATAATTTTCCCTCTGATTTATGTTTTCGAGGATTTTTGTCTTTTTTACCTTTGGCCTTATAAATAAGGAGGTGTTTCTTTGTGTTTTTAGGGTTTCTCTTGTGTGTTTTCCCTGTGAAATATCTGTCGAAACTAGCCTGCAGAATAATCGCTATTCTGTCCGGCGTCACTTACCCTATTAAAAAAAAAAAGTCAAAGAAATCCTTCTCATCCTACAAACAACATCGAATTTGAAATCGAAGCATCAGATGCCATTCCAGCTAAATCTTATCAAGCCTATTGAACATCGAATAAGAGCAGTGGGTTTGTATTTCCTCTTTGAAGACGCATATATGACATGAATAATTTAGGAGGAGTGTATATTATCTTTCTTTTTTACCTTAATAAAATATTTGCACCAACATTTGGTAGGTGCAAATTGGTCTTTGTATGTTGTCAAATAAAAGTTTGTGTTTATTTAATTTTTTTCCCAACTATTTGAAAAATGAATTGCAATTTTAAGAAACATACATGAGCTCGAGAGAAATAGTTTGAGAGAGAGAGCGAACATCTTATGGTGTGTGCTCCATATATCGATCTACTGATCGAATAATGTCCTATAATTAAATAAATCTCAAAAATAAAATTAATTAGAGAAGAGAGAGAGAGTGAAGCAAAGACATATGTAGTTGAGGTCCTAATGTATTCATGGAGCATCAAAAATCATTTTTATTTTCAAGAATTGAAAATTTTTCCTCTGATTTCATGTGAAATTCAAGTGAGTGAAGTGTGGCAGCAGTTTTTTGTTTTCCTCTGATTACGTCCACCAATAGATCCACTACTTTATAAATCTTCAATTACAACTTTAGGAAAAGCCAAGTTGCTAAACTCTTACTATCTCACAACCCAAATTCCTAAATACAACCAAAGCTCACAACCTAACTCTAGTTGTAAGTGCTCTATTTACTTAACAATCCAAAACCCCAATACACTGAAAGCTTTCATCCTAACTGTAGTAGCAAACCCCTTTGATTTACAATGTATATCGAAAAAGTGCACTCCTGGTACCATTGGAAAGCTCTCACCGAGATCTACAAAATGAGATCGAGAAGCATCGCCGTCCGAGGAGCCGATCGCTCTCACATTCCATCGATTACACCGAGATGATATTTTTTTAGATCTAGCACTTTCCAGTGACATTTACTGGAAAGTAACACAAACCCTAGGTCAGAAATTGAATTATGGCCTATCTACGAAATTTGACGATGAACCACTGCTAGAAAGAGTCAGGGTAAATCATACTCTCTGATGGACTCCAACACTCACAAGTGAGTTTTGTCCTTGCAGTTTGAATTTTTGAATTTTCTGATTCTTTTTTTTAAAAGTTAAAAAAATAGCCTATATTTTAATCTTGTTTTGGTGTATAATTAGCGGTATTTTAGTCCAAAAAGGTTGGAAAACAATGCTAACTTACTCCTACTGTGGGGTAAATTAGAAGACTTTATGTGTGTGTGTGTGTGTGTGTACATGCATGTGTCAACTTCATTGAAACGTTACATTTTGCTATGTCATAAACCAATACATTTGTATCCTGATGGACTCAACTAGGTTTCTAATTTAGAAGAATAAATATGGTACATCTAGCTTAGATGAAGATTCATTTATCATCACACAAGAGATTAAGAAAAAAACTTAATTCAAACAAGGATAGGAGAGAACTACCTCCCATTACGTATCATAGACCTAATGAATCTCATTTGAGAAAAAGTACATTTAAGATCAACAATGTGGGGTAGAAGTGGACTTCCCATCATCTTTGTCCCCTCCAAAATCTGCATTAGAGTAAACAGTTATCTTTAGCATATCAGCTTGATATATTGAAGTACCCCTCAGGTACTTCAATATTCTTTTAATTGTTTTCCAATGATTTGGGCCAAGATTACTTTAGTACTTACTTACCAAACTTACTATATATGCCAAGTCTGGTAGAGTACACAACATGGCATACATTAAGCTTCCAACTTCTTGAGCATACGGTACTTCTAAAGACTTTGTCCCTCTCCTGGACATTAGTCTTTAGATAACCACCCGATTACCAATGGTACTGGTTCTGGATTGCAATTTTGCATTCCAAATTTCTTAAGGGCTTTGAGCAAATTCTTTTATTGATTTAATCTCAATATTCTAGATTTCTAGCCCTCTTGATTTGTCTGGCTATGCCTTGGCTTAATCATATACAAAATAACTATTAAACTAAGTGTCATCCGAAACATATCAAAATGATCAAAACAAATAACAAAACAAACTATCAAATATGGATCTTCTCTGCTCACTAGAAATAGATGCAACATGAAAAATATATTTATTATCACAGTTAAATGATATGTAGATCAATTACCAATTGCTAGTGTGCCATAAGGCTTACAAGTAATGAGCCACAAGATGCTTCGGGCACGAGCTCAAGAAACTACCAAATTTTTTAGATTTTTTATAATAAATATTTGTTTGTATGAACACAAAGTAATATATTTTATGATAACATATATGCATCGCATAATGTCAAATTTAATACCAAGAAGCTTGAATTGATAAAACTTTAATGCAACAATAATGAAAGCCAACTAGTTGCTCCATGAAAAAAAAAAGCATGAAGACACTTGAGAAAATAAAATTTGCTTCCTCTCTCATTACAAATATCATCTTTTTAGGGGAATTTATTCTAATAGGAGTATAGTACTAGCTTCTTGTTGGATGGTTGCTTATTATAATAGGAGAAGTAATAGTGGTCACCTATGTTGTTCGTTTCTTAGTAGTATTAAGAAAATATATTTTATATAAAGAGGGTCCTAGAGAAGGCTTGAGGCACACTCATAATTTAAATATATATTGTAAATCAGAGAGATTTACAACTAGAGTTAGGATGAGAGCTTTGGGTGTATTGGGGATTTTGGGTTGTAAAATTGTCAAGATAAGAATTTTGCTCTTCCTAAAGTTATAATTTAAGATTATTGGTGGACGTAAGCAAATAAGTTGTTGGACCATATTAAATTGTTGCGTTGTTCATTTTTGTTTATTTTTCTTATTTAATTTTTATGGTTGTGTTTTTCAACTAAAATTGAAGTAGTAGATTTTAGAGAAAAAATCTCAAGATTAACCATACTTTTTGATGCAGGAGGATCCGAGTCAGATGATGCTGAGTTGTCAAATAGCACGTTGTTGGCACTGAGATACCTTGAGTTACCAGATCAGCGCAAAGATGGCAAGTAGACTACCTAGATTGGTTGGATCGCTCCAAATTTAAGGGTGCAGTTTACATTGTTTTGCGTGCCACGGGCTCGGATCGGTCCCCGGATACCCTAGTCTGATTCGAAACAGACCCCCAATCAAAACTCAAAATCTGAGCGTAGCGAGTTTTTAGCCAAAAAAACGACGTTTAGGCCTTCAATTTTGCAGTTTTCAGTTTTTAGGAAACTTTCTATTTGCAATTTCTTTTGTATTCAAGTCATAATTGACTACCGTTAATTCTGCCTTAATTCTAACGCTTAATTTTAGTATTTTCCATAGTTTTTCCCCAAATTTATGTTTTCGGTGATTGTTGCCTTTTTTTAGCTTTGACCTTATAAATATGGAGGCCACGTACGGAAAAGGGATATTTTTTTTGGATTGTATAATTTTGAATTGAACATTAGAGGTATTTCTCTGTGTTCTTTTTTTTGTTGATTCTTTTGTGTTTTTCTTTGTGAATTATCTGTTGAAACTAGCCTGCAGAATAATCACTATTCTGTCTGGCATTACTTTTTGAGTCATTAATATAAATGTATAGATTTGTTTAAATAAATCCTCTATTGAAATGACTTATAATTAATGTGAATGGACCCAATCCAATGAATAACATAATTAATGAGTCTTTAGCTTACACATTTTCCAACTGTAAAGCTCTTTTTTTTTTTCACTTTCATCACATATTTAGAATGCAAGACGTCATCACTATCCATCAAAGGTATGGTGGTTCATGCAATAAATGTATTACATTAATTATCACATTATCTATTAGGATTTTATCCACATAATCACAAAATATAAAATCATGAAACCATTAAGAGAAAAATTAAATAAACAAGAACATCAAAATTTATGTGGTTAGACCTCAACAGAACTAAGTTCATAGTACCAAGCCCCATTAATAACTCAATCACAATACAACTTTTTGGATGATAGAAAGTTGTAAAACTCTTTCAACTCTCACTATCCCAAAACTCCATTTTATCCTCTCAAATAACCCAACCCTTGGATATTCTAGTGTTACAAGATTTGAGATAGTTATAAATAAAGACTCCTAGAGCCCTATTTATAATAACTACTACACATTCTTTTGATACATAAATGATATGACACTAGAACTACTTACAATAACACTTCTCTCCAATGTGGGGTTTGAGGAATATCCCAACAAATTCCTCTCTCGAATCAAATCCCCAAACACTTCAACACATGAGAAAACTTCACAAAATTGTTGGTCTTCTTGTGAATAGACAAGATTCTTTGAGGTCCACTAACTTTACCACCTTCAAACTTTCCATTAACAGAGTGACCATAAAAGATGCACAAATTCCCCGCATCCCTTTTGCCTTAAATAATCACCTCATTATGCTTGTAAACCTTGTACCAATCTCTACGACCCGAATTTGTGTACCCGTGTGAAGGTAACTGCCCCAATGAAATTATGTTGTAGAAGTATGTAGGTACATACCTCACATTAGGAAGAATTTTGACAGCACCATAATGAAGTATGAAGCAAACTATATGAACGCCTTCAATCTTCATATTTTCTTTGTTCCCCACAATGATGTTGCCTAAATTTTCATATTTCTTCAAGGTGTCAAAGCAATCCTCATTATTGCATATGTGCATGGAAGCAACAGATTCCAAAACCTAACTATCTTTACTCTTAGAAGAGTTTTCTTCGTTCACATCATCTTTAGATATTAGTACAACATCTTCATAATCTTTAGAAACCAAATTTTCATAGGAGCAATCCTTCTCTTTCTTCTTATTGAGTTTCTCTTAAAACTTTTTGAAGCTAGCCATATCCTCCTTTAATTGTTTGCAGTAGGATTGGATGTGGCCCATCTTTCAATAATAGTAACATTCCCTTTGACTATTGTCTCTAGGCTTAAATTTAGATCTCCTCTTTGAGCCACTATTCCATCTCCATTGACTCTTCCCCATAGCTAGTGCTTGATCACCATTAGACAATATCTCGTTTCCCATCAACCACTAATTCTCACGTAGGAGTGCAATTACATCATCTAAACTCAGTATTGACTTGCCCACCATCATTGTTTGCACCAATAGTTTGTAAGATTTAGCCAAGAATGATAAGATTAGCAATGTCTTTTCCTCGTCCTTCGATTTTTATTTTGCATTCAACAATTGAGACACTCTCTTGTTAAATTCATTCAAGTGATCGCAAAGCTTGTACTTGTTGAAATCTTTAATGAGTAAAGGTCCATCTTGAAGCACAATATGTTTGTCAAAGACTTCAACGCATAGATGCTCTCGAGCTTAACACACTATACTTGATCTCGAGAGCAAGAGCTAACCTAATTGTGCTCACAGCCTTCCTCTAAATCGATTGCCACTTTTTATCATTCATCCCTTCTAGCTTTTCTTCCTCTAAAGCCTTATCAAGATCTTGTTGCACTAAAAGATAACAAGATCTTGAATTGTACTCTACAATAAAGTAAAATTGTTTTTTTTACTATTGAACAAAATATACATGTCGACAAGGTAGCGTAGACATAACAAAGAGCAACGACGCAGACAGCTTCTCCAAATAGATCTGGTGACGCACTTCTAGTAACAAACAAATCTAGCTCTGATACTGCTTGTTAGGATTTAATCCACATACCCAGGGGAAATAAAATCACAAAACCAAAAAGAGAAAAATTAAACAAGCTGAACATGAAAATTTATGTGGTTCGGCCTCAACAGGCCTACGTCTATGATAGCAAACTCCACTAATAACTCAATCGCATTACTTTTGGATGGTAGAAAAGTTGTACAACCCTCTCAACTCTCACTATCCCAAAGCTCGGTTACATCCTCTCAAATAACCAAACCCATGGTTATTCTAGTGCTATCTACTTAAGATTGTTACAAATAAAAGACTTCCAGAGCCCTATTTATAATAATTAGTACCGACATCTTTTTAACACATAGATGATATGAGATTAGAGCTACTTAAAATAACAATACTCTCCAATGTGGAATTTAAGAAGTATCCCAGCATTTTCAATGATTTGTTTATGAAAAAATTACATTTGTGAATAATGCGTAATAGTATCTTTTACTTACCCACCAAAGATATGGTAGTTGATGCAATAAATGTTTCACAATAAACACATTATCTGTTATTTTTTGAAAGAATGAAGTCATACATATGTGAATAATGTGCAGTACTAACATCCTTTAAATTTTGTATAAATAGATGCTTTTTATCTCAATTCTCACATCAACCAAAAAGATAAGAGAGTGAAAGAGGAAAACAATAATGGATTTTTACAAATCATCCGCAATCATTACCATGTTCTCTCTAACGATATTCACTTTATCATTTTCTTTCGACATGTCAATCACATCCTACAATAAAAAAAACAAGAGCAAAAATAAGAAATTGGAGAGCGTGATGAGACTATTTTAAGAGTGGCTCGTGAAGCACCGCAAGGCATACAATGCTTTGGAGGAGAAGGAAAAGATGTCTGAGAAATTTAAGGATAATTTGAAGTTCATTGATGAAGTTAACTCCAAGAATGAAACCTACAAACTTGAGTTAAACAATTTTACTGATTTAACCTTTGAGGAGTTCAGTGTCATTTACCTAAATTCAAGAATTAAACAAGTTGTGTCTAGTTTGGATGGTTGATTTGAGCATATTATAGTTTTCTATTCTGTGCCCAGTAGTTGATTAAATATTTTTCTGCACTATAAAGTGCTGAACAATAATTAATAATTTTTTTCGCTACAATGTTCCAAAAAATAATAACTATTTCGGTACTTTTTAATGCGGAAAATGATTACAATTTTCGGTATTTATAACTATATCAAAACAAACCAAATTTGGCCCTTCTTAGTGCAGAAAACTATTTAAAATTTTTGGTATTTATCAGTGCTGCAAATAAATAACTTTCAGTACTTTTTTAGTGCAGAAAACTGTTTAAAATTAATTTTTGGTATTTATAAGTGTCAAAAAAATTTAAAAATTCTACACTTTTTAGTGTAGAAAACTATTTAAAATAATTTTTTTTTATTTAAATTTCGGTATTTATAAGTGCCGCAAAATAAAATACTTTCAGCACTTTAAAATACCGAATATATTTTATCGGTGCTCGACACGCTGATTAACGGCGCAGTTTCCGGCATTACAGGTAGCGCCGAAATTTTACTTTTCAGCACTTAAGAGTGCAGGTGGTTGCTTTTAAAAGTGCTGTTATTTGAGGTTCCGGTTCTCTCAATTTTGAGAGAAAACTTTATACTCAAGTTAAGCTCATCTTAACCATTCAATTATTTTTATATGGACAAGATTTTGCCACCGAATAAAAACAATGTCATATTATCTTTTAAAAATCCAATAAAATGAAACAAACTCTATGAACGCATTCAATCTTCATATTTTCTTTGTTCCCCACAATGATGTTGCCTAAACTTTCATATTTCTTCAAGGTGTTAAAGCAATCCTCATTATTGCATATGTGCATGGAAGCAACAGATTCCAAAACCCAACTATTTTTACTCTTATAAGAGTTTTCTTCATTCATATCATCTTTAGATATTAGTACAACATCTTCATACTCTTTAGAAACCAAATTTTCATAGGAGGCATCCTTCTCTTTCTTCCCATTGAGTTTCTCTTGAAACTTTTTGAAGCTAGCCCATTTAATTGTTTGCAATAGGATTGTATGTGGCCCCTCTCTCAACAATAGTAACATTCCTTTTAACTATTGTCTCTAGGCCTAGATTTAGATCTTCCCTTTGAGCCACTATTCCATCTCCATTGACTCTTCCCTATAGCTAGTGCTTGATCACCATTAGACAATATCTCCTTTCCTATCAACAGCTAATTCTCACGCAAGAGCGCAATTACATCATCTAAGCTCAATGTCGACTTACCCACAAACATTGTTTGCACCAATAATTTGTAAGATTTAGTCAAGGATGATAAGAAGAGCAATGTCTTTTCCTCGTCCTTCAATGTTTCTTTTACATTCAACAATTAAGAAACTCGCTTGTTAAATTCATTCATGTGATCACAAAGCTTGTACTTTTTGAAATCTTTAATGAGTAAAGGTCCATCTTAAAACACAATATGTTTGTCAAAGACTTCCACGCATAGATTCTCTCGAGCTTATCCCACAAATCCCTAGGTTTAGTTTCCTTTAACACACTATACTTGATATTGAGAGCAAGAGCTAACCTAATTGTGCTCACAACCTTCATCTAAATCGACTGCCACTTTTTTTTTATCATTCATCATTTCTAGGTTTTCTTCCTCTAAAGCTTGATCAAGATCATGTTGCACTAAAAGATCTTGAATTATACTCTACAATAAAGTAAAATCAAAATTTTTTTTTTTTTCTGTTGAACAAAATATACATGTCGACAAGGTAGTGTAGACATAAAAAATAGCAACGACGAAGACAGCTTCTCCAAATAGATCTGGTGACACACTTCTAGTAACAAACAAATCTAGCTCTAATACCACTTGTTAGGATTTAATCCACATACCCACGGGAAATAAAATCACAAAACCAAAAAGAGAAAAATTAAGCAAGCTGAATGTGAAAATTTATGTGGTTCGGCCTCAACAGGCCTACGTTCATGATAACAAACTCAACTAATAACTCAATCGCATTACTTTTGGATGGTAGAAAAGTTGTACAATCCTCTCAACTCTCACTATCCCAAAGCTCGGTTACATCCTCTCAAATAACCCAACCCATGTTATTCTAGTGCTATGTACTTAAGATTGTTACAAATAAAAGATTTCCAGAGTCCTATTTATAATAATTAGTACTTACATCCTTTTAACACAGATAATATGAGATTAGAGCTACTTAAAATAACAATACTCTCCAATGTGGAATTTAAGTATCCCAACATTTTCAATGATTTGTTTATGAAAAAAACATTTGTGTGCAATAGTATCTTTTACTTACCCACCAAAAATATGGTAATTGACGCAATAAATGTTTCACAATGAACACTATCTGTTATTTTTTGAAAGAATGGAGTCATACATATGTGAATAATGTGCAGTACTAACATCTTTTAAATTTTGTATAAATAGATGCTTTTTATCTCAATTCTCACATCAACCAAAAAGATAAGAGAGTGAAAGAGTAAAACAATAATGGATTTTTACAAATCATCCGCAATCATTACCATGTTCTCTCTAACGATATTCACTTTATCATTTTCTTTCGACATGTCAATCACATCCTACAATAAAAAAAACAAGAGCAAAAATAAGGAATTGCATTAATAATTTTAAAAAATTTAGCATAAATAAATACACTTTAGCTCAATTCTTACATCAACCAAAAAAGATAAGAGAGTGAGAGAGGAAAAAAAACACAGGCTTTTACAAATCATACGCAATCATTATCATATTCTCGCTAATGATATTCACTTAGCTAAAGCTATTAATTAGAGTAATTGATGAGTTTTAAGTTCTATCTTCAACTTTTTTTTATAGCAAAGGCAAACTTTGGTAATAATGCAGGTGCAAAACAATACATCAAAATTGCTATCAAAATAAGAAGGAAAAAAAAAAAACAGAATACCATTCATTTGATATTGCGTTATTTACTTAAAGGATGAAAGAAATAAATGAAAGAAGCTGAACCAAAAGAATGCATCCAAATGGATGGAAATTTTATGAATCTGGTTCCGTGTGAGTTATCAAAATCCTTAAAAAAATCTACTAGTAACAACGAAAAAAATTTAACAATAATTTCGGTATTTAAATATTTTTTTAATATTTTGGTGTAGTTATTACTCAATCTTCTCCTTGTAACTATGGGAGTTTCCAGGGCCCGTTATAACTCCCACGGATGCGAGATCGTGGGATCACTACTCCATCCAAATAGCAACAACGATTGACCTATTATTAACCCATATAAAAAAATATTTGAATTCGAGCTAACGACTCTAACATGAATAAAATGAATTGTTGTCATGTAGATTGAAAATGACAGAATAGATTAGAATACGTAATTGCATTCACAATATTATATATATATATATATATGATAAAAAATTTAGGATTACTATCTTTAAACTATTCAGTCATGATTATTTGTGT